>OX276379.1:45858579-46458579 GCA_946251855.1 Alsophila aescularia
ACCTGAAAGATATTGCGCGTAAGTTGTTCATAATGCCTATACTTCCTCGTAAATTGGTATAATATTGTGCAGTTGGCCTGCAGTCTCGACATCGACAGCGATTGCTTTACTACCAAAATCGGTCGCAAAATCCGATTATAACGATATTTGGTAATCTCTACCAAATATTGATGTCAGTCATGATCACTTTCAATCGGAAGCTTTTGACAATAACGGTCGCTAACAATAAAATTGTTATCGGTATGTACAGACACAGTACATATACTGTGTATATGGTGTATATGTACTCAAGCAAACATTATCTTGTTCATTGAATAATACAATAATAGAAAAAGTAACGTTCATACTTTACTGTTATTTTAAATTTTCTTGGCATTATTATTAATATATTTTCCCCTAGAAACCTTATTCAGACTATAAAGAACAAAAATTTGGAATTATTTATCTATGCCAACGATCAGCATATAATTTTTATTATTAAGTTTGATGTTTCTATAGAAATCAAACGGATTTGGAACCGTGAAAATAATTTTCACATTAAAATGTAAGTAAATTTCAAGAAAATTAGATTTTAATAATTGAATTGCGCGCAATATATTCCTGAAGTCTTCGTAATCTAAATGCTAATGTAAATTTTACCTCAAATTGTGCTCCGCTTTTTGAGATAATGTGTTGGTTGAGTGTAGGTAGGTATACATTATAATAGCTGGGAACTTCTATTTTAATGAGAAAAAGGACCTCGTTGTCGCTTTAGCCCCCCCTTAAATAATAATGTGAATCAAGTTATTATAAAATATGTTATTATCTATCTTTTATACACACACACACACACACACACACACGCACACACACAAACACGACTCACTCTCACAAACGATTACAAGCGATACTGGAAATGTACTCACCTTATTTTTTTTTAATAGTACCGATGTAATTTCTCTAATAAAAAATATTTATTCTGGTAGTAATGATCATTGGAAGGGTATGCAGACACATACGACACAAGAATGTTCTTAGTGTAGGTTCTGCACGTGATTGTTATCCGTAACTTACAAGCCATTAAAAGCTTAGTATAGTAATTTTGAAATGTTCAATTTATTGTATATTTTCACTCAACCTGTACTTCTTTATTATTGCTTTGTTTTTATATATGCCTTGTATATTTTTTTGAAGAAATATATATAAAATTTAAAATTCTATATATAATATAATAAAACTCAAGGTGAAATCTGTACATGGAAGAGAAATTAGAAATTAAATTTTTCGTTGAGTATTTAAAAGCAGTAAAATTTAAAAAAATGTATTTTTGGGTTCTTGGCTTTCAAATATAAACGTTTTCTTTTTGACAACTTTTGCAGAATTTTTGTCTGTCTCTCTGTCTGTGACTTCATCGCGCAAAAACTGCCGGATGGATTTTGATGCCGTTTGCTAAACTGTATTTTTTGGAGTCTTGCGGAGGTTTTTATCTTTTTGTCATCAAAATTGGTTAACCCAAAAAGGAGTTACAGTTATTTTTATATTTAGTTGCGCCACTGAATAGAGAATATGTAAATACTAAGTAAGACAGCAAGCAAAACTTTTAAGCGTGCAAAGTCGCGAGGCATCCTTTATAATAATATTAGATTATACTATCTTTTCAGCCCATATCCACCTACTGCTGGGTACAGGCCTCCCCTTTCACGTCTGCGTCTAGCAGACGGATGCCCAGCAAGGCGTGCTCCATTTCTCTCTGAGCAACTCGTATTTATATCTACATCAGCTATTTTGTGAGCGGCCATGTTTCGGCGCCGTATGTTAATATGGGCAGGACACATCGGTTGAATATCTTGGACTTCAGGCATTGCGGGATGTTTGATTTGAGAACGTCATCAAGTTTTCCAAAGGCCCATCCAAGTTGCACGCGCCTAAAGATCTCCTGCCTCAAGAGCCACCGTCAAAAGACAAATATTGTCCAAGATAGATGTATTCATTGACAACCTCTCTGAGGCAGTTATCTACGAATACGTTAAGTCTTTGTGACGGTTGGTTTGTCATGACTTTAGCCTTGGACTTATTCATCTTCGCACCGACGCTCTCAGATGCCTCATGCAGCTCAATGAGTATAAGTTCGAGATCCGCAGCGGTCAAATTCACCAGGATGACATTATCCTGGAAAATGCAGGTGCGACATGCATCAGCCGTTAATATTGACAACTTCCAATTCAAAATCTTCATGATATCTTCCAAAGCGCTCTTTACCTAGTTATAATCAAAAGCGGGGTTGTATTCCCACTTCCCGAGGGCTTCAAAATCCCAACCGAATGAAATATGAACTTCCTCTGAAAGGCACTGAATTATTCTGTCTGTAGGTTATGCATTTTAATCCACTTCATAACACGAAGAGGCTCTCAAGTCGTCTGTTTTTTTTTGTAAACTTTTGAACCGATTTGGATCATTCTTTTTGACCCGACTACGGCGAAGCAAGGGAAGGGTAATGAGTTTAACCGTTTATGTATGTATGTATATGTATGTATGTATGTATGTATGTATGTATGTATGCATGTGTGAATGTGGATGTTCCACCATAGCGTCGCCCCTATTGGTTTGCCCCGCCCGATTTTGACAAGCGAGGTGTCAATCGATTCGTCTTCAGGTGTAGAGTGTCATAGGCTATTTTTTACCCGAATGTAGTCGAGTTTTCTTCTTTGAACTTATGTCTAGTTATTTGAAAGGGTACTCCAATTAGGAGCAATTTTTTAAATTAAAATTTTTTCAGTATTTTTTATTGTGAGATTATCCTTAAAATAAAAATAAACTTATGGATGCAGGATGTCAGAACTGATTCGATTGGTTCTTGTTTGATTTAAAAGGGTACATTTTCAATGTAATCCCATATAAATTTCATCAAAAATGGTTTAGTGTTTATATTAGTAAGTCTTTTTGTTTTGGTGCCAATCCGAGCAATAATTGTAATCTCATATATTTACAACAAATGATACCTACATACTACATACTCTCATACAAAACAAGAAACGCAGAAGAGACAAAACAAAAGACTGCACTCATAGTAGAATTTCACGCGGCAATAAACCGATTGTTATGTACAATATGTTTTATACGCGTACTAGCTGTACCCGCAGCTTCGCACGCGTGGTCTTTTCGTTAGGTTCAAATGACCATAATGTGCTATTCCAAGACCAATATACCAACATTTGATCAAAATTTCTTTAGCCGTCAAAAATACTTTTATCTATTGCTCGGCTTCTAACTCACTAGATTGAGATACCAATTACACCAGTTTTTAAATCAAACCCTAAGCTCTCTGACAATGAAAACCGTATTGCAATCGGTCCAATAGTTTTTACGTGATGCGTGAACAAACAAATATACAGACAAACAGACAAAGCGACACGATTAAAAAATAATATATATTCGTGTTCAATACCCTTTTTAAGCACGCACGAGCATTTTTTTATTTATCTTCTTTTTGTTTTTCGTACCTATTGCTTTATTATAGGTATAGATATATGACTGTGTCAATTTGCATCAAAAAATCCGTCCCCAAAAAAAAAAAACTATATCTTTAATGTACAGAAATTGGACCCATATCCCGCAGGAACCCATTATTTTTTCGGGACAAAAGTATCCATAATTTTCACTCATCATATAAACTATATCTGTGCTAACATCCAAGTTGCATCAACATCCGTCTAATAGTTTCAGCGTGCTACGTGTTCTTTTAAATAAATTTCCACCCCTATCCTGCACTCTTTAATTTTTCGGGGTGAAAAGTATCCAATTTCCTACCTCGAAGTATGAACTCAAATCATACCAAATTTCATTAGAATTCAATGAGTATTTTCGGCGTGATGCGCTGCCAAGGTACAGACAGACAGACGGACAGACAGACAGACACACAAAAATTACAAAAATACAGTTTTGGCTTTAGTATTGAATATTAAACGGCCTCTAAAAAAATACAAAATATCTTCAATTTACAGAATTTGGGACATTATACTGCAGGAACTCTCTATTCTTTCGGGATAAAAATTATCCTCAATTTTTACCCATTATATAAACTATGACTATGCCAAGTTGCAACAATGTCCGTCTAGCAGTTTCAGCGTGATACGTGTTCTTTTAAATAACTTTCAACGCCTATCCTGCGGGAACCATTTAATTTTTCGGGATCAAAAGTGTCCTATGTCCTACCTCGTAGTATGTACTCAAATCATAATAAGTTTCATTTAAATTCATTCAGTAGTTTCGGCGTGATGCCTAGCCAAGATACAGACAGACAGATAGACAGACAAAAATGAAAAAAAAATACAGTTTTGTCTTCAGTATCGAATATATATATATATATATATATATATATATCCTCCAAGAGAAAATTTCAAAATATTTTCAATGTACAGAATTGGACCCGTTACAGTTTTATTATAAGTATATAGATAGATAGATTATAGTAAACTAGCACGTGATAAAGTATTTGTAGATAGCTCATTAAAATTTAAACTAGCACTTCCAGCTGTTTATAACATAACATTATAAATAAGCTCAACAATATTAAAACTTTGTTTAAAAGTTTGTATGACGTCATATTATTATATAAATGTATCCATACCAAAAGTGAAGCGTGGTCTGTTTGTTTGTTTGTTTGGGGAGCTTTCACGCGATAACGCCTGGACGGATTTTGATGAAATTTGGAATAGAGATAGCTTATACCCTGGAATAAAACAAAGAATACATTTTATCCTGGAATATTGTAGTTATCCACGAAAAAGCAGGAAGAACTGGAAAAAAATGATTACTCGCTGTAAGAAACGGTCGCCACGGAAACGAGATAACAAGTATGTCAAAAAACAGCATTGGTACTATACCTACTTTTGCATTGGTTTTTAATATCCTAGAAGAACATAGGATGCTTTTTTCGCGATAAACAGTAGTCCGCGGACGAAGTCGCGGGCGGGAAAGCTATAAATGTACCCTATAAATTTATAACCCCTGTTTCATTTCCACCTTGGTATTAAGCCTCTTTTAATAAATTATTTATCAAAAAAATTAAAGCGTCTTCAGATTAAAAATGTTCTATTGTAAACACACAAATAATAATAAAATAATTAACTCGGAACCAGAACAAAATAAACTTTTTCAAAATTAAAAATGTAATACCAAATACAAAAATACAAGTTAATGCCATCCTTTTAAACTAATATCTGTATAACAAATAACACAAAATAGTTTAATATTTTGTTAATTTTTAAAACAGAAAATAAGTTTTACTCTCTTGTGCGTAATAATAAATGACGCATGCCGGTAGAGGTTAGGTTAGGTTAGAAAACAGTGTTGTATATCATCGCGCTATCTATCCTGTTTACAGAGGTAGAACATGTGCCCGATACAGAATGTTTTAAACAAAAGCGGCGCAAGAGCATGACGAAGACCCGTCGCTCGAGCGACTTCGGCATCGTGGGCGCGCACCAGGTGTGCAATCACACGTGTCCCACGTACTGTATTGACACGTACGATCCAGTGTGCGCGTACATAAAGCATCGTGACAAGCGAAAATCCGAAACTCGAACGATGGTCAACCACTGCCATGTTGACCTTTTCTCCTGCTCCGTTGGTGTGAGTAAGTATCGACTGAAGTATTCACCTTGAGTACCAACAAATTGTGTATCTGGCGAGCTGCGGAGTTGCTTTGTCAGGCAGTTTCGTAGTCAAGCTTGCGGCTCTGTCTGAAGCTCCTGGGAGATAATTCAGGCATGGTAAGAGGAATTCAATCTTATTAATGCTTTTCATAGACGAAAGAAATCCGCATCTCGACAGATGTAGGTATGAACTTTTCGATTTGTTTTTGGTCATCGACGCGAGACATCGATGGAGGATTATTATCCTCCAAAACAATTGAATGTTAAAAAATGTTGTCCCCCTCAAATAATGGCTTCGTCGAACTAGTCCTGATCAAAGAGTATACAAATACTACTTAAGTCCTGATCATTAAAAAATAAACCCTGCCACACCGTTCTATTTCTTTAAAACTAAACATGACTTTTAAGTATTTATATGAGGTGTTATTTGTCATGCCAATATTTGGGACGGGGGTGCCAGCGTTTATGTAGTTTACCCTAGGTACTATGTATTATCAATGCCATAGATAAGCATAGTAGTTACTATGGCCATGGCACAGGTTACAATCGCCGGATTGTTGAGCTCTCGCCCGACTGCTAATGTGCCTTGGAGATGAAACTCCATTCAACTAGTAGTTAACTAGTTGTTAAAAGAATCCAAAATATGTATTAATCAAGTGAACTGTTACCTACTATTTTTAGGAAATTGATTACCTGTCAACTATCAATTCATCTGTAACTTATAGTCTAACTGTTGTAATCGGTTTACTTATCTGAGTTATCGGTTTACTTATCTACCCACCAAAGATCCAAACGAATGTCTGATCCTTAATATCAATAAAAAATGACTAGGATTATGTCGTTTCTAGTGTTTTATTTTATTTTTCTAAAGTTTAATAAGAAACTGATAAGACCGTTGTAATTTTCAGACGTGACCATTACTAATCTTGCCTCCTGCTTCAAGAACCCCTTGGGCCTGATGTTTATGAGTCAAATGGCCGCAATGAAGTCCTTAGGGCTCCTCGACGCGAGGCGGAGCCTGACTGACCTGAACATGGTCGGATTGAGAAATAGAACTGACGATGTGGAGTTAGACAATACGAAATTGGAGACGGAACATCTGTTAAGACGCTTGCTGAAGGGTATGGCGTTAAAAGCAAGGCCTTGAATTAACAATAGAAAATGTTTTGTTAATCAGTCTTCTTTTATCTATCTATCTATCTATCTATCTATCTATCTATCTTCTATACTATAATAAAACTGTAAATGGGCTAAATCTGTATATTTAATATTTTTTGAAAATTATAATTGAGATAAACTTCAAAATCTATATAGAGTGCAAAAAGGTTTTTTATGTCTGTCTGTCTGTCTGTCTGTCTGTCTCTTTAAACAAGCATCACGCTGAAACTACCAGAGGGATTTTGATGCAACTTGGCACAATCATAGCTTATGTTTTTTTTATCCCGAAAAAACATGAGTTCCCGCAAGATAGTGGTTGAAAGTTATTTAAAATAACACCTAGTACGCTGAAACTACTGGACGGAGTTTGATCTAACTTGGCACAGTTCATATTATGTACTAAAATTACGGATTCTTTTTATCCCCAAAAAATATAGGGTTCCTGCGGGATAGGTATTCAAAGTTATGATAGTTTATATGTTATATAAATAAAGCATTAAAACTGTATCATAATTTCGACCTCTCGCCAGGATGTTGTGTGGCACAGCGGGAACATTCCTTCCAACCCAGACGTCCTTGGGTCGAAATCACGCGCTTCTTGAAATGTTTTACTCCGTATATTTAAGCATTTACATATTTAATGCGTTATTTTTACACTTTCCTTGATATTTTTAAGACTCCTGTCATTTCCTGAAGTAAACCGTCAAATCGTTTCAACAAAATAGGTCACAATAATTCCAATTCGTTTTCTCAAAAAACTCAAAAACAGAAAAGAATTCTGTCAATTTAGGTACTTTGTTTTTTTTTTAATTTGTAAATTTGCTAGTTTTACCTGAAGTGCAAGTTTAAAAACGAAATAAATTATCGTTATTTTATCATTTACAATCCCTAATAAAACAGCGCCCTCTTGCGGCTGTTGTTTTATTGGTAAACAAACTGTATACTGTTTTACATTTTTAACCCCCGAACAAAGAGCCGGGTATTATAAGTTTAGGGTGTGTATCACTGTGTGTGGGTGTTCGTGTCCCAAACGAATGTATCGATTTTGATGCGGTTTTTTTCATTGAAAGCTAATGTGATTGAAATGGTTCTTAGCTATATGAGGAGGGGGAGGTGAGAAAAAGGGGTGAGAATCGTAGCTTCCAAACGAATAGTCCGATTTAGGTGCGGTTTTTATGTTTGAAAGCTGAGGTAATCGAGATGATTCTTAGATTTTAGAGTACGAGTATAGCACAAAGGAGTATCCTACTTCCTTAACACGGGCGTAAGTCTTTTTATTGTAGGACCTCTACCCTAGAGAGCGTAGTATCTGTACTTATAATAAAGCAATAAGAACAAAAAAGACTGTACAAAGAAGATAATTAATGTTGTAACACTACATAATTTACCAGCATCAACAACTCAAGCGCATAAACCAAACGCATCAAAGTTCTCCCTCCGATTTAACTAGATGGCGCTGATTAACGTTAAAACACACAAGCATTTCATTCACTGCAACCAAATCTAAATTCAAATCTGTAAATTTTTTCGAATTCGGCTCACACTAGCTTTAGCGCTTTGTCTCAGCACGACCTCCAGCTCTCAAGCCCTTGCGACTGGAAGTCTGTTGAATTGCCTTCTGTCCGGTTGATACACAGAGTACTTTGTATATGGTTGATATCGAATTACTCTGCGTATATCTATATATATAAAAGAACACATAGGTTGAGATATATATATATATATATATATATATATATATATATATATATATATATAATATATTTATATAGATCATCCTATTCTGAATATACGTAACTTATACGAACTACGTATTTTCTTCGCTTCATCTGCACGCTGCACGTCATTCGTTACCTTACCTTACCACCCGTCGCACTACGATGCCTTACAAAGTTTGATTACTGGGGTACTTGGTATTTTAGGCCTTGCACGCACTGCCTTGCGGTGGAACGCAGTGCGTTTATTCTAGCGTTTATTTCATATTGTATTATATGCGTTTATTTCATCGCAATACATGCACTTCTATGACACTCCGTACTTCACAGAATATGCGTTATAAAAACGCAAGGCAGTGCCGTATTCCGATGATTAGATGCCGAGAAATGTAGTATAATATTGTACTTTGTAGTTACTTTTGGCACATACTTAAAACAATGTCAACCACCAAGTGGTATTGAATTCTATTTTCATGCCCTCACATTACTATTGTCGCTTATTTTATCCATAGACGGTATAATAATAGGAAACCTACCTTTTCTGCAGCTCGGCACTAAGCGTTGCTTAAAACAGCTAGCTAAAAAGTAGCTTTACAAATGCGCTGCTTCAAGTGAACGCACAGTGTTGTTTGGCACTCAAGTGTCGTTTAGGAATAGGATTGTAGGTCGTTCGTGAGCACTGTGAGACCTCATAATAACGTTTGTGAATACAGGTGTTAGTCTCCACTTCACATAGTGTCCAGTCTCCTTCGTCATCCACAATGACCTGTCATCTTCGAGGCATATTTTCGTCTGGTTTAAGTGTATAGTAGACCTCCTTACGTACTTTATATTGCGAGTAAGCTCGATGGCAATTAACGTATTTTTACTTGACTACAGCAAAACAAGGGAAGCTTAACATATCGCACACCCAGAACAAGACTGCACTAAGTCGAAATGGCACATATTTCAGTATCGACGAAAAACCGTTTTCTGCTGTTGTATAAAAGTTATTGCCAAAGTCTTGAACGTTTCTTGTAACGAATCTAATGTGAATCAGTATTATACAGTATATTAGCGTTAATAAAAATCTATACAGCAGATAAATGATTTTTTCGGCTTAATTCACTATTGTAAAATTATTTAATGAAATAAAAAATAACTATTTCGAGTTATATCATTCTTGTTGGTTGATTCTGAATTAATACACTATTATTCTACCATCTATTGGTTAAGTGTTAATATATAATAACGACCTATTTGGCATGTTTTCAGAAATGTACACCTATTATAAGTAAAACAAAAGAAAATATTACGAAAATCAGTAGTTGTATTATGGTTTGCGTAACAAAATCAACATTATCAACTGAAAGTAAAAAATAAAAACTGAAGTTGGTACTTAATTAAATTAATTAACTGTAGTTTTTTTGGATATAATAATAATAATTAAGGACACATAAACCAACACAGTTGGCAGGTACATAATACAAAAGTTACAACTTAAAAAACAAAACAAAGATAAAAAATAAATTAGGTACTGTGTACACTGTCATACTCTTTACTATCTTGGTAACTTAAGATAATCAGTATTTTAATTCCTATTTACACTAAGGTAAACAACAAAATATTGACTTTAATCTCACAAACTCAACAAGTAGGTACCTAGTACCTTCATAACAAAGCAATATATAATGCAAGGGAAAACTCTCTAAAAATTATCACCATCTTCATCGTCAGCCTATATCTGTCCACTGCTGGACGTAGGCTTTTCTCAGGCACGCCACTGCGATAGGTCTTTAAAAAAAACTAAAAAGTCTAAAAATTATAACTAAAACTATGTTGTTGTGTTTATGTTCTGTAAGTACCTATATTTATTCAAAAATGGTTAACTGATAAGGTAACCAATCTTATAAGGATAAAAGTATTTTTTAAATGTTTACATATGAAACAACAAAATTATTCGTTGAGTTAAAAAGATCATCAAGTAAGTACCTTGCATGATATTAAAATATTTATCTTTCTAAAATGTATACCTTCAAACTTATAGGAACTCAGTGTTTCGTTTTTCAACCATATCTGCATCTCTAAATTTAATCCAGTCTGGAGAAGCGTAATGTATGTATTCATGGTTTTAGTTTGAACCTCGCACGCTAGATGGCGATAGCGTCGTAAGAGCCATTCCTGCATTGCGCAAACGATTGTGTAATGTGAATCGGCAGTGGCCTCGGCAAACTTCGTTTTCAATGTACTCACCTGCACTCCGGACTGGTTGTTTTATTTGTAGCTTCGTGTACAAATTGGACCATCGAGACGGGATTTTTGAATCAGTGCCTTCTGACTTCGGTAGTCCTCGTGGAGGGGGGATTTACCTACACTTCGCACCTATAGGTCTGGGGCGAAATTTCAGTGGGGCTATTTTCACTATTGGGAGTGGATCAGCTCCTCGTCTGGCGCCGGGTTTTGGACCCTGGAAGCTTGAGGAAGAAGTCATCATCAGCACATCGGCTGGTCATCATCAGTACAGCGGCACCGTGAGGGGTGCTGCTTGCAGACGGAGCAGGGAGCCAGCAAGGTGTCCAGGAAAGGGTGCAGTTCAGCGCAACGGATCGGTGACGTCACAAATCGGTCAGGATTTGGTCAAGAGAAGTTAAGTGAACGTTAATTTTCAAGAGTAAATTATCATTAATTTTCAAGAATAAATTAATTTTGCATTATATCATATTGAAGAAAGAACATTAATAATCAAGAATTTGAACTTTATCTGAATGACAATTTTAACTTGTAATATTTCAACATTCAATCTAAAGTAATATTTTAACTTAGAAAATTTAGAGTCAATAATTTTAGGACTTAGAATAGTTTGTAAAAGTCGGTTGACACGGGGATCTTATGGCCGATTTTCAAATTGTGACAAGGTTCTTCAAACACTTGTAATGTTTTTACGACTTTTTGAGACTTGTAATTTTTTTCTCTTTTGGTTTAGTAATAACATCTATCATCATGCAGGGTAAATTAAATTTGCAAAAGGATGTGTATGGAAATATTGTTAGGACTCATGCAAATTTTCGGAAATCACCTAAAGAACGAATTTCAGAATCTTATGTACAAACCAGACTTGAGATTCTTGAGCAGTTGTGGAGTCGTTTTATGCAAGTTCATCATGACATTATTGTTCAGAATTATACTAATTAAATTACACGTTAAATCTACCTACTTACTCTAGGTGTACTACTATTTAATCTTATTCTAGTTTTATACAAAATAACTGAAGCGAAGCCTCGTAGCCGAATAGCTTACACGTCGGTCAGTCGGTCGCGGTCCCTTTGCTCTGGCCGGTGATTCCTGATGACTAATTACACATTCGGGGTCACGTGATCTATGATCGCGGGGTCACGCGGCATTTGGGAGGCGGACAGGCTCGCTGTCCTCAACAATTATGTCAGAGTCTGTTGATTGGGAAGAATTACAAGAAACACCATACATTACAGATAATTTGTTTGAAAAAACTGAAGAAGTGTACATTAGCTATAAATGTGATCTCATGAAGCATCAGATTAAAAAAGCGTCATATCAAAGTAGCCAAAATAATAGTGATGGTAATCAGAATCAAACGTCATCTTTAAAATTACCCAGAATAACGATTCCTACGTTTTCAGGGAAGTACAATGAATGGATAAGCTTTCGGGATTTGTTAAAATCGCTAGTTGATTCCAATGCTTCGTTGGATGACGTGCAAAAACTGCATTATTTAAAATCGTATCTGACGGGAGAGGCAGAGCAGTTGATAAGGCAGTTGCCTATAATTGCAGCTAATTACAATGAATGTTGGAGTCAATTAGAGAATAGGTTTAACAACAAGAATTATTTGGCAAATTGTTTGTTGAAACGCCTCATAAATCAAAAAGGTACAATGATTGAATCGTCCGCTTTCATAAAGGAGCTAATAGATACACGGGTTAAAAAATATAGGTGTTGATGTCGCATCATGGGACGTTATTGTAATTCACATCATTGCGAACAAATTAGACTCAGAAACGCGCAAGCACTGGGAGTTGAAGGTTGCGGGAGAGAGCTCCAATGAGCTTCCTAAATTCAAAGTGTTTAGAGACTTTTTGCAAAATAGATTTAGAGCACTTGAGTTTATTGAGCCCAACTCTAGACCCAAACCGTCAAATCTTACTTATGGTAAACAAACAAAACATCATAATGTCTTACATGTTGCTAATGCGGCTTGCGAATATTGTACAAGCGATCACAAATTGTATTCATGCAAACAATTTGCAAAGTTGGAGTTAGGCAAGAGACGTGATTTTGTGTACACTAGTCGCTTATGTTATAACTGTTTGGGCAGTAACCACTCGGCAAGAAGTTGTCCGAGTAGCTCAACTTGTAGAGTTTGCAAGGGGAAACACAATTCTTTGCTTCATCCTAACAGCGGTTCAGGTGGAGGTATTCAACGCGTTAGCACAGCCAGTTCACCATCTGGGGTGGGTATGGTCGGCTCATCCACTGAGAACTCAGCGGCTAACTCCAGCTCGGTTGACGTGGCACCAGTGGTATCATGTTTTGGTCAGGTTCCGGTAAAGAAGCAAGTCTTCTTGGCGACAGCGGTTGCGTTGGCGGAAACCTCTAGAGGTGATACAAATTGCATCAGGGCGTTGCTAGACCAAGAATCTCAGGCATCCTTCATCTCGGAAGCAACAGCTAAATACTTGGGTCTTAAGAAATATCCAGTAAAGGGAATCATATCGGGTCTGGAAGGTAACAAAACTACCATTGCGAAGCAAATGGTCGAAATCAAAATTAGATCACGAATTTCTCACGATGTAGTCATCAAATTGCAAGCTTATGTGCTTAAGAGGATTACTACATATCTTCCGACAGAGAAGATGGCAGAGGTGGATTGGTTGGATAAGGATATGTATGTTCTTGCAGATCCTCAATATCACCCACCAAATAGAATTGATCTTCTTTTAGGTGCAGAAGTTTATGGGCAGGTCATTCAAGAGGGGATCAAGAAGGGTTCTCAAGGATATCCTGTAGCTCAAGCAACATCACTAGGATGGATTTTATCAGGTTTAGCCCAAAAGTCACACTTTTCATCTGAAAATGCTGTAGCAATGCATTTGAGCGTGAAAGATGATGGAACTTGCCAATGTAAATCGCT
Organism: Alsophila aescularia; assembly: GCA_946251855.1. Classification (NCBI taxonomy): domain Eukaryota; kingdom Metazoa; phylum Arthropoda; class Insecta; order Lepidoptera; family Geometridae; genus Alsophila; species Alsophila aescularia. The sequence continues at coordinate 45,872,232 of OX276379.1, forward strand.
CAATAGATTTTGGGAGATCGAAGCAGAGGCCACGTCATAACAAAATATTATGTCAAACGAAGAAACTTGCTGTGAAAACCTCTACGCTGAAACAACTGAAAGAGACGCAGATGTAAGTTACGTCGTACGGCTTCCTTTTAAAACAGAATCTCCTGAATGTGTTGGTGGTGACTCAAGAGCAAACGCTAAAAAGAGATTAAATAGATTAAAAACAAGATTCAAAAGGAATCCAGAGCTAAAGGAAAGGTACAAAAAAGTATTTGAAGAGCACTTACTTTTGTATTTATGGAGAAAGTTCCTGAAACAGAGAAAGACTGTACTGAAGCGGTATACTTACCTCATCATCCGGTTATTAGAAATGATAAAGACTTTACAAAACTCGGGATTTTCGACGATGCGTCCTGCAAATATAAAAATGGGGTTTCATTAAATAATACATCAATGATTGGATCTAGAGTACAACCAGAACTTCGACACTTGTTGATGCGTTGGTGCCAACATCCTGTATGTATAGAAGCCAATGTAATCAAAATGTATTGTCAAGTAAAGGTATCAAGGGAAGATACAAACTATCAAGGATTATTGTGGAAAGATAACTCGGGCGAAAAGGCAAAAGATTATAGACTTTTGAGAGTTACCTTTGACACCGCAGCTGTTTCTTACCTAGCCGTGAAGAGTTTGCAGCAAATAGCTCATGATAAAGGAACTGCATATCCTTTCGCGTCTGAAATAATAGTTAATGACTTTTATATGGACGATCAGCTGACTGGGTGTAGCTCTGCAAAAGAAAGAAAGATTATTTGTCAAGAAATTAATGATTTACTGAAGAAAGGAGGGTTTGAGTTGCAAAAATGGATGAGTAATGGTGATAAGTTATTGCTAGCAATTCAAGAAACAAAAGCTAGAAAGGATGACGTTCAAGAAGAACTCAAGCTCAAAATGGATGAAGTAGTAAAATTGCCGGGACTATCGAAGAATTGGAATCGAAGAACCGAACAGTTTCGGTACTCGATGACGCTCCCACACGAACATAGACCTGAAAGAAAAATAAAAGTTATATCTCACATCGCACGCTTGTACGATCTTTTAGGGTGGGCGGCACCCATTGTGATCGTGGCAATGGTCTTGATACAAAAGCTATGGATAGCAGGATTAGATTGGGATGAGGAACTTACAAGCAAATCAACGGATGAGTGGAATACTTACCTTGAAGAATTACCAAAGTTGGCACAGATGACAATACCTCAGTGGCTTCGCACAGTCGCAAGTTATGCTCTCGTAGAACTTCACGTATTCTGTGAACTGCAAACTTTATTCGCTTCAGATAGTTCAGGTATTCTGAAGGAGATAGCTTGATCCCTGGCTATGAACGGAACTACTTGCCATTTTATTCCACCTCACTCACTCAAATTTGGCGGTCTGTGGGAGGCAGAAGTTAAATCCACAAAATTTCATCTCAAAAGGTTCATAATTGACACAAAATTAAACTACGAGGAGTTATCCACCGTCTTAACGCAGATAGAGGTGTGTCTTAACTCCAGACTAATGTCAAGGCTTGACTCAGAGTCTGATTCGATGGTAGGTAGCTATATTGACACCGGGCAATTTCTCGTGGTTGAGTCAATCATAACTGCCTCTGACTATAATTTTGCGAGACGTCAACGTTAATGAGTTCGCATAGGTGGCAACTCACCTAGAATATTTTCTAAAATTTCTAGAGACGTAGGTCGCATGAATATATCACAATAAATCTTTACAGTTACAAATGGTCTTACCAAAACCCAGAACCTGCAGTAGGCAATGTAGTATTGGTAAGGGAAGACGACTTGCCACCAGCTAGATGGCTTTTTGGAAGAGTGATTACTATACATCCAGGGTCGGATGGTATCACAAGAGTTGTCACGTTGCGGACAAAATGTTCCGTCATCAAACGGCCAACTTCTAAATTAATTTTACTTCCTGTAACCGTTTAATTAAGTCTCAGGTTTAAGAAAAAATACTTGTACTGTGTTGTTGTTGGTATATGTTCATGTTTAATAGTTATTTTAATTTTTGTTAATGTTAAAGGTCTGCTATAATAATAGCGATTACAAAAAATGACCGCTTCACGGTGGGCGGAGGAGGTTATATTAAGAACAAATATATATTTGTCCTTGGTGGGCGGAATGGAGAAGCGTAATGTATGTATTCATGGTTTTAGTTTGAACCTCGCACGCTAGATGGCGATAGCGTCGTAAGAGCCATTCCTGTATCGCGCAAACGCTTGTGTAATGTAATTCGGCAGTGGTCTCGGCAAACTTCGTTTTCTATATACTCACCTGCACTCCGAACTGGTTGTTTTATATATAGCTTCGTGTACACAGTCTTATAATAGGAGTTGACATAGCTTGCATTAATCATATTTTTTCAATTAACTCCTTAATAAACATGTCTCTATTTTTGTTTACAAGCATAGATTGTTAAGTATTCTTTCCATCCAAAGGTTGACTGGAACAAATCGCTTTTAGCGATAAGTCCGCCCGTTGTACTTTAGTTATAACATTGTTCCTATTTGTTGTAAATTTTTGGTAACTGGTGTACAATAAAGTATTATCTATCTATTACTTTTCAGTTTAATACTTTCAAGTCGTAAAAATCATCGAGTGAAAGCTCTTGCATATTATACGACTGTCCTGTTTTTTTTAGAATTGTCCAACTATCTTATGTGGTTGCTCCTATTGCCTTTTCAAGCAACAGCAGGCCAAGACCCTTTATCATTTGCTAAAAAAAAAGAGTAGATACTAAATTAATTCACATAGAGAGCATTATCTCAAAAAAAATTATTATCTACTCCTATTATTAAAAAAAAATACTAATAAAACATACTTTTCTTTTATTATAGAAATTTAGTAAGAATTCAGTTTATTAAAAATTAATTTTATATGATTTTTGAAGAAAATATGGCTTAATTTATAAGTACCATCAATAGTGCATTATTTAACAAATTTTCACCTATTTCAAACCATACTGTAATATTTTGGAATAATAAAAAATAACGAACATACTTTTGTCAATAATACTGTAGTATTTCGAAATACTAGCAAAATGCAGAATCGGGATAGTTTTTCAACACTGAATTATTTCAATATAACTAGCAGACATTTTCTTACTACATTCACCAACACTGGATTATCATTAAATAATTCACTCTTGTGTAAACACATTGCGTACTATTTCATGGTTTCCATGTCGCAACTAGAATTAATTTGGTGTTGGTGGCATGATCTTGCACTCATTCATTCGTGAAGAGCGACGTAGAACGCCACCTGTTAGGCATCTTTGAAGATATCAATACGGCTGTCTTAGTGGTATGCGCGTAAAAAATTGGCGATTCAACTATGCAAATAAGTCAATTTTGAGATTTTTCGAGATAATTTAATATTGTTCTGGGTGTGCGATATATGAATGTACGTATCTATATATGTGGGAATGTGGATGATCCACCATAGCGTCGCCCCTATTGGTTCGATTTTGAAAAGCAAGGTATCAATCGATTCATCTTCATCGCAAGAGTGTCATATGCTATTTTTGGTTTTAGTTTTTGAACCCATGTCTTGTTTCCTCGAGGTTCATCAACGCTCAAACGTTTTTAAAAAGAGTCGTGACTGGCGATAGTGAGGGCCAGTCCAAGACCTCAATGCCATTTTCTTCTTTCCAGAAGGTGTATAGACGACTTCGGTGTTTGGGTCGTTGACTTGTTATATCCATTATTCATTTGGCCTTAGGCACAGCCTTTCGGTAGTTGCCAATAATGCTCTCTGATATATTTGGTTCATCCTCACAGCATCCAGAGAACTTGTACACAAAAACTCATCGCAAAATCCACTTTTTGAGAAGCTGCGTGTCTCGGAAGCATAGAATCACATAAATATTCAAATGGTTGACTTGCCAATGATAAGAAATGCCATTTTTTTATTGCATTATATGAAGTGTTTAGTACACGCTTTCACCACACAATTTGGCATTTTGTTACAAAAGCAACAGCGGCCAACCGCCGTCACCGTCGCAGACTGACTAACAGCCGTATTCACAAACAATACTTGCAACAGTAAAACAGCTAACTTGTAAAACAGCGACACTATGTGAAGTAAGCCATTTCACTATGCTTTCGTCGTTGCGAGCCTTCTAATTCACAAACGATACTTAGGCGACTCTTTACTATAAGAACGCAGTGCGTCCAATATTGCGCTCTGGTTGGTCCGTGTAATATTATGTTCATTCGTAAATATGGCAGCTGTGCCGATGACATATATTTTGTTAATCTGTAGTCGTAAATACTCAAAACTGTTTGCCAACAATCTCAACGGTTTTTTTTGGTAAAATTCGTGTCCATTATGTAATTTTTTTGAATAATATTTTTCTGTGCGAAGTGAATTTGGCAAGTATGGACATTTTACATCAGTTATATCCATAGATTTGTCTATTAGAACATCAATCACCAAGTGGTAAGTAGGATTTGATTTTGAAAACTAACGCGAGTGAAATTCATATTAAATATAACTAAATAAGAGTAACTAGAGAGAACTATTTGGTAAGTAGGAGTTTATAGAGATCATAAACCTACACTATTAAATTTTATTTTCATGCCCTCACATTTCTATTGCTGCTTATGTTATCCATAGACGATATAAAAATAGAAAAATCTAACTTTTTTGGCAGCTCGGCACTATGCGTTGCATAAAACACCTAGCTAGCTACTTTACGAAAGCGCTGCTTCAAGTGAACGCACAGTGTTGTTCGGCGCTCAAGTGTTGTTTATGAATAGGATTGTAGGACCCTGTGCGTTCGTGAGCACTGTGAGACCTCATAGTATCGTTTGTGAATACGAGTGTAAGCTCACGTTGGTGTCACTTACGTAGTATTTGTTTACTCTTTGGGTGAACCGCCAGTGAGTTTGACACCGACGAATTGGTGACCTTATAAATCGTCTTCCACCCTGTCTTTACGCAGTAAATATATATGTCTATGCCCGGATGTGTAAGCACGCTTGAGGGGGAATAAGTTTTACCTCTTTTTATAACAGTAACTTTGTAGTATTCCTACCTTTGTTTTTTGCGTTTCATTCCGTTTTATTTTTGTAAATGTTTTTACGTTTGTCAACCATCTCGCCTGATGGGAACCGACTATCTTCCTAAAACAAGTAAGTTTTATATCTACATAGGTAATAATATAATATATATCCATTGTCTATGTATATACAATGCAATAACTCTTTATTGGACGTAAAAAAAACACAAAACATTACTAGAATAATAATTATTAATACAATTTTGTACAATAATTAGCAGCATTATCGATATCAGCAATTTCTTACATGCAATCTTTGGATGCACAGGAATTATTAGATATGTACTAAATTGTGGTCACTGGTATATAAAGAATAGATAGAATAATAGATACATACTCTGTATATATTACTTAAATTTTCGAAGAGTAAACCAATAAATAACATGAGCTGAAATTGCAGTCTATTTTTAATAATCCGATCTTTCAAACACTACACCACGCAAGGTGTTTTTGTTGTCTATAAAGCATGCACGTTGATGGCCTTAAGTACGTCCAGAGACATTACAAGTTCAAACTGAAAACAAACAAATGTAGATTAAAAATCTATAAACACGTTTTTTTATAAATGCATTGTGTTCGATTTGTGAGCTACCCTTAAAATTTCAGCCGGATAGCTAATAAGGAAGTACTCGAAATTTGAGTTGCAAGATTCCACCCGGAACGACAAACGAGTTAAAATCCACACCAATGTATCAAAGTGAAAAGTTATCTGTTTGTTTGGGAGCTTTGAAGCTATAACTGCTAGACGGATTTTGAAGAAATTTGGAATGGAGATATCTTATACCCTCGAATAACACATAGGATATGTTTCTTCATTATCATCATCATAATAGCAGTCGTTAAGCCATGTCAGAGGTCCTCGGGCGGCCTGACAAACTCTGCACTGCGCCAGAGGCACTACCTCATACGTGAGGAATTAATATATAAATTCCTTGCTCATACGACAAACAAACAAAAATCATCATCAACATCCTTCACGCTCAAACAGCTGTGAATATTTATGAAATTTGGAATAGAGATAGCTTATATCCTCGAATTACACATAGGATACTTTTCATCATCATCATCATACTTCACTCTCAAATGGCTTAATGGATTTTGATGAAGGAATGGAAAAAGCTTATACCTTGGAATAACACAGGATACTTTTCATCACAATCATCATCAACATCCCTCACGAGGGAGAAACCGCGCGGCGCAGCTAGTATGTCAAAAATAACAGCGTTCATTTAAGTACTCGTTCCGTTTTTTTTCCAATTACATGTACAGGTAATCTGTTCAGGTAAACCGGTCAGGTATACAGTTGCGTGTACGGCCACCATACCATTTCAGGTATACCTGAACAGATTACCTGTACGGATAAACCGCAACGTGTATGTGATTAAACTGTACAGTTAACCCTTCGAAGGAGCTTCGATATATCTGAAAAGTGAACCTGCTCAGGTAAACCTGTGACGTTCATCATGTCAGCCTTTAGAAGTCCACTGCTGAACATAGGCCTCCCCCAAAGAGCGCCATGACGAGCGATCTTGTGCCACCTCCATCCACCGACTTCCTGCGATGGCTACAATCTACAATGGTGGCTACAATGTCGTCGGTCCATCGGGTTGAGGCTCTCCTCACACTTCGCTTGCTTGTTCGTGGTCGCCATTCGAGAACCTTTATTCCCCAACGGTTCTCGGTTCTGCGACTTATATGGCCTGCCCATTGCCACTTCAACTTGCAAACTCTCAGAGCTATGTCGGTAACCTTCGTTCTTCTACGGATTTCCTCATTTCGGATTCTATCATCTATATTCTATATTTCGGAGAAATGCGTAGAACGAAAAAGAGTATCACGTAGTGATATCTGTGACGAGAAGATATGGCGTAATTTCCCGAACGCTGCCCATTCGAGTTGGATTCGTCGGTTGACCTCTTTGTCGAAGTTGGATCTACCCAGTTGGATCGTCTGACCCAAGTAGACATAGTGATCAACAGCTTCGATTATATCGTTCCCAACATAAATCGGCATGGGTACGACATGGGCATTTGAAATGATGTTCATCTTGCCCATGTTCATTTTAAGACCCATCTGTTGGGAAACAATATTGAGGTCACTGAGCATTGTGCTTATCTTCCAGGGTTTCAGCCATGATGACTATATCATCAACAAATCGAAGGTGAGTGATGTATTCGCTATTGATGCTAACACCAAATCCGAACCAGTTCAGAAGCTTGAATATATCTTCCAGTGCAGAGGTGAACAGTTTCGGAGAAATAACGTCTCCCTGTCTCACCCCTTTTTGCAACTGGATAGAATTCGTGCTCTGATTCTGAAGACGTTCGTCATGGTGGCCTTGCTGTACAAACACTTCAACACTTTGATGTACCGATAATCAATATGGCACCGCTGTAATGACTGTAGCACTGCCCAGGTCTCGACTGAATCAAAGGCTTTCTCGTAGTATACAAACGCTAGACAAAGTGGCCGATTATACTTTCGGTCTTCTGTATAATCTGCCGGAGCGTATGTATGTGGCTCGAGGATGACGGAGTTAAACAGCTTCTGAAGGACTTTAAGTACCAGTGTTCCACCCGCTTTCAGTAGCTCTGTCGTTATTCCGTCCTCCCCTAGTGCCTTATTGCTCTTAAGCTGTTTGAAAGCCATTCTGATCTTGTATAGGCTCCGTGTAGGTGTTGTGGACGTCCGGGATATCTTCGGTATAATGTTGAGTCAAACGGGCTCTTGCATCGCTAGTCCTGCTAGGAGGACTACGCGATGAGGTGTATAAGTGTCCATAGAACTTCTCGAGCTCACTCAAAATCTCTGGCTTCGACGAAATGATGCTACCACTGTCGGTTTTCAGCTTCGTCAACAGGCTTTGCCCAATAGACACATCTCTTGCGAACACTTTGGAGTCTTTGTTGCGCTCTATTGCGTTCTTAATACAAGTAGTATTATACGAACGCAAATCGTGTCGCATTGACTTCGAGATCTGTTTATTAAGCAAGCTGTAACTCGACATATCCACTGAAGACTGTAGCCTCCTCTCGCCCCGTTCTGCCATAAGTTGAAGTGTATGCTCAGAGAGTTTCTGTGTTCTATTTTTGCGGGGGGTCTTAAAGAACTCCGACCCAACCGCGTGCACAATTTCCACCAGCCCGTTGTTTAGTTTGTCCACTGTATCGCATTCGGTAAGGATTTGGAAGCGATTTTGTAGCTCCAACTGAAAGCTCTCGGGGTTTTGGATTTGGGCAGGACTTTGGTAGAATCCATCAAGAGCAGATCCCATCAAACGAGACCACTCCAGTTTTACGTTGATATTCAATAAGCCTCTTACCATGCGGTGATCACTGCCGGTCTTAACCCTGTTGATCACAGAGACATTATTGAATATATGCCGATTGGTCGTCAAAATGAAATCTATCTTGTGCTTATGACCGCCGGGGTGCAGCCACGTCCATTTCCTGGAGGGGCGCTTCTTGAAAAAGGAATTCATCATAAAGAGTCCCTCCTTCTCCATTAAGTCGGCCAATCGCTGACCCCTTTGGTTCCGCTGTCCAAATCCAAACTGCCCCACTCTCAGTTCATCGCCATTCCTCATACCCAGCTGTGCGTTGAAGTCCCCCATCACTACTGTGAAGTGTGTTTTCGGGGCATGTTTGGCATTAGAAATGTCGTCATACATAGCCTCCACTTCATCGTCCGGGCGCTTCGAGTGTGGGGCGTACACCTGTATGACCTTCAACGAATACCGTTCGGTAATTCTGAGTATAAGGTATGGCACCCTTCTCGAAACGCTTTTGATCTTCACAATATTATTGACGACGGACTTGTGGACGAGAAACCCGATACCGTGTTGGGACTGCTGGTCACCCTCCCGGTAATAGAGTAAGTTGCCGGAATTGAGGGTCACCGTATCCTGTCCCTCTCTTTGGACTTCTGATAATCCTATAATATCCCAGCGCAACTTACTTTCTACTTCTTCCAGCTCTATCAACTTCTCATCGGTCACCAAGGTGCGTGCGTTATAAGTACCTGTTACGTTACTGTTGCGTATATATATTTATTTATTTATTTATTTATTCAGTACACAATAGAAAGCTTACAGTAATAAACCAAAACGCTAACTACCTTAAATTATAGCTTAAAAACAAATTTAAGTACACAGATATGGTATTCAAGTGATCATTAAAGATGTCAACTTGTTGAAACTCATGCGCAAATGTATGTATGTATATATATATCCATCATGCAGGTGGATTTCTTCCGGTGAAGAACCCATCATCATCAGCCTATATCTATCCACAGCTGGACGTAGGGCTCTCCTAATGCACGCCAATGAGCTCGGTCTTCAGCTCTCTTCATCCATTTTCTTCCAGACAATTTTCGCAGGTCATCACTCCACCTGGCCACAGGGCGTCCCACACTACATTTGCCTAAACGTGGTCTCCACTCAAGAACTCGTCTACCCCAACGGTTATCGGTTCTTCGGGAAACGTGACCAACCCACTATCATTTCAGCTTGCTTATTATAAGGGCTATGTCGGTTACCTTGGTTCTCTGTCGGATATCTTCATTACGAATCCCGTCTTTCAGAGAAACTCCAAGCATAGCTCTCTCCATAGCTCGCTGAGCGACCTTAAATTTGTTGACTAGTTTGACCGTGAGTGTCCACGTTTCGGCTCCGTAGGTCATAACCCTCTAAGAAACCCTAAGAGCGAGGAATACATCGGTAAGGGAAGATTCAAGGGAGACAAAATGTTTGAAACTACTGAGAGACGCATTCAGTAGAGATGTGAATTTATTTTTCAATTACGTGGGCGATATATGTATCGTATCTATCCTACTTACCATATAAAGGAAACTAGATCGAACATCAACATGATTTTATTCAATTACCTATTCTAGTCATGTTTCTTCGTTAAGTCATTTAGATAGTGTAAGTAATTACGAAAACCAGCACATTACTCCTCCCAAATTCGGTAGTTAGGTACAACAATCTCTGTAATTTAGGCCCAACATTGATATTCAGGATGACCAGCGCAAAATCTGATTAGAGTTGCCTTGATTTAGAAAAGCAGGTAAATACGTCTACTTCGTACATTAGTGAAACGTTCAACTTGAAACACAACAACTTCATACAACTTATGTGTAACAATAAATATCAATGAACAACTTTTCTCTAGAACCTATGAGCATGCAAGGTGTTTTGTTTGAGATTGGGCAGTAAGGTCAGCTTTTAACCGTTGTAGCTACTGGAAAACGATCATAGGAGACTGTCCATATTTTTTTGGAAATATTTTGACCTGCTTTCATAAATTTTGGAAACAATGTACAGTAAGCAAGAAAATTGTAAATTTACAGAAAAACTTTTTTTGATGCTGATTCAATCGATCCTGTTTCATAGAAGGATTTAAGGAATTGACTGAGGTTTGAGTAAACTTTTTTCCATACAAATGTACGAAATTAACTTAACCGTTATAGCGGCAGGAAAATGTTTTTAAGACTGACCTTAACTTTAACAGATATTTTGACCTGCATTCACAGACTTTGGAAAAAAACATCAAGAAAATGGGCAATTTATACAAAAACTTTTTTGATGCCATTTGATCCTGTTTCTTAGAGGATCAAAAGTATCTTTCGGACCAAAAGATTTGTGGTTTGTGGTTGGAATACCTACTAGGAAAAAAATACGGTATTTCTGTACTTACGGTATTTTTTCTAGCCGTATTTTTGTCTTAGTGAAAGTAAACTATGAAAAGTTTGTATTTGAACGATGCGATGTTTGGATTTTATATTATTCCACATTAATTTAGTACAAAACATATGGAAAAAGTTTTTAGCGATTTATGACTTTTCTTTTTTACATTATTTGGTCTAGTAGAGACTTTCTATCCTTATAAGGAACAGGATATTTCGTCATAAAAAAAGGTTTCGTTTAAATTGCCCATTTTATCGATGACTGTATTTTTCCAAAATATGTGAATGCAGGTCAAAATATTTCCAAAAGTAAAGGACTGTCTCTTAAAAACGTTTTCTTATAGCTACAACAATGTATGGAAAAAGTTTTTAGGTACTCAAACCACAGTTGGTTCGATAGATACTTTTGATCCTTATGAGTAATAGGATCGATTGGCATCAAAAAAAGATATTGTGTAAAGTGACCATTTTCTTGCTAGCAATCTTTGAAATAAGGAAAAAATATTTAAAATAAGTTGTTCTTGCCGGACGTTTTCCTGTAGCTAAAACGATAAAAGAACCTGTCCTTACTGCCCCATCACAAAAAAAAAAACACCCTGTATAACTAGAAGTACAACGAAATAGCGAGGATGACAGGTTGCGTTGATGGTAAAAATCATACAGAAATCAATTATTGTTGTTATAGTGCCATCAAGAACATAGTTACATGCAAGTGTGGCACTCAACAGCTACTGTGTGCTTTAGAATTCATCAATGCCTCAGTCGGTTCCTCGGCTTCAATCAACACTTTTCTAAGTTATGTCAGGATTTCCATTGCTCCCTGCATCGGAGGGCACGATAAGCTGTCGTTCCCAGCTTTAATTCATTAACAGCATTCGCTATGCCATGTCAGACAGAGGCCCTCGGGCGGCCTGACAAACTGACACCCGAGGCCAGAATTAAATCATACACATTTAACGTCACATTTTTCATTCCCGACTGTAATATGAACAAAATGCGAGTAAACGCGGTTTCATGGCAACCCTAGAGCTTCAGTAGGTCCAAATTCGGGCTCTCGTGATAGATGGCCAGTCCGTTTCGATTTACAGCCCGCGGTTTTCAGGGCCAAATTAGCCATCGCTTGCTCGTAAATTTGCCGAAGGTGCCTCCTAAATTCGTGGAGTTTAAAAGCCGGGTGTAATTGATAGCAACGCAGTGGCGCACAGCGGGCCGACCGGCGTGTTGGAGTGGATGCAGTCAATTGTGAATTTGGGTTTATTGCGCTATCAAAACAAGTGTACCTACATGATTATTTGTTAGAATATAAACCAAATAAACTATAGTTACGATAATTTGGTATGTTATCATTTTATTTGTTTCCAATATTTCTAAGTAGTTTGTGTCGTCACTCAATTGAATAAAAACAAACACAATAATAGTAGATTGTATTACTAGGGAGAAAAATAATATTTTGCCGGCGAGGACGCTATTTTGAATCCAGAGCGGAGTGAAGGATTCTTAAGTGGAATCCTGAACGTAGCGAGGGACCGAGGAACGGAGGTCAATATACGTCGCCCGACGGAAAATAATTTTGCTCCCGAGTGATACACTATACTTTTCATCCCCTTCTATGAGAAAAATAAATAAAAGGCGCTTGTAGATACTTTACGGCTCATATTTATTTACAATTACAAATTAAAAATTTACATAATGCCCCAACCACCCCCGCCCCCTCCCTCACCCCCATCCCCCATTATAGCTAAGAACCATCTCGTTTACTTCAGCTTTCAAACATAAAAAAACAGAGCTAAATCGGTCCAGTCGTTTGGAAAAGTGCGCGGCAAAGATAATTGCGGCGCACTTATAAAGAGGATTAAAACTTATTACTGCCTGCTATAAGTTTCTTACAGAAAACACCACCTTTGGGTGCACTTAAAGGCGACCCAAGTCGTCCTTTTCGAATAGATGGGATGAAAAAATATAAAAAACGACTGCGAACAAACCTAAAAAGAGGCAATCAAGCTTTTCTCCTTTGACGCGACCTGGAGATAGACACCTCAAGCAAAATTGGGCGGCTTCAGTCAAACGCATGGGGAATAAATAGCTCGATATGTTCTAGCTGATCCCGTCAAAGGAAAAATGGAATGCACGTTGAATCCGACTGCAACTTATATTACAATAGAAGTTAATTTAATAAACATTAAAACTTATATTTATGCAGTAGCCATGTCCTGATAAAACTTAGAATGGGCTATCACAATTAAATGCGTATGCAACATTTTGTGTCTATGCTGTTAACCGTTGAGGAGTTCCCAAGTCAGTAGCCAACCCAGAGTGCAGCAGCCATGTCATGGTGAAACTTCAAACTGGCTATCATAATAGAATGTGTATACAAAATTTCATGACATTGACCGTTGTAGAGTTCCTTTATCTGGAGCTGTTCTTGGATGTCGATTCAGGAAAAACATGAAACATGAATTGTAATTGGAACTGAACCAACATGGAAAAGTTCAACTCCGTAGGATAAGAGGCAGTGCTTCTTATTCAGCTTGCCAGATTTGACCTAAACAAACATATTACAAGATAAGACATTGCAAGATAAGTAAAAGCTTTTAAAAACTGAGAAGAAGGCATGAGGGGTTTGTTGCCAGGTTCTAGCTGATCTCGTCAAAGGAGAAAAAAAAGAGTGTTTGCCTCTTTTAAGTTTTATTTGCAGTCGGGGTATTTGTTTTTTTTTTTCATATAAATTAGATGATGATGATGTTCGGGTAAAATGATTATATATTTTTGCAAAATGTGTTTTACAGACCTTCATTCGTTAGGTTTTGGTATTTTTTTCGTCTGCAATACAATACGATATAGCTTAAGCATTAGTTTTCTTTACAATTTATGTATCCTATGTCACTCTCGTGATAAAGACAAATCCAATGATACCTCATTTATCACAATCCATTAAGCTTTTTAGGCCGTAGGACGCGCCAAATGAACATACATACATACGGCCCAAAACATGACCCTCAAAAATGTGTATACATGTATAAATTGACATGTCGCATCATGTTTTTTGTTAAAGTTTTCAGTTTGTTTTTCTATTCATAACTTGTCCCGATGACGTGACTTTGGAGGGCTCAAACTGATTTATCATATATCCATATCTATCTATACTATAATAGTGGCTCTGTGAGCTGTAGACCTCGCGAGTCTTAGCTTAAAACAGAATAAATGTTCACCGCGCATATATTATATGCATACTTAAAAGAACGGGTAGGCCGAATGGTTAGTGACCTGAACTTTAAAGCCGACAGGCGCGGGTTCGAATCCCGCTGAGTGCAATTTTTTTTGTTGAGCAGATATTACTGTTTGCTGCTTTTTCCCTAGTCATGTAAGGAATATAAAAATGTATTTTTTTGTGTCATGGTAGTTCAAAAATAGTATTTTTTAAAATGACAAAAAAACAATCGGCAAATAAAGACATAATTATCGAACCTGCTCACAAAATTTCACGAGAATTGGTTGAGAAATGCGACCTGGAGAACAGCCGGCTGAAGCCTGAAACCAAGCTGAAGCGGAGACGCTTCGCTCACGCTTCGCGCTCTCTCGGTCAATAAAACTGTAAATGGGCGAAATCTGCACACAAAATACTTTTTTAAAATAATGATTCAGATAAAACTTCCATAACGATATGGAGCCCAAACAAGTATTTTTTTCTGTCTGTCTTTTGTCTCTTAGAACACGCATCACGCGGAAACTACTGGACGGATTTTGATGCAACTTAACACAGTCGTAGTTTATAGGTTAAAATTAAGTATACTTTTTATCCCGAAAAACTAAATGGTCTCTACTGGGAGGGTTGAAATTTCTAGAAAAATATTATTCACCAATCGATACTGCTGGCGAAACGGATGAGTTCTTGAAAATAAATGTCCTATGGGAAAACAAAGATACAATTAGGATAATTTTTAACCCAAAAATATAAAGGGTTCCTGTGTGATAGGGGTTGAAAGTTATGTAACAGTATCATTGCACCAATCGATTAGCCTTGACGATAAGGTTCCAATCTTAAAAAGAAATATCATACATGGCAAAACAAAGATAGGGGTTTTTAGGGTTCCGTACCCAAACAGGCCAAACAGAGCCCAATTATTAAGCCGACGAAGGGATGAATGTGTTCCCCCATAATAGGCAGCAATTTTCATAGATTATTTGGTATTATTCTGGTTTATGACCAAAGCTTTTGTAATCATCGAATGCATCGGCTTAGCAGTGCGTGATGCAAACGTTGGTCGTCTGTAGTCAATAAGCTATATTTGTCATTAACCTTCTGGCAATTACTGTGAGTTAGTGGTATACATAGGTAACCACAAGAAAAAAATACCATGCGAGAGAAGCCGCGGGCTGATAACCTATTGAGGGAAACTTGAATGGCACTCAGAAAATATGTATTTCTGATAATTAATTTCGACTGCACGTTCTCCAATCTTGCTATATTTATATAAATAACAATTTTATAAAAATATTAGAACGGAATATTAGATGCTCAATGGTAATTAAATAAGTTGGCTCCGGTTGAAACTGCCCGCCAATTCAGAGTTTTAATTAAATTTTCTTCGTTCTAAAATAACATTTAGAAACAGGGCAGGCTTTGTGGTCAGCCGCAGATGTTTTTTCTAGAAAATGTTAGTTACTCAGACTCGAGAATATTAAAGGAGCCAGACGTCTATTATGTACCAACCTACATACAAAATAAATCTGATAAGGAAATAGCGTAGAATTTACCCTTAACAAGTAAAAATTAAAAACCCGACTGTGTGACTGTACTGTGTGTGTGTCTATTCAATAAAAATTTAAACTACTCACGTGCTATGTCTGGTTTTGGCTTTTCAGCCGCGATAGCGGAAGGACGCAATGCGATGCGAGCTGGCAGAAGTATTAACCTAGAGAAATAAACACACGTGCGAAGCACGAAAAAGTATGTACAATGAAGATAATTTTTAGAAAATGGTCTGGGGTACTTAAAATAAGCTACTGAACAAGAAATCATTTTTTTAAATCGTATCTGTCTGTATGTTTGTTCGTGCATCACGTAAAAACTACTGGACAGATTGCGATGTGGTTTTCAGTGTTGGATAGCTTAGGGGTTGACTTTAAAACTGGGGTCCTTGGTATCTTAATCCGATGATTCGCTCTTTTGCAATATAGTCATAACTCAAAAAAGATGATTATAAAGCAATTTCAAAGTTTGAGAGTAAATAACTTTTCAACCGGTGCCTTGTGAAAAATATCACATTAGTGTTATACGCATTAGGATAGAAAATAATTAATAAAACAGTAAATCCAACTATTACTTATATTTTCCACATTTTGCACATGTAATTACATTACAAATCTTAAATCTCAATCAAGTAACTTCCAAAGGACCACATTAGTATTAAAATTTAGCAACATATTATTATTTCACTTTATAAGAACCAAAAAGCATAATTTAAAACACTCTTAGTTCTACATAAAATACTTAGCTTTACACAATTCAATAGAAGCCATACATTACCATTCCTAAACATATGCCGATCTGGCTGATTCTAAATCTCAAGAAAAATTGGGCCAAACAATGTTGAAGATCCAACAGGTTGCCTTGCTGGCGCCATTCTACAAGGAGGCAAAATGCTTCGCGCTGATTGGCTGGCGCTCCCAAGGGTGCCAACTGCCTCGACGGAAATACCACCCTTCCAAGGTATACCAACTGTCACTTTTTGACGGAAGTACTCGTAGATGGATGATCTGACACTCTTCCGCTCCACTCATCGACCACAGACTGCACCGAGGCCCCATCTGCACGGAGGCCCGCAATAAGCTGTCAATTCATTTGGTTAGATGTTGACGTTTGACGATGACTTTTGACGTCTCACAAGAAACAGAGTCATCCATCAAGCTGTTTCAGCCAATTGTCACATTAGTCATAAATGTTTATTGATGTTTATATAAACACAATACAAATATAAATTGTGTGTATACTGCTTATAAAATAAGCAGTGCATTATTTTCTGTTAAATGGGATCACTTATGACATTATTCCTCATAAATGTATGGTAGTGTATTGTAATATTTTCACTTATGTCATTAAAAGAAACATTTTATTTTTAATTTGGAATAGTGTTTGGTAATTAAAACAAATGAAGTCAAAATTGAAAAAAAATTATTAAAATTTGAAAGAAAAGTAATGGAACATAGAACATTTCCTTATTACCTTATACAACGACAGTGATTACAGTAAGCAAAATAAATGTTATTAAACGGAGAACTTATATACTTCTCTATTTTCTTGGTCTTAATAGTTTTCATTTCAAAGAATGTGAAGATTTATGAAAATTGGATCATTACCAAGTGGTTTTTAAATAAAAGTTTGCGCAGTCTTACTGATTTATTAGGCAGTTTGAGATAAAATGCATTGTTCTCCTGACTACTTTTGGCGTTATGGTCGTCATACTTCTTGAAATATAATCCCATTGCTTTTTTATATCACCGATGCCCAATAATTCTGAAATAATTACTTCCTTTCTTCTTCAGTGAAATCCGCAATTCAACTGACATTTAATTTTGTTTCCACAAGGATTTCCTAATTTTTTTCTCCTCTTTAACTTTCTTACAGGTAGTTTGATAAGCTTGACTAGTATTTCTTAATATTTTCGTAACTATTTTGTTGCACTTTTCTATAATAAACTTGTGTTTCTTTCCTTTCTTGGCAATGGAACTTGAAGTAGAATTCGTGTTTCTTTCTTCCCTCGAAGTTGATGACATCAGAGAAAATTGCCCGCATTTTCAGCCACTTGAAGACAAATTTAGAGTCTTGCTCCTACTGTTATTGAATAATGACAAATAGTTACCTTCATTAGCAGAAAATTCATTAAGGTACTGTAGAGGAGGTGGTTCAGGTGGTTTCAGCAAATTCTTTACAGAATCGTCGCTATCTGATAAAGAGTAAGTACTACTTAGCTCTAACCATAACTTGCAGATATACGGTCAAACGCACATAAATAATTTACCTTGAGATAATAAGATAATAATTTACATACCTTCACATAATGTATCCGAAGAGTCAGAAGAATCAAATGACGAGTTGAAAGAACTACATTGGTCACGTGGCGTCTGGTTATGAAAATAACATTTTAAACTTTAGTTTTTAAATATAGTTAATAAAATATTTCAAAAAAGTTAATATACATATTGTTTTTATTTAAAGTAGACTCTTCGTCGGGTTTTAAGTTTATGTCTTCGTTTGTTGACGTCTGGTTATGACTTTAATTGCCTGCAAAAATTAAAAGATGTTAATGTTTATTAGTCGCGGTAAAAGTAAAGTTCAATAATACCTAATTGTAAATAAATTAGAGTTAAATAATATCTTTGTTCAACGTTAAGTCTTAGAGTGGTGTATTTTTTCGTTTTGTCCATTTAAAGCTAATATTTTTCTGCTTTTTGACCCTTCTGGAAACGCCATTTTCATTAATACCTTCAAAAAATGTAAGAATAAATCAGCATATTTTTTTCTAAGACGTGTTTACCAAAATTGTTGTTGGATATACCACATAATAATATTTATTATTTCAATAACAATGCCATAAGTAGACATAGATTTTATTATAAATCAATGATAAGTACTTTGTTTACTATCAATATCGTCATAATCTATATTTTATAATAAAACTGTAACGGGTCCAATTCTGTACATTGAAGATATTTTGAATTTTTTTTTGGAACGAACTCTTGATTCGATACTGAAGCCGAAACTGTTTTTTTTTTCATTTTTGTGTGTCTGTCTGTCTGTCTGTCTGTCTGTCTGTATCTTGGTAAGTCTTCACGGCGAAACTACTGAATGAATTTACATGAAACTTGGCATGATTTGAGTTCATACTACGAGGTAGGACATAGGCTACTTTTCATCCCTAAAAATGAAAGGGTTCCCGCAGGATTTAGGTTTAAAGTTATTTCAAAAAACATTAACCACTCTGAAACTACTGGACGGATTTTGATGCAATTTGGCACAGTTATAGTTTATATGATGTGTTAAAATTTAGGATACTTTTTATCCCGAAAAAATAAAGAGTTCCTGTGGGATAATGTCCCAAATTCTGTAAATACATATATTTTTTGGTGCCGTTCTATTTTCAATACTAAACCCAAAACTGTATTTTTTTAAGTTTTGGTCTTCTTTCTGTCTGTCCATCTGTCTGTCTGTACTTTAGAAGTGCATCACGCTGAAAATACTCAATGAATTCAAATTAAATTTGGTATAATTCGAGTTCATACTTCGAGTTAGGACATTGGATACTTTTCATCCCGAAAAATTAAAGGGTTCCTGCAGGATAGGCGTTGAAAGTTATTTAAAAGAACATGTATCACGCTGAAACTACTAGACGGGTTTTTTTTAAACTTGGCACATTCATACTTTTTATCCCGAAAAATAAAGTGTTCCTGCGGGTTAATGTCCAAAATTCTGTAAATTGAAGATATTATGTTTTTTTTTTTGGAGGCCGTTCTATATTCAATACTAAAGCCAACACTCGATTTTTTTTATTTTTGTCTTTCTGCCTGTCTGTCTGTACCTTGGCAGCGCACCACGCCGAAAATACTCAAAGAATTAAAATGATATTTGGTATGATTTGAGCTCATACTTCGTGGTATATTGAATACTTTTCATACCGAAAAAATTAAGCATTCCTGCAGGATAGGAGTGGAAAATTATTTAAAAGAACACGTAGCACGCTGAAAATATTGGACGGATGTTGATGTAACTTGGCACAGACATATTTTATAAGATGAGTGAAAATTATGGATATATTTTATCCCGAAAAAGTAATGGATTTCTGCGGGATATGGGTCCAGAGTTATGTTAATATTTAAGTAATAAAAAATATTTTTTGAATGGTTCTCTATATTCGATACTGAAGCCTATTCTACTTTTTAATTTTGTCTGTATGTTTGTCTCTATCTTGACCGCGCATTGCACCCAAACTACTAAATGAATTCAAATGGAAAAAATGCTCTTGGGTGCTTAAAAAAGGTATTAAACAATTTTTTTTGTTAATCGTTTATTTTCTTTCTTTCTGTTTGTCTGTATGTATGTTTGTTTGTTCACGCATCACGTAAAAAGTACTGGACCTATTGCAATTCGGTTTTCATTGTTAGATAGCTTAGGGTTCGATTTAAATCTGGTGTAATTGGTATCTCAATCCGGTGAGTTAGAAGCGGAGCAATTGATAAAAGTATTATTGACGGCTGAAGAAATTTTGTTCAAATGTTGGTATATTGGTCCTGGACATTTAAGAAAAGACCACGCGTGCGAAGCCGCGGGTACAGCTAGTCCGTAATATAACTGCAACGCCAATTATTTTTTTCAGCAATATTTACATATATCAAAATGGATACACAATGAAACACAGAGTTTTCTCTGTAACAGCGACACATTTCACAATCGTACATTATTCTTGAAATGATGAAAAGAAAATAACAACTTACCATAACAGCTAGGGCGTTATAATTAAAAGTGTGTCGACCTCGAGGAGAACACCAATGTCGAATCACTTCTTCTTTTTTTATTGGATGGCTTCTGCGGAGGCACTGGCCTACTAGCAATTTCGCCAATGTCAAGTGTATAGTTTAAAGTAATGTCACGTCACAGTCAATTATTGTCAAAGTCACGAATCAGTAAAATGGTGGACATTTACTGAAACTTCCGAGGGAGATTTGGAAAAATCACAAAATGCCATTTATTTCTGCGTTTGATTCTTTTGCCCGCACTCGTGCACGTTAACGAACACCTAATGGTTAATATTCCACCAATATTACACATTAACACTCGAAGATACACAAGATTGAGAATAAAATCTAACTCTACATCACAACATTTTGATTTTTTTCAAAAAACCCCCGTCGAATCACTTAAGATGCCGCGGCAAAACTGACAAGTGACGTTATCGTTGTAAACCATCAACACGAAAGAAAAAGGTGATACAACGTCATAACTCTGTCTTGCTCTAGCCTTAACACTTAGAGCTGTGCCGTTTTTAGAGAAATAAATATGATGGTTGCCGATCATTATTATATCATTAACTCAAAAATGAAAAAAAAAAAGAAGAGTTATGACAACCTTGTCGCAAATGAGCGTAAGATACCGAGCAATCGATAAAAAACAATTTGACGACTGAACGAATTTTGAAGAAATGTACGAGTAGTACCAATATTGTACACTAGAGACTCGCCCTGGCTTCGCACGGGTAGTGCCACGTGCACACACCGCGGCATTTTTCTAACATAGCATTTTTATACCCGTCGTAATTTCTACAAAAATACGCCAGTAAGCGTAGTTCAAAATCTTTGACAGCAACGATATGATGATTATTGACCATAGACAACTGCATTATTACTCACGTACTTGACAGATTTGTAATTATTTCGTTTCCATGGCAACGTGTAATTGTTATTTCGTTTCCATAGAAACGTCATTCCGTTCTGTATATTCGATACCTTCGATAAAATACTGCCCATGTTACTCCAAGATAATGTAGCTATCTATAGCAAAATAATTTTTAAAATCGGTTCAGTATTTTTTGAGTTTATCCATTACAAACAAACAAACCAACAAACAAACAAATCTTTCCTCTTTATAATGTTAGTGTAGATTATACTCGTAGGTAGTTTTGGTCCTGGAATAACACGTATGGGCTACTTTTAAATTAGATGACCACGCGGGCAAAGCCGCAGGCACTGCTACTAGTAAATAAATTTAATGCTACCTATCTATTTACTTAGATATTTTACTTTACTTTAATAGTTGCAATTGCAACATTGGGCAATAGTACTTACACAACTTGAATAATATAATATTGAAAATTTTGTAAGAAGCTTGAAAGACAATTGCTTCAGTTAAGGTTAAAGAATTATATATTTTTGCAATGGTCTTTTAAAGCCCTTCGTTTTGATACCTCACTCGATAGGTTTTAGTCATTTTTTTGTTTCGTCGTAAATACAATATGACAGATGTAAGCTGCCATATTATTTATCTTGACACTTCATATATGCTATAGCTCTCTCGAGATTAAGACGAATCAATGATACCTAATTTATTAAAATCCATCAAGCCGTTTAAACTGTTGCACCAAAGAAACGTACAAACAAACATACATACAACCCAAACACATAACGTAAAAAGTACTTACCTAGTTAGGTTAGCTGTCCCAAAAAAATAATTTGAAGACAATAGCTGGCAAGGTGGCAACCAATCATTAAAGTAGGTAGGTATATAAAAACTGACTTCTTTTAATTATCGTTGTAGATAATTGCATTTTTGTTATGTAATGGTAGGGTACATCATCTTACATTACCTATTCTTAGATCTTGAAGAACAATACGGTTCAAAGGTCGTAAGATTTGGTCATAGGTTTAGAATATACGAATTCCTCTTCACAATGTAATACCAAAGGTTCTTTGTAAACGTATGAAAGGAAATAGCTATTTATCGGGAAGCTGGGGCGAAAGTAGGAATTTCTGAAATTGAGAGCAAAGAGGTGATTTTATGGGCAAGAATTCGATTTATCACCCTGTCAGATAGCCGGCATACCGCAAGCACCGATAGATTTAATTCTTGCAGGGGCCGGTAAAGGTAAGGAGATACGTAGGTAGTACTTTGTAAGTGAACTAAGTTATCTAAAATCTGAAATAAAAATCTAATTATTATATCTATAATATATTATAATATATTCGGGTCAATTCCACATCAATTACCTAGCCCCAAACTAGGATACCCTGTACTATGGGCACTAGGTAACGGATAAACATACATAGATAAGAATATTACATCCATGACTCAGAAACAATCATTTCTACTCATCACACAAATGATTGCACCTTGCAGGATTGGGACCCGCGACTGTTCGGTTTCGTATTTTCTCGTGGCTCTCTAGCCACGAAACCAAACCGGCCGTCAACACACTGGTAATAACTGGCCTTCCAAAACTTAGTACCACTCTTTTAATATCTATGTGTTCGCGCATCACGTTACTGCCGCGGTCTGTAATGACTGCGTTGCTGGCAGCGATGATGATGGCCGAGAGCGTTGCTAAGCTAAGTTCGAGGCCTTTATAGCGCAGACAGCAAGGGCTGCAATGATGGCCAAGCTTGAAGGCCGAGAACTTAACTAAGCAAAGCTCGAGGCCATCAAAGCGTGGCCAGCAGGGCAGTCATTGCGGACCAAGGCTTGTATAGTGCTTTACTCAAACAATGCGAGGAATTGAAATAAAACCAGCTTTGTACAACAGAAACAGAAACAGAAACAGAAACAACAACAACAACAACAATCACGATCACATCAGCTTTCAAACAGAAAAAAATACATCTAATCGGTCCATTCGTCTGGGAGCTACAACGCCTCTCTTTTCGCGTTCGGGGTTAACGAACCCACGGAATAAATAATAGTCCTACGACAAAAGACGACAATAATGGATTTTCAAAGGAAATTGCTGGCCGCAAAACATGACAATAATGAAATTCCATACAACTTTGCTGGCGCCTATTCAAGCAGCGCGGCAAGGTCGACTTTACCCAAAGAAGGTTGCTGAAATAATGACCACATTACTAGTATTGTTTAAGTATAAACTATTAGACCGATTGCGGTGCGATTTTCACTGTTGGATAGTTTAGATTTTGACTTAAAAACTGGTGTACTTGATATCTCAATCCGATGAGAAGAAGCCAAGCAATTTAATAAAAACTCTATTAATTTTAAAAGTGTGGTATTAAGTTTTGAGTGCCAGTGTAACTTGTATGACAAATCCATTGAATATTTCCAAAACAACCGATCCTCTTCTCCAGCTTCGGTCACGCCAAAAACTTCCAAAGCATTCCATCATCATCATCATCATCATCATCATCATCATGTCATGTCAGCCTTTTGAAGTCCACTGCTGAACATAGGCCTCCCCCAAAGAGCGCCTTGACGAGCGATCTTGTGCCACCTCCATCCACCGACTTCCTGCGATGGCTATAATGTCTTCGGTCCATCGTGTGGGGGGTCTCCCTACACTTCGCTTGCTTGTTCGTGGTCGCCATTCGAGAACCTTTATTCCCCAGCGGTACTAAACATTTACCAGCATGTAATTATTTTACGACTGAACAGGCACTCATTTTAACCCTTGTGTAATCCTGAATTA
This sequence comes from Alsophila aescularia, assembly GCA_946251855.1. Lineage (NCBI taxonomy): Eukaryota > Metazoa > Arthropoda > Insecta > Lepidoptera > Geometridae > Alsophila > Alsophila aescularia. Next base: position 45,896,201 of record OX276379.1, read on the forward strand.
CTTGACAGTAAATGATGACGTGTAAAGCAGCCGGCAAGTTCACAAACTTTGTTATCGGACTACTTCGTCACCGTAACTTCTGCACAATCTACACTTTCACAGATAGCGGGAGGAAACCAGTAAAACTTTTTCTTAAACTGCGGGCTGAATGAATTCAAGCAAGAATGCGGGTAGTCACCAGGTTAGGTATGTAGCGATGCAGGTTCGTCTTCAGAAATGTTTTGATGTGGGGTTCATGTAACTTGGAGTAATGATACGAAAAACAAATTGTTAACTCCAGTATAACATTTATTTCCGTAATTATTCATAAACGTTAGGGAATTTCCATATGAGTCCAGAAAAGTGACCGCAATACACAATCTTTAACTAGGATGATAGGTGGTTGAACAGTCTATTACACATGGAGATAGCAGTAAAATCTAGGATTCAGAGAAGTATAACAGGCACGCAATGTGTCAACGTAGTACGGTAGACACCCTTTTTACCCGACTACAGCAAAGCAAGGGAAGGGTTATGAGTTTAACAGTCCATGTATGTGCGTGTATGTATGTATCTATGTATGTGGGTATGTGGATGTTTCACCATAGCGTCGTCCTTATTGACTCGATTTGGACAAGCGAGGTGTCCATCGATTCATCTTCAGGTATGGAGTGTTATAGGCTATATTTTTTACCAGACTACCGCAAGGCAAAGCAAGGGTTATATGCTCAAACTAAAAACTTGCTCCGATTTTGACAAACGAGTCAGTTCATCTTCATTTAAAGAGTGTCATTGGCTATATTATTTTCCTGACTACGTTGAAGCAAAGGAAGGGTTGTACGTTCAAACTAAAATTTGCTGTGATTTGCCAAGAGGTATCAATCGATTCGTCTACATCGCAAGTGTCATACCTAGGCTATTTTTTACCCGACCAGGTTTTAGTTTTTGAATTTATGTCTTGTGTTAATAAGGTATTCTATTTAGAAGTCTCTATTACCAATAATGCGCAGCAATGGGCTGATAGCATACGCTAACTAAAAATATTTGCCAAACAACATTTTATTAATTTTTCCCTAAATTTTCGTTCCTTTTAGAAGGGGCTTTTTCCCACATAAACATTGGCCTGGCTAAGCTCCTGCTTAAACAACTACCTGCGGCCCAAACTATTTGGAAGTCATCTAACACATCCCAACTGTGTTTTCGTCTTGTTCGCCGCCTCAGAGGTAAATCTGGCATATATTGTTTTTATTCTTGCTGCTCAATGTGTAAAAACAGAGTCAGTGAAAAGTATATATAAATAAATAAAAATTGCGCTTCCCTTTGGGGAAAGCACTCCTTCTTTATTTTTTTTTGACAAGGCTTTGGTCTTGTCAATTGTTCAGACGTTAGTGACCTTTGATAGTGATTTTGATTATAAATATTTCGTCTAGAAGGTAGCTCTAATAAAAATATATCCCTACTAATATATAAAAGTGAAACGTTGTCTGTTTGTTTGTTTATTTGTTTGTGTTTATTTGGGGTGTTTACACGCCAAAACGGCGTGACCGATTTTGATGGAATTTTGTATGCAGATACTGTATACAAAAGATACTAACATAGGGTACTTACTTTATGTCGTGGAATAAGGAAAACTGCCATAGGGAAACGGGAAAATGTCGATTAATCGCTTTCACTCCAAAACAGTCGTGATGAAGTTTTAATATATAGGTAGGTAGGTTAGGTACTGTAGAATGCAGAGATCAACCTGGGATACATTAATCCTGGAAAACCAAATGATTACACGGGAAATCGAGAAAAAAATGTAGATTGTTTTTTCTCACTTTCACTTTCAAAATTTTATATTAATCGGATTAGCCGTTTTGAACGGCTTATCCAATTAATATAAAATTTTATACACAGTTTAATAATAGAAAACTTTTTGCCCAGGAAAAAAAGAGAAATCCAGCGGGAAAATTGTAAGTCCAAAGCGGCTTAACATTATGTTGATGAAATTTTGAATATAAATGTATACTGTAGGTACTGTACGTACAATACAGAGATAAACATAAAATACACGGAAAAGGGTAACAGAAAACGGGAAATATGGAAAATTTTGGTAGATTATTCATTCGCTTTCACATGGAAATGCAGACTTAACCGATATCTATAAAATTTTACAAATAAATACTGTATGATATAAATATACTAAAATATAATACTTTTAATGCCGGAAAATAGAAAGATCCCGCGGGAAAAATTGTAAATCCAAACAGATGTCGATGAAATTATGAACATAGGTACAATACAGAGATAAACATAATATACATTCATCCCGGAAAAAGGTAACTGAAACTGAATCAGGAAAACTTTGGTAACTTGGTTGTACTCGCTAATACATCAAAATATGTTGGAGTAACGTAGAGGATACCTTTTATCAATGAATGCACGGTCTTTTTTTTGGTAGTATTTGTGCTGTTGGTCTATAGCTGACCTGTACAGCGTGACCTGTGTACGGTGGGGCGGGCGCAAAAGCGCTCCGCCAAAGCTAAGTTTTGGCCACGGGGTACGAACCTCGGCTTGGACAGTTGCCATTGATTACTTGGGGAGTATCGAACTAAACTTGGGGAGTATCGAACTAATCGTATAGATGGGGTATGGTAGGATGGAACAGAAAAACAGCTCATTAGGGCATCAGAAATAATCAGTTAATTATTGTTGACTAGCGACCCGCCCCGGCTTCGCACAGGTGTAATTTAGAAAAAAAGAGGTGAAAATTTTTGTTCTCGCACACGTAGTGTGACTTCACTCCGCTTCGGAGTATAATAGTATGACGACATTTTGCTGTTAAAATAACACCAAATACCGTCTTTGGTTTCACAATATTTTCAATCGCGTCAATACGGGGATATCGCGCCTTTATTTATTTCTGCCTATTGTGCCCAATTCGGTTTACGAATAAACTCTCTTTGCAATGCCCGTATCTATGCAAGTTTTCATAGGAAACTTTAACGATTCAAATTCAAAAAGCTTCCGACATCTTATTAACACAAAACAATGGCTATAAGTATAAACCTTCCTCTTGAATAACTCTTTCCATTGATGAACACCATTAAAATCCGTTGAGTAGTTTAAAAAATTAAGCGTTATAGACAGAAGCGACTTTGTTTTATACCATATTGTATTGATGATAATGATGACAAAATAAAAATGGTACAAATGTAAGTACGTACTACGTGTGTAGGCAACTTCTTGCAACAGCGGAATGACAAACTGTGACGAAGTCAGCCTTATCACATACACATTACATATATCTACACTAATATTATAATGAAGAAAGATTTGATTGTTTGTTTGTTTGTAATGGATAAACTCAAAAAACACAGACCCAATTTTAGAAATTCTTTCACATAAAAAAGCTAAATTATCAGCGAGTAACACTAGCAGGAACACTAGCACTATTTTTTCTAAAAATTAGATTTCCCTTCGAAAATTGCAATAATGAAACCTGAGGTATTAAATTTTGCAAAAAAACTCGATTACTTTGTATCACAAACCAAAGAGTATATAAATTCTACGTAAGATCGCAAACTAAGAAGGAGATATGGGTCTTTGTATATGGAACGTTGCCATGGAAACGAAATCATAGAACATCTAATAATCATTGACGTAGGAAATGCTCTATGCTAACACAATACATGAAACATACACTTACGAACATAGTAATCGTAATTAAACCTCCTTGCGTTAAACAGAATACTACAGACGAAATGGTACGTCAGTATAAAACCTATAAACATAAACATTTTGTGTAATAAATTGTTGTTGTTCTATTTGTCCAAATAAAGTACCTACTAATTTTATCTTTCTATATCTACCCGTGCGAAGCCGGGGCGGGTCGCTAGTAGTTTATATATGTACTGTGTCACATACGACAAGCATGCCAACCGCGGCGTGCACTCTGACTACGGCGAGCGCGTAGTCACAAAATACCAAACATATTTAGTGGCATAGTTGTCATTTGTTTTTACCCGGCTGCACGGAGAGTTATGTGTTTGGGTTGTATCTATGTTTGTTTGTTTGTACGTTACATAGCGCGTCCTACAGCCTTTAAGGCTTGATGGATTTTGATAAATGAGGTATCATTGGATTCGTCTTGATCACGAGAGTGCTGTGCTATAGGTATTATGAAATGTCAAGAAAACTAATATGGCGGCTTATAGCTGCCATACTGTTGTAACGCCTCACTTCATATCACGTTGTTTTTATTCCGTTTAGTCGAGTTTTCACTTAGTATCAACAAAATAAGTCCACCTTTACAATAAAATAAACAGTCGATATTAAACAAAGAAATACGTAACCTTAAAATGTCTATGTGTTGTCAAGATTTTAAGTATTTCATGTATTTGAATTAGTATGACCATTCTACACGTTATGTAATCTACAATCGTAAACAGAAGTTTAAGCCAATACGACTTGTTGCAAACAAATTTTCACCGCAATATCTACTCCAACGCAGCGTATTGAATGACCGTAATACAGGTTCTGATTGAAACAGAATGGGTGGTTGCTACACTAAAATTACGAACGCGACCATAACAGAATGCACCAATAGAGGCGATAACTATCCTGTGGTGACAAATGGTTATTTTTTAGCTTTTTTTAGCCTCGTCATTTTGTGCTGGCTTAAAGAAAGTATTTCTAATTTATTATGCAAATACCTAATTGTGGACAAACCCCAATATTGGGGGTTTTTTTTTTCTTCCTGGTACCTAGAGGTACGATCGCCGATCAGCATGCTGCCACGGGTCTTTGGACACCTGTCTCCCAGGAACTGCTCATTAAATGCTCTGCGCACTAAGGCGTTACTACTGGCTGCTGCACAACTTCTGCACCATCTCTCCGCGGAACGTCTTCGCACGCGTGCCTCTAAGCTAAGTCCCAAGCCGAAGGACAATATCAAACCTACGCCACCTCCTGTAACTCACTCCCTGAGTTTTTTCTTCCTTTCTGATTACACTGGTAGTTTACTATTTTATATCTTTTTTTTCTATACCTACCGCCACTTCACTAGTACGTAGGCTTCTTAATTTTTCTATATCTTTCTATAAATAAACTGCCAGGTGACATTGTATTTCCGTCGAAACAAAAAATTAATACCTTTCAAAATAAATAAATATATATCTAAACAGTAGCAATTGTCTTTTAAGCTTCTTACAAAAGTCTAATGTTGTAATTGCGAATTTTAAAGTAAAATATGCAAATAAATAAGAAATATATATATATATATATATATAAATACTAGCTTTTACCCGCGTCCCTCAGGAACCATGCAATATTCCGGAATAAAAAGTAGTCTAGGTGCTAATCCAGGTTATAAGCTACCTCCATACCAAATTTCATCCAAATCCGTTAAGCGGGAAGAAGTAACAAAGATACACACTCAAAAAACACCCTTACACACATACAAACTTTCGCCTTTGTAATATTAGTGTGATTATTTTTGCCTTTATAATATTAGAAAAAACAAGTAAAATTATTATGAAATTTAAAAACCCACTGCGAACTAAATTATTGAACCGCCCCTTGTGCTTGTGTTCAATAATTTAGTTCGCAGTGGGTTTTTTCAATTTTCATAATAATTTTACTTGTGTTTTCTATTATCTTGAGATATCCAGTATCTCTCTTAAAAACCACGTGATTCGCTTTTTCACAAAAATCCTAAGTATTAACGTGTAGTGGTTTAGATCTTAGGGAAAATCATGTACTTAGTTTAGATAATAATATATTATGATCCTACGGTAACAAAACAATCTCCACCACCACCACTGCACCCGGCACCATTATTATTATCGGCACATTTATCTATCTCTACATAACTATCTATCTATCTATCTATCTACTTCATTCTCCTCCGTCGCGAGTTTGATATCCAGAATCGTGGTAAGTCTATTGGTAAACGTGAAAGTTTGCACATAAAGGAGATCTAACACAATTTAGTGGTGACATAGAACAATAATTCTCAATCTGACCCTGCCTTTGGAGCTTGAAGTATCGATCTAGGCCGCACTTCCCCTTGGATATTGATGGTAGATTCTCTGATAATCATCAGGACCCTGACTGTGTCTCTGCTAAATTAAAATGGATCGCCCATGACAATTAAATGTTTAAATCTAGAACGATTTAAGTAAAGGCACTAAGAACATACATAAAATAAGCTAGAGGGATTGTGCATAGTATAGTGGCTATACTATACAATATATACATCACTGATTACATACTTACTTTACTTGCATGATAGTTATCTATCTATTAATACTTATAGATAGATAGATCGATAGATAGATAGATCACTCTTTATTAAACACCATAGTAAAAAAAAAAAAAAAAAACTTAATACTAAGTGGCATAATGGGCAGCCTTATTACTCAGAGCGAACTCTTCCAGACAGCCGTGCACCGTGCTTATAATAGTCTGGACATTGAAGATAATAAAAAATAAAATGCTTTTGTGGACTTAAAATAAGCTACTAAATAAGAATACATATAATATTTTTAATGGTGTCTGCCTGTCTGTTATTTTGTTCACGCATCACGTGAACAATACTCGATCGATTGTGATGCGGTTTTCACAGTTCGATAGCTTACGTTTGACTTAAAAACTGGGGCACATGGTATAAAAAAATGGTTTAAAAAGGAGAGCAAGGCGCGGGTACAGCTAGTTATATTATAATATGTAAACGTTAAGAGCCCCCGAAGGCTTTGAACTACTAAGAACTATTAATTAGTACTAGTTTCCCCGCCCGCGACTTCGTACGCGCGGACTACTGTTTATCGCGAAAAAAAGCATCCTATTTTCTTCTAGGATATTAAAAACCAATGCGAAAGTAGATATAGCACCAAAGCTCTTGATGTTTTTTGACAGACTTGTTCTTTCGTTTCCATGGCAACCACAGACCATTCTGTGATGGCAACCGTTCCTTACAGTGAGTATTCAATTTTTCAGTTTTCCCGTGGAAACTTACAATTTTCCGGGATAAAAAGTTTCCTATGTTTTATTCCAGGGTATAAACTATCTCCATTCTAAATTTCATCAAAATCCGTCCAGCCATTATCGCGTGAAAACCAAACAAACAAACACACAACGTTTCACTTTTATATATTGGTACGGATTGGCCGAGATAGTTCAATCGGTCACGAGGTTCGGTCATATCCGACCAATTTCCAATCATTTGATGTACGCGCACAACATAAAATATCGTCATTACAAAAATAAAGTTAATAAAACTAAGTATTGCCATACATCATTGTATTGTCTATGATTCCAGCATTTTGGCAACTTTGCCTGTTAGTAGTTTGGTGTCAGCTAGATTTATGTTAGTTTAATTAATTATTATTATATGTGAATGAAAATAATAGTTTTAAGATTGCTATCTAATATCTATCTACACATTGAATAAAGCAGTAACTACCGAAAACTCTGTATAAAAATATATAATAAAAAATGGTTTAGGGTACCTACATAAACAATGCTACTGAACAAGTTTTTTTTTAAATGTGTGTTTGTTCGCGCATCACGTAAATACTACTGGACCGATTGCGATGCGGTTTACACTGCTGGAGAGCTTAGGTTAATACTTAAAAACTGGAGTGTTTGATATCTTAATCCGATGATTAGAAACAGAGCAATCGATATAAAACTATATGAAGGACGAAGAAACTGAAAAAAATAAAATGGTATGGTTATTGTACTTTATAGGTACTCTTGAACTGGAATAACATGTTATAGGCTACTTTGAAACGAAATGACCACACGTGCAAAGCCGCAGGCACAGCTAGTAAATATATAAAACTAAGATCCCGATACTGTCACCTGGTCAAAAGTCTGTAATCTGCATCATCTTATATAGTAGTTTTTGATTGAGGGGCAACGGAAACATTTTTTTATGGATTTTGTACAGTTTTTTCATAGTTATTTGACAAATGGACATTTTAGATGAAAACCCCTGCATGCTGTAGACACGTAGTGTCACTTTGAAGCTTCATAAAGCGTTGTTTCAAAGGGTAACTAACACTAAATAGTGGTAGTTTTAATAGTATCACTCGAGTGTTTTAATACCTAGATATGTGCCGTTTCATACACTACTTTATCTACACTCATGCAATAGGAACTTACTTTTAATGAAAAAAAATGTGTCATAATATTTTCTTGATTTTGCTGGTAAAAGTTCGTTAGTCATGTTGCTGTTTCCGTGATGTCAGGTGGAGTCAAATTCTCCTCACGAACACTGTTTTCACATGTTTAACACATCTTTGTCACATTTTTTATCAGGATAAAACATTTGATCAGCACATTAAATTGGTTAGGTACTAATGTAAAGTAAATTATGGCGCCAAAATCCAGTCCACAGCGAATTCGCGCGCATACGGTCTAACACGCGCCACCATAGATGATAATAAATGGTGAATACCGTCGTAGTACGGAGCCAAACCGTTGCTTTTATGTTTTTTTAATACATTGTTTAGTTAAAAAAAACCAGTGTTTTAATGGGTTTTTTTTCTTATTAGTGACGTGCCGTTCGTAATGTATGTCATTATGCCACCATTTTTGTGTTCATAATTCAGATTTTACGATATGAGTGTAGATAAACTAACATAACATGCATAGTTAAGTGGCAACCTGCGGCTACGATGGAACTAGTCCATGCAATATCATTATTGTTAAATTTCTATACAGGGTGGCGTTCGATTTTGGGGCAATACTACCCTTTTTCTCCTCGACCACAGCAAAGCACGGGAAGGGTAATGAGTTTTACAGACTATGTATGTATGTATGTATGTATCTATGTATGTGGCTATGTGGTTGTTCCACCATAGCGTCGCCCCTATTGGTTCGATTTTGACAAGCGTGGAGACAATCGTTTCGTCTTTAGGTATTACCTAAAGACGAATCGATTGACTCCTTTTTTTTACCCGACTACGGCATGGCAAAGTAGGGGTTATGTGTTCAAATTAAAAACTTGATCCGATTTTGACAAAAAAGGTGTCAATCGATTTGTCTTCATTTTTAGAGTGTCATAAGCTATTTTTTTACCTGACTACTGCAAAGCAAACGAAGGGTTATGTGTTCAAACTAAAAACTTGATCCGAAATTAAAAAGCAAGGCATGAATCGATTTGTCTTCATCGCAAGAGACAAGATCATATGCTATTTGTTGCTCGAGCGTAGTTGGGCTTTAGTTTTTGAACTTGTGTCATATTGTTATAATTATACAGTTTTGGTCTAAGGAGTCTTGAGATCATTTTGAAGTTTGGCAAAAGTTTGGTTTTAAAACCTCATTCATTGATATTTTTAAATGAACTTCGGATAGACAGGACATAGTATTTTTTTTTTAAATTGTCGGGTAATAGACATTTTCTATCAGATTGGATCAGCCCAATTTTTTATTTTTTTGTCTCGATAGTACATTTTTTTGTCCGCTTGGGTCGCCAAGTCTATGGCATTACCAGTGCATTGAAAAAGTTCTTCCAGTGTGCAGCGATACGGACATGAAGGACACTCCAGCAAGTGCAGCATGGTTTGCACGGGTTCACTGAAGTTACAGTGCATTCTTAACTGGTCAATTATTTATTTATTTTTCAAATTATCTTTATTAACCGTGAAGAAAAAGTATTGTACATTTCCAGTGTAAGTATTTCCTAGAGAAGACAAGTAATAATGTTAAACTGGTCAATTATGCCCCACCTGAATAGGTTGCTCCAGCAGCGACCAAGCTGGGTAAGGAATGTATTAAAAGTTTTCTACACTGGCCAAGGTTATTCATGTTTGATGGTTAGACAGAAAGAAAGAAAGAAAGAAAGAAAAATCGTTTATTCAACACTTATCAAAAAAAGGAGCAAATTATTATATAAATTAAACATATACATCTAAGTGTAATCTAGTATCTAAGTATAATCTAAGTTAGGTGGTAGCCCCTCCATTGATGTTGTGAAATCATCAGGTGGAGTAGGCCTCGTGGTCCATAGGTTAAGACTGGCATGTTTTAATTCGCTTGGCGTTACTGTTCTCATGGAACTGTCGGTTTTTTAGTCTATTAGGGGAAGGTAGAACATTATATGGTTGCCTGTTAGCTAATAAACCGAAATTGATAAAATGCAAATGGCCTAAAGCCGAGCGCTACCCTGTATACAGGCCGGGCTTGGTGTACGGCCAGCAGCGTTCGAGTTACGACTACCACGTGGGGCTTGTACGTCAACTAACTTACGCTAACAGTTTAGTTTCGGAATCACACAATAGTGCAACTTAAAACAGAATGGGTAGGCATTACTTTTAAAAGCTTTTAACTTCACTTGTATGTCTCTATGTATTTTGTCTGTGCAAATCTTGCTATTCAAAGAAGATGTCCACTATTTGTTTGTTTGTATTCCGACGATAATTGAAACAGCCCAAAACTATAATCATTTGAAAGAGAAAAAAATAAGTAACCCAAAATTGCAAAAAATAGTAATTTTAGAAGCCCCCGTTTTTTTAAATAAATGATTTTATTTATTAGTGGTAATAATATATTTGTAAGCCCTACAAAAACAGGTTTTAACTGAACATTGTATACTATTTTTCACTTGACTTTGTAATTTAAGTACCTACCTAGCTGTCACCGAAATAAATGGATTAATCAATTAAATATTAATACTTATAATGAAAATTGCATTCTAGATTCGTCCCGATGCTTGAGCATGCAATGCCTGCTGGCTAAGAGCGTACCGTCATCAAGTTCAAGTACCAATAGAAGAAGCCCAGCTCCAGGTTCAGGGTCCCTTTATCGATAGTGGATCCTGCTCTGTTGCTGAACCTTTATAGCGCTCCTAGCTCAGAAATTTACAGGTCGAACGGAGTGACTATTGAAATTATTTTGGTTGGTTATAGCCGGACCCCTGATACCTCAAGCCATTGTTTTGTTCCGGAGTGTAGAAATCTCGAGCGTTTAAGAGTACCAATTTAATTGAAGAAAAAATACTAACAGACCATATATTATTATTTAGTTGTGCTATTAATTTATCTGTTCAATATTTTGATTGACATTAGCTGCACATTAATATGGGAGAAGAATCTGGTTCCTGAGACACAGTTTTTAACTAGTTCGGGGACCAGAAGCTTCATAGGTTACATTGTATATTTCTTTGTGTCAATAAAAATTATGAATTATGAATTATAATATGTTACTCCAAATGCCCGTGTTTGTGAATATCATATAAGAATGAATAATTGGGAAATATTGCAGGAATTTGAATTCACATTCCATTTTACTGCAACACACATAACTCATATGTTAGATATAAAGAAAATAGTCTCCCACCATTATCAATTTTGAAGATGTTGAAAACATGAACAATTCCATGTGTCGGTACTGGACAGGCTTAACAGTTTTGAGCTTTTTATCAATACTTAGTTGCATTGAAAATAGTTTAGCAATGTTGTGCAGAAAATCAAAAACAGCTTTATGGTTATACTTGATGAGATTAAGAATCGGGGAGCCAATCAGACGATTTGCCTCATCAATGGCAAGCATTTATGTAAAAAAAGCACGAAAATGCATGAGCGAAATGTATGTACCATTACATTTAGGAGTAAATCACCTAACTAGAGCAAGCCTGTCAAGCAGACATCTACTTATCCCACAGAGTCTCTTTGGTACAGCAAAAAATAATCCAATAGTTATTTGTGATGGAACATATGTGTATTTGCAAAAACCATCGAACTATTTGTTCCAAAAGAAAAAACATAGTTTACATAAGTTTGCAAATCTTGCGAACCCATATTTAATGGTAGCCACTGACGGCCATAAAATAGATATATTTGGTCCATATGCAACATTGGATGCTACAGTTATGAAACTTTTATTTGAAAATGTGAATTCATCTTTACGGCAATATTTCAGAGAAAATGATGACTTCATACTTGACCGTGGATTTAGAGACTCAATACCGCTACTCAGGTCTTTGGGTTATAGTGTTTATAAACCAGAAACCCTAAGCTCAGGGGAAACACAACTTTCAACAGTAAAAGCAAATGAATCTCGAATGGTGACTCTTTGCAGGTGGGTTGTGGAAGTTGTAAACTGTTGGTTCAAACGGGACTTAAAAATCTTCAGAAATAAATATTTTTATCTAGCTTCTAGAAATCTGATGGATGACTTTAAAGTCATCATAAGGGCAATTGTAAATAATTTCTGTCCCGTTTTGACAAACTGTCCTGATGCCCAATCAATACTTGAGAGAGCTTGTCAACGAATTAATCTACAAAATTATTTAGCTGTCCATGTTATTGTGCATAATCTTAATAAACACAGAGCCACTTTTGTTGTAATAAATGGTAATAACCACAGCTGGATATGTTCCCCTCAATGGAAATGTCAGATCTCATTTTGTTTAGCTTAGGTGTGTATCTAATAAAGCAAGATAGGTCATATTATGGGGAACATATCCGAGCGAATGGTTATTTTACTGTAGAGTAAGTGTAAGTGTAAGTGATGACATCAGAACAACATATATGTGCCAGGCATATCATTATCACATGAGACAGCTTTGATCAGAGGACGAATAAGGTCTCGCCATCAATCCAGTAAAGTATACTACACATACATATTATTGAGAGAGGTACAAGCTGGGAATATAGAATTAGAGGGTATTATTGCAGTTGTTTAATTGCTAAAAGAACTCTTGGTAGCTGTGCACATGTAATGACCATTGTCTGGTATTTGGGGTGGGCTCGGCACCAAAATAATATATTTCCATCTGCACAGTTTCTCGATAATATATTGGTTAGGGAAGATCTAGAAAATGAAGAATAATAAATAAATGCTCAAGCAAAACATGGTTTTATTTCAGTAATCAGTTGAAAACTTCCTTCAAGCTTAAGAGTAGGTAGGTACAGTCAACGTCAATAAGTTTCTGTCAACAAGCACAAATAAAAAAATATAACCCCCGACCCCCCATGATAGCTAAGAAGCATCTCGATCACATCAGTTTTCAAATATAAAAACCGCATCAAAACCGATTTATTCGTTTGGGGGCTACGATCACCCCTATCCCCTCACCCCACTATAGCTAAGAACCATCTCGTTTACCTCAGTTTTGAAACATAAAAAACCGCAGCTAAATCGGTCCATTTGTTTGAAAGTTCGCACCCCCCTTTTCTCAACTCGAACCACCACCACCGCATATAGCTAAGAACAATTCAATTTCATATCTGTTTTCATACATAAAAACCAGTTCAAAATCGGTTCGTTCGGGTGGGGTTTGGGAGCTACGATCCTCCCCCCCCATCCCCCTGCCCCCAACCATTATAGCTAAGAACAATCTTGTTTACCTCAGATTTGAAACAAAAAATCGCGACTAAATCGGTCCATTCGTTTGGAATGTACGATTATAGCAAATTTATTTAATTGTTCATTATAGCTAAGAACCATCTCGATCACATCAGTTTTCAAACAGTAAAAACCGCATCAAAATCGGTCCATTCGTTTGGTAGCCACAGTATATGTGTCTGCCTTAGCAGACACACAAACATATACCCTGTTACACAGTGACACATACACACCCTTTACTTATTACACCAGTCTCCTTGTTCGGGGGTTAAAAATAAAAAGTATATTGATTCCAAAAATAAAAACTTTTCATGTGACAGGTAGTATGTATGTACAGGTCTCACATATCTGTGGTTCCGTCTAACAGTGACAAAATATAGCCTTTTTTGAAGGCAACCAAACCACAATCATTCTTCCAAAGGTATGAATTTACGCCAAAATAAAACATTTTTTTTCTTAAAACTGGGGGCTTTTAAAAATGTATGGTTTTTATAAATAAGATATATTTAGAGATCTGTAACGAAATATGTGCAATTTGACGCGTTTCAATTTCATCATTATTAAAAAACTACTAATGGACCGATTTATCCCTTTCGACCACTTCCTGATTAGCTAACCGGCTGAAACTTTCAGGGTACAAACAAACCGAAGATAATGCAACAAAAACTAATAATAAAAAATAATAAAAAGAAGAACTTTAATTTGTTAAAAGAAAAAAGGAAAAAAAAAACGTTAAAGTTACAAAGCAACCTTTTTTTTTAAATTTAATTTATTAAATTAAACTTATTAAGTCTGACTCCATCATAGAAGATAGAGGTTAATAATAACAGGCAGACTGTGCAGACTTGGTTAGTTATTGTTCCTCGTGACCGAGTCGGTTTGTGTAACTAATAAACTAATGCGTAGTTACGGGCTGCCTTGACGATGTGTGCTTGTGTTTGCATTGTGTGCTTACTCTGTTTGCGTACTGGGTTACGTATTCAGGGTATAACAAGTGTGTAGTAAGTCTATGAATATACTATGAGTAGATACGTTAATGTATACCTACTGCCGTTATCATATGGAAAAGTAGGTAATGTAATTTATTGTATTAGTATTTTTAGTGTATGGTTACAAAAAATATTTTCAATATAGCCATAGAATATATGAAAATCTAAAAAAATTATCTTCATATTTATGATTTAAAAAAAAAAGTTGAGGTAGCCGTCTGCAGTTTATATTATATCTTTACTAAAATACTTTTCGCCATAGAAAAGAAACACGTAAATGACCGGTAAAAGCTTTGATTTTAAATATTATTGCTGAACAACGTTGCTCGACGCTGTCATAGCGCCAAACCAAGTACGGCTAAACCGGTTACGGTAAAACTTCACGCAAACGCCTAGGCAATGCTCTTACTATTTGTTTAGTAAATCCATAATATTATGTTTTTTTTTTTATAATTTTTATGGTGTTATATTCTTAAAGATATCGTCAACTTAACACACGTAGGTACTTGAGTAATTACGTAAAATTTAATGTTAATGTATTCATAGTTTAATATTCTGCTCTCTATCGCTAGGGGGCAGTAGGGAGCCATGTTAAAAACTGGGTCAGACGCGGAAGATGTTCATGACTATCTAAACGCTTAGTTGATAGGTAGGTAGGTATTGATCGTGATGGTCCTCCCCTCTGAGTAGCCGGCGATCTTGGGGGACCTCTATTGCATTCTTCCAGTAGGGTCCCATATAAATGGAATCATAAGTTTCACTAGTAAGTGAAACGACATAAAGAAAAAAAAACCTGACATTTCTCCTTGGCAATAATTTAAATGAAAATAAATCAACATAACATACTCTAGCACTTCGCGTGGTCATTTGTAAACTGTGAATCAGCTACTACTTCATCTGATCTATAGATCTTACTTTTCGTCAGAAAACCGTTTGTCTGGATAGTTCAGCTTGCGAACCTTCTGCTACTAATCTGACGTACTGGAGTTCTATTCCCGACTGAAGTGTTTACATTTTGCAATTAATACATTTTATTTGATGGCTTCTAGCTTGTTAGCACCGCGCGCGCTCATTGGTCAAATCAAATAGCGCGCGCTTCCTGTTACACACTTCCGGTTATACATTGGTTCCGCTTTTCACGACATCACTCCCATAGATTGCAGGAAAGTGAGATGTTACACATCAAAAAACTATGAATTGAAGGGTTTTTATTAAAGTTATATTGTTAAACACATGCACACGCGATTCTCTCGTTGGAGGTTAACCCTATCCCTGGGCTACTACTTCGTGCCCGTATTAATTATTATCCCATTGAGTTCGAGTCGAGTGCGAGTGAGGGAGGATCTGCTACATCGTTCCTAATATAAATTTGCATTTTAACGGCCACTAACTGTGCAGTGGGGCCTGTAGAGCGGCGGCACGGCGGGCCAAGCGTGAGATATTATGTTTAAAGCCCCGACATGCATTTAAACTGCCTTATGAAATTTTAAAATTACTATTGCAATTACGCTGCTCACATATTGAATAGGTACGCTGTTCAGTACAAAGGAAGATGAGAAATGTAGAGGAATTTAAATAGAGTTTGAAAGATGTTTTGACTTATTGCAGTCTTATACCACATAATACGCAGTACCTTTCTCTAGCTGAGATTAATCTACACCAATATAGAAAAGTGAAACGTCGTCTGTTTGTTTGTTTGTTTGGAGAGCTTTCATGGCAAAACAGGTGATCTAATTTAGATAAAACTTTGTAAATGTACAATATAGTACTGTACAGTAACTGTACAATATAGAACCCAACATAGGATACTTTTTATCCCGGAAAAAGTAAGTTGCCACGGGACAACTGGAAAATGACGATATTACTCACTGTAAGGAACGGAATGACATATATGCTTTGCCGTGGAAACGAAATAATAACAAGTCTACCGAAAAGCATCAAGAGCATTGATGCTATAATTTTAGATTGATTTTTAGTATCTTAAATGAACATAGGATGCTTTTTTGGCGATAAACTGAAATCCGTGCGGTCGAAGTCGCGGGCGAAAGCTAGGAATAATTAAAGCACAAATATACCATCTCAGCAAATTTATTGAGCTTTACCTAAATGATTGTCGTAACTTTATCTACCTCAATTATGGCTCTACATTTTAAACTTATCGTCTTAACCAAAGCTGTTATATAAAAGGTGCAGATAGACGCGAGATGACGCGAACCTACAACGTTACACGGAGAGTGGAACACAATAGGCTCAGTATAATTACGCGTGCTAGCGCGAGCCAAGCCAAGCCAGGCATTTTAAACGGTGGTGCGGTGCCGATCTCGGCTTCGGTTATCACGCGTTTATCTGTACCTTTAGCTTTACCTCACTAGTTGCGTAAAGACGCAGAAATGTCCCTTTTTTAAACAAACGTATGAATTTTAATTTTAATATGAAAAATTACAAATTTTTTTATTTATCTACAAAGGGGTTCGAACTTTTTGGCAGGGACCATAATTTTATTGTAAATGTTACGGGATTATTCGTATGTACATATGTGTAGAAACTGGATAAGGAAAGGCGTAGCTCGGGCTATGTGGCGTTCATTGGGAGAGGGCTATGTCAAGCAGTGGACGAATACAGGCTGATGATGATTCGAGTTACCTGTCGAGTCTGCAGTGCGAGCATGGATCGTATCGATCGATAAAATTCGATAAATTTATCGATCGGTAAACAGTTCTTTTTTTATCAATTTTATCAAAATGCGGTAGCATGGATCTAGCCTCTCGGTAAATTTTATTGATTCGATATCACATCGTGAGTTTATCGATTTAAAAAATGCCAACTCGTGGACTATACCATATATCAGATAGATGACTAATAGTCTAAAAATTAATTTAATTAAAATTTGACACAATTTGGCAGATTTTTTATTATTTTGAGTTGTTACGGAGAAACTTCTGTCATTTGGAATTCTACCTAACTACCATAAAGTAGTATATTCCTTGAACCTAACCTAAAGTATAACTAGCCATAACTTGTTGCACAATTGTTTGAGACACCTCCCTAATAAGTCTGATAGTGCGCTGTCTTAGTGCTATATTATATTCCTGGCCGATGCATCGTTGGTGCAACTGCCCTCGGTGAAAAAGCGTACAGCTGATAGAACCTACAACAATGATTATACAGGTAGTTTTTTAGACTGAGTACCTACTAGGTACCATAATAAATAAATAGCATTAGACACAATCACAACAAACGTATTTTGGTATTATTATGTAAAGTAGATACTACAACATGCGCAGGCAGTCCAATAAATAGACTCCTTCTCAAACGCTCTCAACATCTTGAATGAGGGCGAGGGCAATTTGCTTATAAATTCTAAAAAGAATCTTAAAATGCTGTTCTTCAAGATCGAAAGGATCATTGGCATCCCTGAAACTTGCCTCACGATGTTCTGACACCTCCACGTTTGGCTTATAATCCGAAAAGGAATTTACAAAAAAAAAGTTTGTCGTGTAACTTTGGAAAGCCGATAAAATTCGATAAATTCGGTAAAATTACCGACATTATATCGACAACAATTGTCAAAAATAAGATTCATGCTTCCTTTTTTCGATATAAATCTATATATTAAATATGATTTATCGAATTTATGTCGTTGTCGATAAATTACGTTCCGTGCTACCGAACTCGAATTATCTAATATTAACGTCAAACTTGATTAAAAAAAATCGGTAAATTTATCGATTGATAAAATCCATGCTCGCACTGCTGTTGAGTTATAAGTCTGACAGAGGCACGAGATTTTCCTAAAAGAGAAAATCCCTCGTGGCTCTATGCCAATATCCTTCGGAAATGTTACGAATCCAAAATAAAACTACGTTTGTATGAAACTTCATCCGTACCAATCTCACTCAATTATGTGTTTGTGAACTCAGTAGCTACCTAGATTTCAGTGTGCCTATATTCAGCAACTGGATCTTGTCACACTGACTCATAATGCAGCTTTAAATAAAAGTCATACAAGAAAATAAACATTTCTATTGTCTGTAGGGCTGGAAAGCGACGATAGTAGGAACGGAACACTTTGTAACATTTTTAATCTGTGACGAAACTCCTTTATCGGCGAACTAGCGAGCTTTGTAATACTTCAGAATTGGTTTCGCAAACTTCAATTTTTACTTTAAAATTGAAAAGAACTTTCCTTATTGCAGAGCAGTAGTTCGTCTCTTCGTCTCCTTACCCAAGTGTCTCATTGCAGCTTGCTACAGCGCTCAGCGGAATTTTTCTTTAAAAGATTTCCGAGTTAAACTGGGAGAACTAAGTTTTAACACGAATAGTACCTACCTTTTTGTTTTTTGTTGAAATGTTTTTTGTTTTGTATTTTAAAACCATGGACTTCGAAAATAATATAGGGATCTCTGTATGGCTGGTCTACTATTGGTTGTGTCTCCTATAGACTTTTGATATTATGATTAACGTGTGATCATTCCCCCCATCTCTTCCCTGCCACCCATGAGTTCCTTGCCTGCTTTGGTCCTTCACTAACACCGTCTGTACCACGGAGGAATGAAGACAGATCTTTACGTTTTAAAGTTGAAATGATCTACGTATGAAATAAGCTATAAGACATGAGAGAACAATTGACATAAGAATTACAACTTATTTTATTTCAGCATCTACATTTAAAATTCAAGACTAAACTGATCAGGCACAATAATATGAATTCCAACATCTAGTTTCATTATCAATACAATGAAGTTGTGAAGCCCTTCTAGTTATTATCAACCTATAAAGCCCGCAAGTCGGAATCTCACAGCCAGGCAAGTTAGTCCGTCAGCTGCAATTGATAACAAGTAGCGGTAGCGAAGTTCACCGTTTGGTGAAGAATTATCGCCGGTTGATGAATCTGTAAACTTCGCAGTTGACTCCGACCGCCCCGCGCCGTCGAGGGGTTAATTAACTCGTCCCCCGGGGCAGCCTGCGGCGACTGCCCGCACTGTCATTCTGCAACCCTGTGATTATAGCACCAGGCGCTTCGCTTTTAGTCTACCTAACTAGTGGTAGCACAGAATAAATAGCACAAGGTAGTAAGCGAACTATATTAAAGTTAATATTTACAGACGACAGTTTTTTTGCATATAGTCAGTCTATAGTTATCACCAGCAGCCATAGCAAGGTATCTCGGTGTTCTTGTCTGTTCTGCATCTTTTTTTATACAGTTGAGTGAGAAGAGCAAGTCTTGGACCTGACGGTAAGCACTGCCAAAATAATTGCATTGCTACCCAGAACTTTGTATTTATACAAAGTCATACGTGGCACTGAACTATGAAATTTATTCGTATTTAAGTCTTAATAAGTCTTAAAAAGGTTTACTTTTACTAATTTCGAGGGCTACAAAAACGGATTAATTTATAAAAACAAACTGAGCCCTGCGGCTTTGCCGGCGTATATATTTTTTCGGAGTATTATGTGAAACAAAATATCCTTACTAACATAATATGCATACTATCTCTTTGTTAAATCTCAGCCGTTTAGTCGTTAATTAAATGGCAGTAACAAACAGACGGACAGGCGAACGTACAGATGGACATGTCGAAATTATAAGGATTCGTTGTTTCTCTACGGAAACCTAAAGAAGAGATAAGTTCAAAACTAAAATCAGACTACGATCGGGTAAAAAATAGCCTTTCACACTTTTGCGATGAAGACGAATCGATTGATACCTCGCTTGTCAAAATCTGATCAACTTTTAAGTTTGAACACTTAATTCTTCTTTTGCCTTGCCGAAATTGGGTAAATTAAAATAGCTTAATCCTGAAGAAAAAACGATTGACACCTCACTTGTTAAAATAAAACCAATAAGGGCAATGGTGAAACATCCACATAACCACATACATAAATATACATACCTATATATATAGACTGCTAAACTCACTATCCTTCCCTTGCTTTGCTGTTGAATCGGGTAAAAAGGTAACGAACAGATAGAGAGGACTATAGTTACTTTTGCTTTTATAATATTAGGCGATGTGATGTGTTTGTATGAAAAGACAAGACTGAGAGCAAGTGCTTCATTTATACTCGTACCTACATTATTTAATTCACTATCTACTACGGCCAAATTGCGCTGCTGTGTTGCTTCAGCGTGACATTTGAACGTGCGACTCGGAAAGCTACATGATTACCATGTCGCACTCAGTTGACGGCTGGACTTCAGCCAGACTCGGCTTTTGTGGTTTTGAGCGTATGTGTGTGACAGGGGAAGCTTTAGTTTCCAAAGTAGGAAGCAACCGAGTTGCCTGCTGTGTATATATCCTGAAAATTTGTAGAGCACCAGGCGCTTATTCGCTATGCCACACGAAATTCCTTGCAGAAATGTGTGACGTCATTATGACAACTTACGAATGATTCCACGAAGATATCGCTACGCGACGCGTTACGTGGGTCTTATCGAAAAACGGCCCTGTTCGGACAAAGAAACAGGTCTTATTAAGACTTGGATGTTTTATCAAAGAATATCAAATAGTTTGAATATCTGTGTTCGTAGGTACAGATAATATTTGTAATGTACCTATGTTAACAAACAAACATATGCAATCATTTAAAAATATTCGTGGTGGCACCCGCGCTGATTCTATGAAACATAACCCGACTTCAAGTAGACGTTTACATGAAATATTAACGGGACCACTTTCAATAATTCCTAAAAATATGAGATACAAAAACTTCCTTTTTTCCTTTTTGAAGTCGGTAGTGACATGATGGGTAGCCTTCCAAGGTTTGTATGGATCGATTCGCCACCTTAGCTACATAATTATACGTAACTTGAGCTACATAAAAGTGCCGCCCTAAATTACGGCTCGTGCCATTAAAATAACACTCCCGAATATTAATTGAAAAGATACCTACGTGTCGCCAATATAAATTACGTTTAACGATTACGCCGTTATATGAAACAGCTATTTTACAGCGCAAGTAAGTAATAAAAACCTGATGTTGTCGTGATGTCTGCCTACTTATGGTTATTAGGAGCTGAAATTAAAATTTTAATATCCACAACGAATCGCTTCTTCCATGTGATAGACAGCTTACTTGGTATATACTCAGCGCAAGGGTAGGTTGTAGGGTAGTCTGAGAAGAATCGGATCAATGGTGAATCGGATCGCCCATAATAAAACCAGTAATATTTAAAAAACCGCGCCTAGTTCAATTCAGTGAAACACGTCGCTTCTATTCTCCCGCACGCGCTAGTTTTGTCATTGTTTGACATTGAGTCGCGTGTCAGTGTGGGCGATGATTTTGAGTGTATATTTTATATTATTTATGGATGATTCCCAGTGAACCGCTTGTTTTTTATTGTGTGCGATTTGGTTGCTCATAATATAAGGTTAGTAAATGGGGTTTTCATGAGAAAGTTATAGAGTTTTGTTAGAATGTTGTAATGATTTCTTTAAAACTGCTCAGTATTTATCTCACTATCGGAAATTGAAACGTATTTTACTTTGATTTTCAAGGGCATTTTATATTTGGTGTCAGTTTTGGAAACCTATGATAGATATGGGGCTAATCGGACAACTCTTTTGGGGCGAATCGAATCATAAGTTTTAGTCATATATCTCTATGGTTTTAGTACATTTACAACATGCTTACGGTCTAGATAGTTCGCACATACAAAAGGAAGACCTCTCCAGGCAAATAGTCTTTAGAAGATATGATGGATGTGGCAAATAAGGTCAATAATGATAGAGCCACCCGAAACGCCTGAATAGATAACAAAATCAGCCTTACATTTGACGTCGCCGTAAAGTAAAGCCATTTTACTCTAAATGAGGAAATGAATAAGGAAAATGCAGAGATAACACATGCCGGGGGAGTCGGGGGCCTGCCCTGAGACGACTAATAAAAAGTGTATCATAAGGATAATCGTTCATGCTCCGAGAAGAAGAAACGCCAAATGATTATCTTAGCTTTTTTTTTTTTTTTTTTTTTTTTTTTTTTTTATATTGCACTATCTTGAAAGCACGATACATCTTGAGAAGTCCGCATGCTCTGACAGCTCAAGCTTGAATGAGCTGTGCGACCAGATTGATCTTCTGATTGACCAATTGTTGCAGGGAAAAAAGGCATTGGGGCCCCTGCCTTTGGCTTTTCTCCATTTGCAAAATTTGTGTCTTCTGGAGTGGCTTTTAGCCTTTACCATCGTGGCCCGTGAGCGTGGGGGTGACGGGCGTTTGTTATCCTAAAATAATAATGAGGGGGATCTTCCTAGGTGTCACTCACAACCTGGGCGATCAGGCGGCGCCGGACGTGGCTCGGCGGACCGATCAGCTGCCGAGGCTCTTCTCCTTTTGGCTGTCTCGTCCTCTTCTTCTTCGGCCTCTGTCTCATCCCGTACGACGAAATCTCTAGAGTACGGCGTCAACTTCATTTTCCTTCTCTTGTCCGGTGGTCTTGCATGGAGTGGCGCTATGCCACAGATGTGGTCATGGCGCTACTCGTACGCTCTTGTACAAATCTTGGTCGTAAGTTGACCTATAAAAGAATCTAGCGTCCGCACGTTGATATCTCTGGCTATAGTAGCATTCTTCACATATCTCGGGGCGCCTACTGTAGTTCTGAGGCAAAGATTGTCCTATCTTTGTAGCCCTTTTCTATTGGTAATCGCTACAAAAGCGTTCCACGCCAGTGCTGCGAACGTGAGACATGATCTTGTAGATCATCGTCTTCGTCCGGAGAGGCAGCTTTGACGATAGGGTTGGGTAGAGTTCGGCATGGGCTCCTTCGCCTTTCCTATATACCGTGACATCAACGTGCGATGATGTCGAGCGCTCGTATTTATACCCGGCTGAGGCTTGCACAAGCAATGGTTGTCAAATCGCTAAACAAGCCCAAATAAAAAAATTACATAATGGGTCCATTACTTTGGAAGCTACAATTCCCCCCCCCCCCATAGTCATAGGGATGATGACTTCACTCCGTTATAGCTAAGAACCATCTCGTTTACCCCAGCCCAGCTCAAACATAAAAAAAACCGCAGCTAAATCGGTCCATTCGTTTGGAAGCTACGATTCTAGCCCCCCTTTTCTCACCTCCCCGCTCTCCCCTCCATCCTTTTTTATATCTAAGAACCATCTCGATTACATCAGCTTTGAAACAGAAAAAAACGCACCAAAATCCGTCCATTCGCTTGGGAGCTCCATGCCACAGACAGACACACAATTATACGCATCCTAAACTTATAACACCCCTCTCTTTTGGGTTGAAAAGGATTAACACCGAACACTTTGGGTCAAAACAAAGAGCCAACAAGCCGGAAAGTAAAACAGTTTGTTTTATAGTTGAGCATTTTATAAACGTACAAAGTTTCACCTTTGCACCTATCAGACTACTTGCACAAACAGCTGATACAGAATTTATGCACTATACCATATTATTTATTCTGTGACTATACTATCATAATCATCATCATCATCAGCCCGTATTCGTTCACTGCTGGACGTAGGCTTCTCCTAGTGAACGCCATTAAGCCCGATCGTCGGCTCTACTCATCCAGATACCAGACACCTTTCGTAAGTCGTCACTCCACCTGGCCGGCGTGGGCGCCCTACACTACGTTTGCCTAAATGCGATCTCCACTCTAAAACTCGTTTACCTCAATGGTTATTGGTTCTTCGAGTAATGTGACCGACCCATTGCCACTTCAGCTTGCTAATTCTTTGAGCTATACACTATGACGGTTTGAGTAACGATAGGGATATACCTGACAAATTTAATAACTTGTTTTCCCAACCTGCACCGACACGTCAACAAAACAGGTTAGAGATAACGTACTCTACACATAATGACGTAAAGTACGTTACCACAAAAGATATATCGGACGTTGTGAAACAGAAAGCTGGTGGTAAATCCCCTGGGTTGGATGGGTTGACCATTGAACATATATGATATGGAGGCCTAGGTATTTACCATGCTTTCTCGGTCTTATTCACTGGTATTATAAAAACTGGGCAATTACCGAAGACCCTCACGGAGACAGTTACTGTACCTATTTGTAAGAATCGAAGGAAAGGCATATCTAGTGCTGATAACTATCGCCCTATCTCTCTCGCAAACATGATAGCCAGGTAGTTGGAGAAGATTCTTCATAAGCATATCGCTTTTTTCGTAAAAACTTTTGATTGTCAATATGGCTTTAAAGAACATGTTTTGACTAACACAACCATCTACGTACTCAAGCAGGTCGTAGGATACTATAAGAGCAGAAATACTTCGCTCCTAGCATACTGCATAGACCTCAGCAAGGCCTTCGATCGTGTGGACCATGATCTGCTATGGCAGAAACTATATGATCGAGATGCTCCTACTCAGATCGTTAGGGTACTTAAAACCTGGCATCAGCAGCAGCGTAATCGAGTGCGTTGGAAGAACGAGGTATCCGCACCTTCGAAACTTGAGTGTGAAAAGGAGATAATACACTTCTTAAAAACTACAGCCCATCTCGCTCCTGTGCCACGTCTAGAAGCTGTTTTCGAGGGTAGTCTCGAATCGTCTAGCGAGAAGACTTGATTGAGTTTTAGCCTTCCAAGAAGAACGGGTTTCAAGGGGGTTACGGGACCATGGACCACATCCACACAGTGCGGCAGGTTATACAGAAGACTGAAGAGTATAACCAGCCCCTATGTCTTGCTTTTGTGGACTATGAGACTGTCCAAACAAGGGCTGTTCTTGAATCGCTGCAGCGATAACAAGTGGACTTGCGATACATCGAAGGGATGAGATGATGCCTGTATGACGCCACGACTGTGTCCGTTCATGTCCAGAACCGGCCGACTAAACCTATCCAGCTGCGCAGAGGAGTGAGACAGGAGGATTTTATATCCCCGAAACTGTTTACTATCGCCCTGGAAGATATGTTTAAGACTCTGCTTTCCAGCACGGGCTTAACATGAATGGCGAGTTCATCTCGCACCTCCGTTTCGCCGATGATATTTTCCTTATGGCGGAGTCGCTGTAGGATCGCGAACAAATGCTGGCCAACCTAGCTCGTGCCTCAAATCGTATAGGTCTCGGGACGAACATGGACAAAATCAAGATTGTGTATAACGACCTTATTACCCTGCGACCTATCGTCGTTAACGGTGTCCCCATTGAAGTTGTTCAGGTATATGTTTACCTCGGGCAGATTATGCAATTGGGTAAGAACAACTTTGAAAGGGAAGCCGATAGGAGGATTCAGCTGGGATGGGCAACATTTGGTAAACTATGTCAGGTCTTCTCGTCGTCCATACCACAGTGCCTTAAGATGCGTGCGTCCTACCAGGGCCATTATTCTCTATTGCCACTCGGCCACGTAACGCGCCGCGTTAAGATATCTGCGTGGAATTGTTTGTGCATGTTTGGCCCAGTTATGACCTACGTATTGGCGCTGAAACGTGGCATTTGGCAAACACATTTTGGCAAACGCAGAGTAGGGTGCTGCCGGCAGGTGGATTGACGACTTGTGCTGGCTGTGACTGGATGAGGAGAGCCGAAGATCGGGCTCAGTGGCGTTCACAAGAAAATACCTATTTCCAGCAGTGGACGAATACGGGCTGATGATTATGATGATGATGATATGCCCATAACATTCGGTTTGTGTTATATAACAGAGAAACTGTTCCCTAACAATTAAATTCTAATTATAAAATATTTTTAGTACTTTTATTTTACTTAACGTTTTTTTAAGTGGAGGAAACATATTAAATATTTTTTAGTTTAATTTCCGAATTTCTAGTGACGGCTTGTAAGAGTAGTGAATTATATAATAAAATACTTATCTTAAAAACGGTTAGGCGACCTTAACATCGTTTATTCGAAGGAATATCTTTTAACCGCGTTTAAGTTGAGGAATTTTACAAAATTACAACACAAATATCAACTTAAATTTTAGGGTACAAAACACAATTAACGACTTTATTTTTACCTCAGAAACTATGACAGATACGAACACGATTATTCGACAGGTCGAATTTTAAACTCTATCCGATCATGTTTAGAAGTAAAAATCGGCTCCCCGTGGCTTAACGGCATTATATAGAGTGGAAGGCAGTGTACCACTCTACGAACACCTTGGTTGCCACGGTGAGAGACTGGGACCAAAGCCCCTTACATCACACGTGGCATTTATATCACGTGCCAATTACCTAGTTTTTAATTTTCTCTCGTTTCTATTGTTGTTGTGTAGTAATTAAGTAATTGGATGTAACACTCTAGAAAATAAACCATTTCATTTCATTATACTATATTATAATATTTATAATCACCAAGCCTGTAAACATAATCATGGAAGGCTTCAGCATCGAAGCATTAATCACGGCGCGGAACCTTCGGAAGGCCAATAATTTACTGATATCGGCTCATAAATCCTCGTCATCCAATCGCACCCGAATTGACACTCGCTCGATTATAATCAGCGGTAGTGCCTGATATCTAGCCCAGGAGCCACAGGCTGTTTTAGATTCTCCACCAAATTCAAATACCTGCTTGTGACTCACTTATTTTGTTTCACTTTGCTTTCCTTCGTTGGCATAAATTTCAAATTATGTTTCTATCTATCTATCTATCTATCTAATCAGCCCGTATCTACACACTGCTGAGTATAGGCCTCCTCTCGTTCACGCCTGTCTTTCCGGTCCTGTGCTAGTCAGCCATTGGCCTCCAGCGTACCTCACAATATAGTCTGACCATCGGGCTGGTGGTCTGCCTCGAGATCTCAGCCCATCTCTCGGATACCATTAGGTGACTGCCTTAGTTCACCTGATTTCCTCCCGTCTTGCCAAATGTCCTGCCCATCTCCACGTTAGCCTGGCAATTCGCATACCTACATCTTCAACTTTGTTTCGATGACGAATTTCGACGTTTGGTATGCGATCTGCCAGGCGTATGCATGCATGCTAGCATGACGCGCTCCATAGCTCGTTGGGCTACTCCTATTCAATATATGTGCTCCATGGTGAGCGGCCACGTTTCGGCACCGTATGTGTGTATGAGCAGGACACATTAATTAAACATCTTTCTCTTCAGGTTTTGGGGGATTTGAGATTTGAAAACGTCATCATGTTTTCCAAAGGCACCCCATCCGAGCTGGACTCGCCTAGCGATCTCCTTCAGCTGGGAGCCCCGGTAAACAGGCAATCAATGACCAAGATAAATGTACTCGTCTACTACCTCTAAGGGGCATCTATTGACGATTACATTAGGTCTTCGTGACTGAAGGTATGTCATAACCTGGGTCTTAAACTTGTTCATCCTCAAACCAACGCTCTCAGACGCTTCGTGCAACTCAGTTAACATGAGTTGGAGATCAGCATCGGTCTCAGCTATCAGGATGAGATCGTCAGCGAACAGGTACGACATGTGGCGGCCGTTTATAGTGACGCCTCTTACGCTCCAGCTTAAAGTCTTCATGAAGTCTTCCAAGACAGAGGTAAATAGCTTCGGCCAGAGAGTGTCTCCTTGGCGTAAGCCTGTCCTGATTGGTATTAGATCAGGCAGTTTGTGCATGCACACCTGCATTTTGGCACTGCTGTATAGCTCCCGGAGGATATCCACATAACGCTTGTCAATGCCGCAACGATGGAGAGAATGAAACACGGCCCAGTGTTCGACACTGTCGAAAGCTTTTTGATAATCGACAAAGGTGAAACACAAGAGCCGGTTGTATTCTCTGCGTCTTTCCATTAGTTGCTTGACAGCGTGTATGAGGTCCACGGTTGAGTATCCACACCGGAAGCCAGCTTGTTCCACATGTTGGTATTCATCGAGTTAGCGAGACATTCTATTGCATAAGACTTTGGCCAACAATTTGTAGATTTGGGAGAGGAGGATTAAAATATGTTTAAAAACATTAAATGAACACCGAAACATAGGCATAATTAGTAGGTACATCATTTAAGTAGGTATTTCATCATTTCAGCCTTTAGAAGTCCACTGTTGAACATAAGTCTCCCCCAAAGTGCGCCACGACGAACGGTCTTGTGCTGCCTCCATCCACTAACTCCCTGTGATGGCTACAATATCGTCCGTCCAACGTGTGGGCTGTCTCCTTACACTTCGCTTGCTTGTTCGTGGTCGCCATTCGAGAACCTTTATTCCCCTTTATTTGTCGGCTCTGCGAACAATATGGCCTGCCCATTGCCACTTCAACTTGTGTGTAATCCCAATGAACATGAACATTCTTTGTTAATACAAGGAACCCTAAAGAGTTCGTTTTTACAACGGAAACCTAAAAAAAAATAAGAAAATGTTGTGGCTAACTGTCTGTCCAAAAACATCCCACGAAAAAGTATTTGAATACGGCTTTACCTATTACACAAGTTAGTGGAAAAGTTTGAATATTTAATCATTCGCATCGATTTAATCTCTTCCGCACCTTTTCCGGATTTTAATCGATTTCCGGGGAATTGGGGATGAAAAAGTTTGATTAAATCGCTCGTTCCCTGATAATTATTAGAAAACGGTGGATGGAAATAATCGTTCAACTTAGCTTGTATCCACTTTGGTAGCATATGGCTGACTGCCTAAAAAAATGTGTAATATTTTTAAGATTCATGTATGTTTGTTTGTTTGTATGTGTGTATGTATGTGAGTTTCTTTACTCCACCATATGTTTTAAATGCCTAAACAGTATTAGACGTATGGGGTATCGTTAGAATCCTTATATCCCCCCGAGTAACATAGGCAATTAAAAGTTTAAAGATTTTTGTAAACACATTATGGCGGCAGTATGGCTCCATCTTCAAATGCGAAAAGAAATATAGAATTTTATAATACAGAGGGAGGTTACTTATTACCAGTTTAAAACTATATACCTATGAAACAACAGACCTAAACCAAATCTAGAGATTTGAAATTTGTTGAATAATGCTCCTTGAGTATCATAGAGGTGCACTAAGGAAGGATTTTCTATAGATTCCTCTCTAAGGAGGTGAACGGGGGTGGCAAAGTTTTGACTGCGTGCTACTCATGAATGTGTAGGTACCTAAATAAGAAAATTATAACTAGTGGCTCTGTGAGCTGTAGACCTTACGAACTTTTTTGCTAACTATCTAGTGGTGCACAGTAGCGCCCTCTAGTTACCTTATATAAAACTATCATTAATAATCAAGGTGCTCCATCAATCCCTACCTAGTGGGCAAAGGGCTGATTCCACGGGTAGACATCTAAAAGTGAGCAATTTACTGCATTTTGAGGAGCTATTCTGATCACCACGCCGTTGATCCTCATCAGGTCTTCACCAACTTTGTATGAGACCAACTTAAAGTTAATAAGTTCCAAATAAAAATAAACTAAATCGGATATAATAAGGCGGACATATTCAGTAGCCCCCTTTTTGTCCCTTTTTGGGGGAAGTACCTCCCCAATCAAAAATCCCCGCTGACTAAAAAATTCTATTTTTTTTAACCTTCACTTCATACCAAGATTCGTCTAGATCGATCCCCGAATGCGACCTCTAGAGGAGAACAGAGATCCGGGCGAACGGCGGACAGCCGGACATACGAAAGCATTTTGGCCAAGCTGAAACAGAGACGCTTCGCTCGCGCTTTGCGTTCGCTCAGTCAATATTAAAATGTTAAGGTCTTATACAGGGGTTTTCAGGTATATTTGATTTCAAATAAAAACACATCGATGATTTTCAGTTAGCTTATTTTACCTTTTTCAGCATTTATTTTTGGTATTATGGTATGGTAAACAGCGTCCTTCAAATGACCACCCGGTTAAGATTATTGTAGTGTGTATACGAGAGTCCCTTAAACTAAGGACCATGTGAAATAGTGCTGTCAATAAATTGGCTGATTATCTGGTGGTACTTCAGGCGGGGCCGTCCTGTTGAAATAATGTCTTTCGATCGCCAGTGGCTTAAAAAACACAATATGACGAATAGTGTCCTCCTTACTGTGGACGATTGGTGACCCAAAATGTGACCATAATTTTGTCGTAACGCACGAAAAGTTTAAAGATTTGAACAATCGTTTTAATAATAAACTAAAACCATTCCAACGCGCTGTTCAATTATACAGCGACTCATTTTCATAAAGGCCAAGCGTTTCCTAATTCAGCTGTCAAAAATTCGCGTTAAAGGATAAACTCTCATAGCTGTAATCAGTTGTCAAAGGTCCTCTATTGAACGTAGAGAGAGTATCTCTACGCTATTGAAAAACCCTATACAGAGATAATTTGCAGAGTTCTGGTTCTTACGCATTGCAAAACTTCCTTTACGAAACCGGTTGGACAAGGAGTTGCGGGAAAAAAATTGTTACTCTACCTACCTCTTCTGTCTTTACCCATATCGTATGTCAAACTCACCGACACGGTTTCGGTGGCGATGCAAATGTCAACAAAATCAAGGTATTTGGTAACTGGTCAAAATGAAATCCTCTCTTAGAGTCATCAAAGTCCCTTTTGCAGCCTCTGAGTTCAGAGCCCTAAAAACACGTCAAATGTAGTATGCATAAGTTTAGAAACCTATCTATCTGTAAGTTATCTATATGCAAGTGAGTTTTATTTTACATTTTCCTGTTCGCAGACGAGTTTTAATTCAACTTGGACTTGACTCTTCGTTGGATGTGTGTTGTGCAGACTTGTGCGTATTTCGAACGTGGTATTATTACTTATTAACTTTACCATAGTTGTGTGATCGTGATTTGCAAACAAAACCTCAATAATAATTATGTAAGTGAGATATTAGGTACTGCTTATATTATCATATATAACAAAGGTAGAAATATGATTTTTGTTTATATCTGTTTACGTCAATGGAAAGATAATTGTTTGAACTACATACAGCGCTATAATGTTATTTTTTTACTACCTTTAACAAGATCATCGACTTCGTGAAGGTCATTCGCTTGGTGGTAAGTACCACGCCTGCCTATATTTAGACAGGACTAAAATGTACATACCTTCATTGTATTGTAACGTTGTTCATTTGAATTAATTATCTAGATATTTTTTCGATCGATACTTATTACTAGATTTGCCCACGCTGTCATTTCTCTGGGTTAAAAGTTACTTATGTATGTGTTATTCTAGGACCAAACATACCCAATTTCGTTCAGCTGTCATATAGTTTTTATCGATTGCTCGGCTTCTGCTCATAGGATTGGATACTAATCACACCACTTTTTAAGTCAACCCATATACTACGATCTTACGTGATGCGCGAACAGACAAAATGACAAGATTAAAAAAAAAAGTATATTGTTTTTTAATTATGTACATTGTACAGTCTGTTTGGTACTTACTGGTTTATTTTATAATAAACCAGTAAGTACTTATGTACTAGCTGTGCCTGCGGCTTTGCCCGCGTGGTCATTTCTCTGGGTTAAGAGTAAAAGTAACCTATGTGTTATTACAGTATCAAAAGTACCTATAAAATATGTACAATAATACATTTCATCCATTCTATGTTTTCTATGATTTCATCAAAATGTGTTCATCCGTCAAACAGTTTTTAATCGATTGCTTGGCTTCTACTCGTAAGATTAAGATACCAAGTACACCAGTTTTTAAGTGAAACCTTAAGCTTATCCAACAGTGGAAACTGCATCGCAATCGGTCAAGTAGTTTTTATGTGATGTGCGAACAGACAAACAGACAAAAAACAAGCTGACAGACACGGCTAAAAAAAAACTTGTTCAGTAGCTTATAATTATAAGTACCCTAGACCATTTTTTTGATATTCTTCTTTGTAAAGACTTTTAGGTCCAGTAAGAGACTTATCCTTATAAGAAACGGGATCGATTGGCATTCTGTAAGTTGCCCGTTTCCTGTTGCCTTTTTTTTTCTTAAATCTGTGAATGCCGCTTGCCGGTCAAAATATCTTCAAAAGATAAGGAAAGTCAGCTAAG
Source organism: Alsophila aescularia (assembly GCA_946251855.1). Taxonomy (NCBI): domain Eukaryota; kingdom Metazoa; phylum Arthropoda; class Insecta; order Lepidoptera; family Geometridae; genus Alsophila; species Alsophila aescularia. Next base: position 45,928,380 of record OX276379.1, read on the forward strand.
AATGTTTTCCTGTAGCTACAACGGTCAATTAAGGTACCTGCCCTGACTGCCCCATCTCTAAAATCCATCATGTATACTCTTTTTTTTAATAAATTTGGTATATAAGTGTTAAGTACTGGTTTTGGAATATTCCACAGAATAAATAATAGTATATTAATACATAAGAAAAAATAACACACTGGCAATTATACATATAGATAATACAATACGCGCAATGGAATAGAGGATCTCGAATTGCCTTGTTTATTGTTGTCGTACTGGCCTCTGGTGTCAGAGTTTGTCAGGCCGCCCGAGAGCCTCTGACATGGCATAAGTGCTATTAATCAATAACAGCCGGGACCAACGTGCCCTTCTGAGCTCGGATTGATTTCCCTGAAGCTAGCTCAAGTGGCGTCACAGTAGATATTTTAATTTACAGGTGGAACTCATGACAAGGTTTGACATGATTGTAGTTCGTCTCGGAAAGCATAGACATTCCATGATAATGAAATACGGCTCCAAGAAATAAATGCAACTACCTATTAAAGTATTTGTGAGTTATTTATAAAGCCTTACGTGCATTTGTGAGCTGATTATGATCAACACGCAGAAACCAATCATACAGTCTGATATTGTTGTTAACTTTATTCGTAAGTCATTCAAGTAATTGTCGTGATTCATGCTATCGTAGCAGAGTCATGAATCTAGTAGCACTGGGCCAGCGCCTTCCAAATACGGTGATGACTCGATATCACGTAATTTAATTGTACTGAAGGCCAGGTGTCAGTGATTTTTGTGTCGGGGCAAGCGGGAGTAAAATTTAAGGTTTTTATTTATTGGTAGGAAAACTAAAGCTCTGAATTAAAAAGTGTCTAGCCATTTTCTTAATCATAATCTTCTCTTCATATTTTGCTCTTTCTCTTGGTATATCTTTAATATCATTTAATAGAATTTATACTAATGTTTCTGTGTTACGAGAAAAAAGTACAACAAGAGACAAAGTACGAGATAATATGTAAAATTTTGATGTGATACCAATTTCATAGTTCTGGGTTAATTATAAAACAAGAACGTCTGTAACGTTCAAAAATGATCGAAAATTGCTAAAAGTGTTAGAACCAATGAAACTCGTAAACAACGGCGCGGAAAGTGCCACTTTGAAAATACTTTGTATATCCACTGTTATATGTGTTGTTTCAGATGAGAATGTGGAGCTTCATCACATTATCCATTACGTGCTGTTTCGCGGTGTTTGGCGTCGTTGGGAGTGTTCCCACCGACCTCAACACCACCATATCTTCAACGACTTTTGACGCCACCACAAACACCCCCTACAACATCATCCCTAATGCGCCTGACCGTGGAAGCAGCTACAATAACGGAACACCGATAGCTTTAAATCAGATTATTGATGTACCTGAAAGTGAAATACTGTGGTTCCTTCTGGACACAGTTTTGGCACCATTCACTTTGGACGATCGCGAGGTACTATAAGAAGAATCCGGCGGTATATATTAAAATATTTTAGAATGACGTCACCTATTTATTTTTCTGCTTGTGGCATTGAAGTCAACCGAATAAACCCCTCCGGCCACTTGGATCCAACGCCTTGCTCTACCGGTGGAGCCAAAGCAATTATTTTCTCCTCTTGAATCCACCAATGGATCCATAGGTATTTTCTTTGCCTCTTATATCCACCGGTGCATCTAAAGATATATATATTTCCTAATGAATCCATCGTCCACCACCAGGCTCCACCGGTGAAGCCATAGGTATTTTTTTCTTCTCTAAAATCCACCTTTGGATCCAAAGGCATCTAATTGTAATTAATGTATTGGGTAATAATTGCATTAGTAAATAATTCGGTAATTGGTAATTTCCTAGAACATATCAAGTCGTAGCCCCTCCAGTTTAAAGTACCTACACTTTAAACTGGACGATAGTTTTTATTTGTGTAGTGAAATAAAAAATAAAAAGAAAATAAAAAAATACTTCTCTTCATTTCTTTATATTTATCTTTATTTATTGTTTCTACATATTTTTTTAATGTTTTCTTTGGCTCCACCTGTGTAGCCTGGCGGTGGACCCAAGTGGCAAGAGGGCCCCTTCCGTCCACTTTGATGGATCGAAGTGGCATCCTAATAAATTGGTATATCGCTCTTAGCGATAATACGGCCCATTGTACTTATGTTAAGAAATGTTTTATGTGTAATAATATTTTTTTAGGTGCAATCAAGTATTATCTATCTATCTATATCTGGACCCCTAGATGGTGGATCGAGGTGGCATACTAATATTATGTTTATAGGATACCTCCACAAGTGGATTCAAGAGGAGAAAAAATTATCTCCAAGTAGCCGGAGGGGATCCAACCCTATTCCTTCTATATATCTTGTATATCCAAAAGTTGTCTGGTAGAGATCGCTCAAAGCGATAAGAACGCCCATTGTACAAGTTCTCTAGTGTTATCTTTTATGTTTTGTTTTTTTATTGTTTGTGTCATTATAGAGTTATCTAACTATCTATATATCTATCTATTACCTACCACCACAGTACATCTATACTCATAATCATGCAGCATGAACCAAAAAATCTGTACAAAAAATATATAAAAAAAAGTTCTAGGGAACTTAAAATAAGCTACTGAACAAGAATATAACATTTTAGTAGTACTCTTTGTGCTATTCCAAGACCTAAAATACCACCATTGGATCAAAATTCCTTCAGCCGTCAACAATATTTGTATTGGTTGCTCGGCATCTACTCATCGGATTGAGATACCAAGTTCCTTTTTAAGTCCAACCCTAATCTATCCAACAGTGAAACCACAACCCAATCGGTCTTGTTTTTACGTGATGCGTGAACAAATATAGAGAAAAACAGACACGTTTTGAAAAATGTTATATTCTTGTTCAGTAGCTTATTTTATGTACCCTAGATCTTTTTTTTTATTGTCTATGTACAGACTTTTTCGTACCTACTTACTTATTGCTTTATTATAAGAACTAGCTGAGCCCGCGGCTTTGCACGCGTGGTCATTTCTCTAGATTAAAAGTAGACCTAAAATACCAATATTTGATCAAAATTACTTCAGTCGTCAAAAATATTTTTATCGATTGCTCGGCTTCTTCTAATTGGATTGAGATACCAAGTACACCAGTTTTTAAGTCAAACCCTAAGCTATCTAACAGTAAAAACCTCATCGCAATCAGTTCAGTAGTTTTTACGTGATGCACGAACAAACATCCAGATAAACAAACAGACAAACAGACAGAACCGATTTAAAAAAAAACAATATTCATGTAGCTTATTTCAAGTACCGTAAGTAAATTCTGTGGTTCGGTAAAAGTCACCAACAGATCTTTAGTGATTTATATCAAGGTCGGTCTTTACGTTCTCCGAAATCTAACTAAAGTTTACTAATTAAAGCAAAACCAACTCAAGTTTTTGTTTTAAAAATTCTAGATTTAACCATCGTACTTTTTATTATATATCTTGGTAACGTTACAAATATATAAATAATTTATTTATTATTAGGCTGCAGAGTAAAAATATTAATATTTTGTTCATAGAAAACATTTTTATAACCATAAGCGTTGATCAGTTATACCGATTATAAGAAAATAAAAACTTTAAAACGCGATGATTGTAGATATACAAACTTTTTGCACTTTTTGACTTCTTGCTCGCCAACGACGATATACAATATACTAGCTGCGCCCCGCGGTTTCACCCGCGTGAGTGATGATAATGATGATCAAATTTATCCTATCTGCTATCCCAGGGTATAAGCTATCTCCATTCCAAATTTCATCAAAATCCATTAAGACGTTTGAGCGTGAAGGAGTAACAAACGTACACACAAACACATACATTCAAACTTTTGCCTTTATAATATTAGTGTGATGTTACTGGATCGAAACGACAGTAATTATTATTATCTCTGCAAAGAATTTTTGACTTCGAGATACTTCAAGCAAACAACCAACTCCGATTGAATGGTTGCTTTCACCAACTGTGGTGAAAGCAAAACTCTGAGAGCTATGTCGGTAACCTTCGTTCTTCTACCTACTGAGGTACCTACATATATAGTCCACAGTTCATAATATAGTCGTCGTTCTTTCATCGTAGCGTAAAGGACTATATATGTAGGTACTCGTACTGTACTTTCATGAAGGTTTTTGACAACTTAATGACGTTTCGCGATTCAACAACCAACAAGATTGGTAATATCGTCGTCAATCACAAAAAGTATTCAATTAATACTACGTAAGGGTCGATCTCTGCTACGGCTGAGTAGGTACGGTCAACAGCAGCACCACCAAGATAACGAGGGTCGAATTACTCATATATTATCGGCCAGCTGGTCCAGGGTAGGGACTTGTATTTTATGGAGGACAGTGGTGCCTAATATACGGAATCACAGGGCCTGTTTATGGACCAACAGGAAAGAAGTTGTTGGCAGCTAAATTATTTGATAATATTAATTCATCATGTCAGCCTTTAGAAGTCCGCTGCTGAACATAGGCCTCCCCCAAAGAGCGCCATGAAGAGCGATCTTGTGCCACCTCCAACCACCGACATCCTGCGATGGCTACAATGTCGTCGATCCATCGTGTGAGGGGTCTCCCCACACTTCGCTTGCTTGTTCGTGGTCGCCATTCGAGAACCTTTGTCCCCCAGCGGTTGTCGGTTTTGCGAACTATATGGCTTGCACATTGCCACTTGAACTTGCAAACTCTGAGAGCTACGTCGGTAACCTTCGTTCTTCTACGGATTTCCTCATTTCGGATTCCATCACGTAGTGAAACACCTAGCATAGCTCTTTCTATTGCGCGCTGCACAACTCTGAGCTTGTGTATGAGACCAATAGTTAGCGACCACGTCTCAGTGCCGTATGTCATCACTGGCAACACGCACTGATTATAAACTTTCGTCTTGAGGCTCTGCGGTATCTGCGGCGAGAAGATATGGCGTTATTTCCCGAACGCTGCCCATTCGAGTTTAATTCGTCGGTTGACCTCTTTGTCGAAGTTGGATCTACCCAGTTGGATCGTCTGACCTAAGTAGACATAGTGATCAACAGCTTCGATAATTTCGTTCCAATATAAACCGACATGGGTACGACATGGGCATTTGACATGATGTTCGTCTTGCCCATGTTCATTTTAAGACCCAACTGTAGGGAAACTATATTGAGGTTGAGCATTAATATTAATTAATATTACTTAAAGTAGAACTTAGCATTGTACCCTATAATTTTATATTGCAGCTTGATTTGTTTATTTCAAAGTTGACATAAACTACCTACACCATTATTAAAACAATGTTGTGTTATGCATCAATATATTGGATCTAATTTTGTAGTTCGGCTTGACCGACCGTTTCTTTTGCATTTTGTTTAAATAAATGATTTGTACACTGAAAATATAGGTAACTTGTTTTTTCCCGCGACTCCCGTCCGCACTTACTGCAGTTTACCGGCTAGATGGAGCGACGATCTGCGCAAGGTAGCTGGCAGAAAGTGGAAGCGAAGAGCCGAAGATCGGGCCAAATAGCGTGCCTTGGGAGAGGCCTATGTGTGGACAGCAGCCTGTATGATGATAATGATGACTACAGCTTATCGCGTTGTCACCTTTCACTTTGACATCTGTCACTTTGACACGTGTCATTTAGACACCTGCCACTTTGAGACCTGTCACTTTGACACCTATCACTTTGTCACCTGTCACTTTTCCACCTGTAACTTTTCCACTTGTCACTTTGACATCAATGTGGCAATTCCCATACAAAATTAACATTTTCAATAAAATGGATGAAAGGTACCCTATGTCCTTTTCTGTACACCTAACAACGTGTGTGAAAAATACAAACTCACTATCGGATCCACATCCACACCAATATATAAAAGTGAAACGTTTTCTGTCTGTTTGTGTGCTCGAGGAGCTTTCACGCGATAACGGCTGAACGGATTTTGATTAAATTTGGAATGGAGATAGCTTATACCCTGGAATACAACATAGGATACTTTATCCCGGAAAATTGTACGGTATGGTGGTTTCCACGGGAAAACTGGAATATGTTCATTACTCACTGTAAGGAACAGTTGCCATGGAAACGAAATAAAAACAAGTCTGCCAAAAACCATCTATACTTTTGCATTGTTTTTTAATATCCTAGAAGAACATAGGGTGCTATTTTTCGCGATAAACTGTAGTCCGCTCAGACGAAGTCGCGGGCGAAAGCTAGTTAATAATATTAGTAGGATACAACAAAGTATAATCTACTACACAATAGGTATGAACGTTAGGAACGAAATCGATGTTTAAACATATTTATACTATTATTTATATGCAGGCGTATAAATAGTCCAAATTAGACAAAACTTAAAACATGTATTGAATTTAATAAACATTTCCTTGAAAGAATTAAGTGATAGTATCGCCTGACCTATATAAAATGAAACAAAAGCTGTATTGACCTTCTAACTTCAGGCAAACTTCAGGTTAAAAATGATTAAGTTTCTGAGGAGATGTTGTTGAGAGTTATAATAAGATAACAGAATTTTGTATTTCTTTAAGCTACCTAAATAAAAATGAATGTTGTAGCGGCACATTTTTTTTAATGGATTGAGTGACTAGACGAGCAGGTCGCTCGCCTGATTGTAAGCGACACACAACCATTGCAGTGACACCCAGAACTTTGGTTGCTAAATATTGCGCGTCAAAATTGTGCATTGTGTTCGTCACCCTGAAACATTGGTTTTGATATTTCAGTCATTGCCCAGGTCACAGAATAAATAATAGTACTACGCCCAGGTTTATGTTTATATTCTGAGCTTAGCGTTACAGCGCACAAAGCTTTATTAACGCATAAGCTACATTATTGTACGTTAAAATTAACGACCTTTGTACCAAACTGGTTTAATAGGTCACAGCTCTAAATATTGTAGACTATCTTAGCTTATGTTAGAGACATTATTAAAGTAATGATTGTGAAGTAGATTTATTTAGTAAACTGAGCATAATAAACGCAAGGAAACATGATAGTAGTAGTAGTTAAAAAACTAAAACTGTCGGGTAAAAAAAATCCACTCTTGCGATGAAAACAAATCGATTGATACCTCGCTTGTCAAAATCGGACCAAGTTGTTAATTAGAACACATAACCCTTACTTTGCCTTGCCAAAGTCGGGTAAAAATAGTCTATGACACCAATCACCATACCTAAAGACGAATCGATTGACACCTCGCTTGTCAAAATCTGACCAATAGGGCGACGCTATGATGGAACATCCACATACGCACATACAACAACCAATAAGTATGTAAATACACACATCCATACAAACACACACACACCTACATACAAAAACACACACACACACACACACCCACGCACACACCCATATGCGCACACACACACACACACAAACACACACACACACACACACACACACACACACACACACACAACACTAGGCATACACTACTACATACATATTGGTTGTGTTGTACGTGGGTAAGCATACAAAAACATATATAAAACATTTCATTATTCAAAGGAAATTTATATTATTGGTTTTTTAATAGTATGTATGTATACATACATACATGCATACACACATCCATACATAGACTGTTAACTTCAATACCCTTCCCTTGCTTAGCCGTACTCCAATAAAAAGGAACTGTGCTTACAAAAATACAGGATTACTTATTATCTTCACGTGCGCAACAACACTGTTTTGTATTCTACCACAAGCTCCCGTAGGTGTATTCAGAAACTGCGATTCTTATTCTTCATATTTTTCCGGCGCCCTTCTCCCCTTCCCTTTGTATAAACTTGAAATATCTGTTTTCCTATCGGAGTAAATTCGGAATCGTCAGTCGGCTGTGTGCGGTGCCGAAACTAATTTCCAAGGATTGATGTGGGGGGACGCAGTCGGGGCTCACAATTAGAGTAATATCTCTTCTGTAACAACCAATAAACAAAATGAGAGGTTTGCCTTGAATTATTGTGCTATTGAGTGTGTCATTTGTTATGTCATTGTTAAGGTGCGTATACTTTGTTGTCTTTTAACTTTCTACATTCGTATGCATGTCATCTTGATTACTGAACTTTAGAGACGTGAATTAACATGAATCAGCAATTAGACTGTTAAATCCATGAAATAAAGATTTAATACTAATTGATTATAATCTAATTGACGTCCCTAAAACGGCAGATAGCGTAACAAACCTTTTATGCAGTAGTCATGTCATGATAAAACTTAAAACCTGCTATCATAAAAATATGCGTACACAAAATTTCGTTGATCGTTGATCGTTGATAGGTTCTTTTATCTGGAGCTAATCCTTGATTTAGATTTAGGTCATGCTTACCATAATAACTAGCTTAAAAGCAAAAAAACACGCCAAATATAATGTATTCTAATAAATTATGTATTGTTGAAATGTGCTCATCAATTTGATACTTACATTGTAAAATTAATCAAAATTAAGCATATTTTTCACTAAATTTGCAGCACATTTTTACAAGATTTTCCCAGCACTGAGACAGTATGGGATAAACAACACAACTAATTGATTTTAATCTAATTGACGTCCCTATAAACGTAAGATAGAATAGGAAAAGTTAATTTAATAATAAGTAGGTATAACGAAAATAAAATTTCAAAAAGGAAGCTGTTATGCAATAGCCATGTAAAATCACGAGAACCAAACGTATGTGCCTAATTCCAGCCCGATAGCTTCAGTGGAAGTACGTGAAATATTGACTGCAAAGTTCCAGGATATACAAGTGAAGTTAAATAAAAGCCTTTTGCATTTAAAAATAAAGCTTTTAAGCAGTAGTTATATCATAATAAAATGCGTAAATTTCGTAGATCGTTGAAGAGTTCCTTTATTTGTAGCTATCCTGGATATCGAGTTAGGTCATGCTTACCATAAAAATGAATTGTCATCGAACTGAACCAACATGTAAAATTAAGAGGAAGTGGTTCAGCTCGCAAGATTTGACTTAAACAAACTAATATACATACACGGTTGTCTGGAAGAGATTGCTCTGAGTGATAAGACCGCCCCTTGTGACACTCATTGTTAAACTGTAGTTATAAATATAATTTCTTGTTGTACTTGTGGTATTCATTAAAGAGTTAATCTGTCTATCTATCTATCTATCTACACACAAACATTGCAAGTTAAATAAAAGCTTTTAAAATGTATTTAATTTATACGCTCTTAACATCACCGCCACCGGCTGCACAAAAAAAACATTATTGATTTGTATGGGCCTCCGAGCGAGAGATCATTATTTGTCCCGTTGTGACCTTTTTTCGTTTACTTTGTGACAGCCAACAATACTGGCTGCCAATGAAAGATACAATATACACGCACTGTAGAGCATGCAGTGTATGTATTATACTATAGTACGTGTATAGTACCCACACTGTGGCAAAGAGGAGTGTTCGACCGTGGCCCGGAATTGCAATGCACGCTTTTCACTGTGACCAGTGGAGCGCGAAAAAGCTACTGATAGCGGAACATACCGATATACGAGAAACGTATACCTACCATCACATAGTTTCACGAACATACTTTTATCAAAGACGAAAGATTACAAGCTGTTTTTTACCAGAATACGACGAAGCAAGAGAAGGGTAATGGAAATAACAGTCTTTGTATGTATTATGTGGATGTTCTACTATGGTAGAACATCGCCCCTATTGGTCCGATTTTGACAAGCGAGGTGTCAATCGATTTGTTTTCAGGTATAGAGTGCCATTAGCTATTTTTTAGTTTTTGAACCTATATTTTGTTAACATAGATATCGACCACGCCTGTACAATATCTTCCACTTCGGAGGTTACCTACAACATATCACTATATATCTGCGTCTTCATCGGCGTGGACTTCAATATACGCCTAAAAGTGGTCGTTTTATCTTTGTTATATCAAATATCGGTTATTTTTTTAGGATTCCGTACGTCCGAATGAAAAATAACGGAACCCTTATAGGATCACTCGTGTTTTTGTCTCTCTGTCCATCACAGCCAATTTGCTCCAAATCTACAGTACCGATTAAGTTGAAATTTGGTACTTACACATTATTACGAATTTCTGTGAACCAAATAGGGTGATGAACAATGTGACGTAAATTAATGAATTTTTAAAGAGGAAGAGGCAAAAAATAATAAAAAGAATTCTGCAAACTGTACCGTGTCATATATCTTGTTAAAGGGCTTGTAGATATAAGAGTCTAATATTTTTTTTAAATTATAAAATTAATTATTATTAAGATATAAGAAAATTGATGAAAATTTATAAAGGGGGACCCTTATCTACGAAACTACTGAGCTTAAAAATTTGAAAAATAAACAGAATATAATTCTTTCCTTATAAATTATAGAAAAACCTATAATAAGTCTATGGGCATAAAATAACAAGGTTGCATGGAATGGTATTGTGAGACAAATTTATCTATTTATCGTACGGAACTATCTCCACTGGTGCGAAGCCTAGGACTGAACCCTGTATCTTTGATTCTAAGTCGTACTAGGATACCTCTAGGCTACCACCACTCTTTTTAGGTGACTTAGTTTAACTTGCTCTATCAAGACCAGACCTTAAAAAACGTATGTGTTCTTTTAAGCAAACATGTTTTTCATCTTATCAGCCTATATATGTACGGTCAATTGCTAACGTAGGCCTTCCTCTTGTGAACGCCACAGAGCCCTATTATCATCACTCATCATCCAGTTGCTGCCAGCTGTCTTTCGCATGTCGTCACTCCTGGCCGGTGGGCACCTCACACTATACTTTTGCCTAAACGAGTCTCTACTCTTGTCTAAAAAGGTGTAAAATCCCGTCAAAAATATTATTGCAAGACCCTTCTTGTAACCCTTCAAGGACACTAACCAAATTATTTTTGGTCAAGGAGAAGCAATAAATTTAGAAAGTGGTTAGATAAATGTATACCTACGGCTAAAGTATTACACATGGCTAGATAAAAAGTTAATTCTCTCCCGAGTCTAATAAATTTATATGGAGTTTCTAAATCACATTTGATGGTAATACCCCCGGTCATTTTTACATTCAATATTTGAGTATCATATAGATAGACATATACTCGTATATATAGATAGATAGATAGATAGGTAGTGTAATGATATTTAAATGGTTTTCGTCATATTGTAACGATATATGCGGTTTTATAGTAAATTTCTCTGAGCTGACAGATTCCGATGAAAGATGTGATGTATTGGTTTTTAGGCCAAACTCGCCAACCACCGAGATAGTTGGTCCGGCGTATAACGCCGTTAGGGTATTCGCTTAAATCAATGAAAAGTAATTTTGAGAATAAAGGGAATAACAAAAAAAAAACGGGGTGAGTCACACCAAGAGTGGGGTGAGTCGGGATTCTTACCCCATCCGGTCGCTTTAAACGTGAGGACGCTATATCTTTCTTCGGAATCACTCAAAACTTAAAATACTCGTTACTACTTTGAAATTAATAAAATTACCTGGATAAACCTTGACCGGAACGAGCTTCAGGAACTATTGGATCAAGACCGTTCGGTGATGTACTAGCTAGTGGGTACAATAGTGGAAGATAAAACATACAACTCAAATTCACCAATACAATTTTTATTAACTTTGGTTTAACTTTGCCTACTTACTTAAAATCTAAGGAACCGTGCCGTAGGTACGTTGGACGGCCATTCAAGCTAGCATATAATAGTGGAAGACAAAACATGCAATTTAAATTCACCAATACAATATTTACTATTTTTGATTTAACTTTGCTTGTTTACTTAAAATCTAAAGAACCCATGCCTGCAGATCCAACTCAGCAGCTAAGGAGTACTAAGATCTAAGATTACCCTGTTATAACTAGGGTCGATATATAACTGACAAAATTAAGTATTTACCCTAACAAAACAAGTGATGAGTTGCCGTTTACTTATTTACCTTCTTCTATAAGATTGAGCCGTTATGTTAGTGAAGGTAAATCTCCATCCGACGTTTCAGCAATGTCCGATTCTAGACCCCTCAGGCTAGACCCCTCAGGCGTTGCAGGTGTCCAGCAGGTCGGTGGGGAACCAAAGTTCAACACTCCGGTTAGTGAAATATATGCATAAACATGCCAATACGATACGGCATTCCAAGAACGTGGCAGGAATCGTTGGATTCCCCCCCGGATTGAGACACCACACGACGGAGGCTTCTTCCCCCGGATTTAACTAGAAAGGCGCCGTGTCGCGATACACCACGTATAAAGTCGACGTGGTGTATCGCGACACGGCGCCTTTCTAGTTAAATCCGGGGGAAGAAGCCTCCGTCGTGTGGTGTCTCAATCCGGGGGGGAAAATCTCCGTCGTGGTATCTCAATCCCGGGGGGAAAACCCGCTGTGGATGAATAAACACAACGTTTCTTTAGAATTCGAGACTTCGAAAACGCCACCGCTCTCAGTTCGCTAAAATGGCGTCTCGAAAAATGGATAAAAGTGATTTCACAATCGCAATCATTAGTGCCGACAATGCAAAAATCCGACAAAATGCTCTCACCTTTTTTTACGGGTTTTATAATACGCAGGAAAAAGACTTGTCAGTCCTGCTACCGGGCTCTGCAGCACGAAAAAAACGTTCACGTCTCTGGACTCCATTGCCTCCGGTTTCATTTTTCTCACTGGATCTAGTTTGCTCCTAAGTTAGCAAAATCTATCCGAATAACATTTTGTTCCACCAAGAAACCGATCAGCGCTTACACATGGGCTTTCGAAATTATTATTTGGCTTTATTTTTATTTTTTAAGATTTCTCACCATCGAAACCAAATTTGTTTATTTACTGGGTTTTTTTTTAACTATTTTGGACAGCTAAACAACTGTCAAGAGACGTCTAAGAATTGTTATAAACTATAGTCCATAAAACGTTCCATACTAGAAACGATACGTTCACTTCCAGACGAAAGGTACGGAACGCGGTCTCCAAGCTTCGGTACAGTTATACTATCATAAAACTATATACTGTCACTATTAAATTATGATATTGTATGGGTTTGCTTTGGAAAAAATCTACGTTCTTAAATTTGACATTCGTTGTATTTAATTGGTTTGTTTATTTTTATTTTCTATTTGCTGACATTGCGGGACCGTGCCGAACAGAACGCGCCGTTTTGCTTTGACAGCTAATCGATGCAAAGATAAGTAGAACCTACGGTAGAGGTCACTACTTGTCTCCGTGATTATCAATTGTACTTTATTAATTATTTATTTATTATCTGATTCCCAGTTATTCCTTGTTCCTTTTGTATATATATGAATGAATTGACACAATGAGTGTTCTCTTCGATGTGTTCCGTAGTGCATGGACGTGTTATATTTATCGAAGTGTTTATAACCTTTGTTTTTGTTATGAATACGTGCGGCGAACAAAATAACCGGCGATTGTTTTCGTGTTGTGTTGTGGCTATATCTCTGTTGTTTATTTACTCCAAAAACGAAGATACATTCTAATATGTGAGTATATTGAACAATATTCAATTATAATTCTAATTGCATATTGATAGATAATATTAGATTTTTATTTCTTTATAGATGCGTTTCTATTAGTTGTTTTTTGTGCTGTCTTGTTTATTCCTACTTTTACTTGTCGAATTGTTGTTTTGTATTGCTAGTTATAGGTTTATTGTTTTTTTATTTAAGTAGCGTTTTGTCAACGCTACAGTAGATAGATAGATATATAGATCGATAACTCTATAATTCACTAAAAAACTTAAATTATGACAAATCAACAATGACCTTAAAATAGTACAACAACAAGGCCTTCAGTTATTGTGATTTTGTCAAATGTCTTGGCAGGCTGGCTTCCAGCAGAGAGAATACAATAAATACTACGTAACAGCTTCCAGTTAATTTTTCGATGAATTGAGGACCAAAATTCAGTATAAACCAAAATTCAGTTTCTTAAACGAAGTGAGATTCAATTTACGCACACTAGCATATGCATTTAAGTATACATTACAAAATTAGGACTCCTTTGGTCATTAACAAAACCTACGCAAAGAATTACAGGTGTAATTTTCAACGACAGTGAGAAATGTCTATACGACAGGACTTCAGATGTCAACCGTCCTGTGACGCAAAGCATGAAATTTAAAATGCCGGACCTCATAGTGATGTGTGATAGTATAAACATTAAACAACAATTGATCTGATCGAACGACTTTATCTTAATATCGATTTCATAAATTTTACATTTGATACTATTCTGCTCATCGTGTCAAAGGTGCCCATCAGATCTTCACCAAATTTTCACGAGACCAACTTAAAGTTATACCTTTCAAAAAAAACACTACTAAATCGGATATAATAAGGCGGAGATATTCAGTAGCCCTTTTTGGGGGAAGTACCCCCCAATCAAAAACTCCCCGAACGACTAAAAAATTCTAAAAATTCGTTAAACCTATATACTTACTTATTAATTTCGTCTAGATCGGTTGAGAAATGCGACCTGTAGAGGAGAACAGCCGGACATTCGGACTTACGAATGAATTTTTGCCCAAGCTGAAACGGAGACGCTTGGCTCGCGCTTCGCGCTCGCTCGGTCAGTTAGTAACTATTAAGTTTACTTGCTGCGACCCATGGTTTCACACGCATTTTCAACATCATATACTCGTAAATCCCCATAAACCATAAGCCCCCATTAAAGCCATAACAACCGGTTGCTCTCAAGAACTTCTATGACTACCTTTCATTAGCGGGTCGACATACATCTTGGTGCTCGCAGTAGTTGGTGATAAGATAATACACAACAAAATGCTGCCCTTTTTCCATTATCTGGTTCTTGCAGCACTCTCACGATGAGAAGTGGTAGTGATTCATGATAATATATTATTTTTTTCCTACTTTTTTGCACCTTTTAGAAGTTTTTGTTTAACTGTTAATTAACTTCTCAAAAGTGCTTCCCACGGACAAGTTATCTACAACACTTATAAAGGAAACAAAATTTTCTAAAATTTGAGATCATCCGCAGATCTGTTATTTTTTGAAAAACCTGAGATGCAGTACTTCAAACATTGGCAATTTTTCATAAACAGTTCGAAATTGTAGTTTTAGCCGCCTTCCAAGCAGAATATCGGCTATAATACACGTTCTACGAGAAAAATCATGAAAAAATTTGTAGAACAGTTATTTAACTTTAATATAAGCTCAAGTGAAACTTTGTAGGACTAAATTTCCCCTGTAAACTGGACAAAACGAAAAATTAAGGAAATCGGATTTTTCAAGATATGTAAATTATTATTAATATCGCACAGTTATCTATATATTACTAAAATGACATCACTTTTATAAATTTATTTATTTTCAATGTATAACATTTTTAAATCGTGTGTGTCTGTTTGTCTGTTAATCTGCGTTTGTTTGTTCGCGCATCACGTAAAAAACTACTGCTCCGATTTTGATGCGGTTTTCACTGGTGGATATCTTAAGGTTTGATTTAAAAACTGGTGTACTCTGGAGATTTAGATTTTGACGTTGACTTTAAATTTGTTGATATATTTCATGTCATTCCGATGAGTAGAAGCCGAGCAATTGATAAAAAACTTTTTGACGGCTGAAAGAATTTTGATCAAATGTTTGCATATTGGTATTTTAGGTCCTGGAATAGCACATAGAGTACTTTTAACCTACAGAAATGGACACGCGTGCGAAGCCGCGGGCATCAGCTAGTAATCAATAAATGCGTATGTTTCACAAAAAGATGAAGACATAGACACTCGCCTGTGAAATGCTAATTGAGGGCGTTCTTCCCCATATTCGGAGTCGCAGCCTCTTATATCGCTCTTCACTATAATCTATTTACTATATTTTACTATGATGTTATCGAAGAATGGTATTTTTCCGATATATTAGTAAAATTCATATGTAAACAAACAAGTAAATTTTTGAATTTATAAATGGTTGATAGCTGCAACACAGCAACAGATAACTTATGTACGGCATAAAAACCTAATAGGCCCTCTAGTTACTCTATGGTAATTTTATACGTATAGCTGCAATAGTTACGTTTTGGATTTACGTCGGCAAAAATATTGTGTGATTGGAGTGCGTTTGCTGATAGGAATTTGCAGGAAAATGTTAATGAAAATTCCACGGTCACTATCAGCTATTTTGGCAACATGTCAATAAAGGAAAAGTAGGTAGGCTTTTTATATTTGTAAATGGTTGCGACAGCAGGTTAAGAGTATTCGATAAATTCTCTAATTACCTTCTAGAGTTGATAGGTACTAAAATTGAAACATTTACGAGGTTTTGAACTATGGCCAACTAAAGCGTTTTTGCTTTAAACATTTGCCAGATATTTTGTGAAATCTTTCTAGAAAAGATTTTAGCAATATTTGGTCACAAGATTATTCAATTTAGATGGTAATATTCAAGCAATTTATCAAATAACTTGAGAAAGGCAAAGTTCAATTGATTTTCCTGACCTTAATTTACTGAATTCGCAGAGAATTGATAAAATCTATGTAAAAATGTAAGAAACGGGCAGCCTTCGCCTCGAGTCAAGAACAAAACAAACTCAAAGGATAAACCCCTAACTCAACTTTATCATTTCTTTGCTCTTTTTATCATTATTCCTTGTTTGGCTTCAATTTACGTAATTGTAGAATATTATAATATAGCATTATGAAACAAAAAGTCTGTAAAATGAAGATAATTATAAAAAGTTGGTAAGCTACAGAAAAAGATAATCCATACCAATATATAAAAGTGAAACGTTGTCAAGTTTGTTTGGGGAGGATTCACGCGATAACGGCTGGACGGATGTTGATGAAATTTGGAATGGAGATAGCTTATTATACTAAAACATAGGATACTTTTTATCCCGGAAAAATTGTAAGTTTCCACCGTAAAACTGTAAAATGTTGATAACTCGCTGTAAGAAACGGTTGTCATCACAGAATGAACTGTGGTTTCCATGGAAATGAAATAACAAATTTGTCAGTAAACATCAATAGCATTGGTGCTATACCTACTTTTGCGTTGGTTTTTATATCCTAGAAGAAAATAGGATGCTTTTTTTCGCAAAAAACAGTAGTCCGCGGACGAAGTCGCGGGCGGGAAAACTAGTCAATAATAAAAAATGTATGTCTGCATGTTAACGCATCACTTAAACTACTAGATCGATTGAAATGCGTTTTTCACTGTTAGCTTAGATTTTGACGTTGACTTTAAATTTGTTGATATATTGCATGTCATTCCGATGAGTAGAAGCCGAGCAATCGATAAAATGCTATTTGACGGCTGAATGAAATTTGGTATATTGTATCAGAGAAATGAAATGTCCACGCGGACAAAGCCGCGGGCACAGCTAGTTGTAGAATAAAGGGATAATGTTTTATATACAAAGGTGGATTCATTTAATTTCTTTAAAAGATCAAGGTAAGGTACTTTAAAGTGGATTATGAGAATTGATGTTTTGCCAAGTGCGAGACGGACTCGCACACCGAGGGTTCTGTACAAACTTCACTTTATTTTTGGAAAACTGTATTTTTGAGTTTCTTCTCCAATTGATTTGTTCATAGCTCCAAGGGATTGCAGACCTGAGTGCGTATTCGCTAATGCACTACGAAATTCCTCGCAGAAAACGTTTGACGTCATTACGACAAAACACGTACAATTCAATAGATCTAGGTGAGTTAAGTGCTGATATTAAGGAATGTCCTCGGAGTGCCTTCATACCAAGATGATGAGGCTGGTCCATTACCAGAAGAACCAATAACTGTTGGGGTAGACGAGTTCTTCAGTGGAGACTACGATTAGGCAAACGTAGTGTAGGACGCCCTGCGGCCAGGAGGAGTGACGACCTGCGAAAGCGGCTGGTAGAGAATGGATGAGGGAAGCTGAAGAACGATCTCAGTGGCGTGCATTAGGAGAGGCCTACGTCCAGCAGTGGACTGTTATGGGCTGATGATGATTATGATGGGTCCGCGGATTGTGCTGAATCCTCTTGAGACGATGTCCAGCATGGGAAGATCTTCTTAATTAAGTTTGTTTGTTTGTCGTATGAGATAGTGCTCGCATCTGGTGTCAGAGTTGGTCGGGCCGCCCGAAGGCCTCTGACATGCCTTAACAACTGCTATTAATCAATAACGGCCGGGACCGACAGCATAACGTGCCCTCCGATACACGTAGTGATGGAAAACCGCACATAACTTAGAAAAGTCATTGGTGTGGAGTCTAGAACCGAACCCGGTATCGTTGGGTTCACACTAGTAAACCGCTAGACTGCCATCGCTCATCATCTGTTAATTAAGTGATAATGAAACTCTGATATTTATGCAGTTGTTTAAAGAACATGAATGTTTGTGGAACATTAATAGTTCTTCTTACAAAAAGAAACAAACCGCACGTCAGAACTTAACTGGTTTTTGGAGATCTTGGGCTATATTTTAAATATTGAATGATTAAAAGGTTGCCATACACAAAATCTGTATTTGAGGAAGGTAAAGGGATCAAAAAAATAGAAAATAAATACTATGTTTTTGCACAGTTTGCAAAAATTGACACATATATCCCGTACGGGATACCGATAGTTAACAGGTTGACCGACAATTGCTGATAGCATGGAAATAAATAATTTTGGTATAGAGGAAGTCAAGGCCAAAATAAACGGTGTAAGAGGTTGGGAGTGTGTGGAGTATTATATACAAAATCTTAAAAGTTTTTGACTTACTGCTGATCCGTCTACATGAACTCAGTGATTGGGTCCAAAATTCTAGGTCACTGGGTCCAGTCACTGCCATCGTATAAACCAGATTTCAACGCGACTGGAACTTCTAAAACTACCACTTTGATAAAAAATAAACTTAAAGATTTTATAACTTGATTTATTCCAAAATAATAATAACCCTTCTGTTCGAAGATTGTAAGTTAATTATTTAACCCTTGTATTCATAGGCTGAAAAGGACCTAACTGACCTATCTCGTAGAATTTCATTCAATTTGAACACAGAACAAATAAATAAACTAATGGTAATGTTTTGCCCGTGTTACAACAAGTGTTTTCCTGACTACAAAGGTAAAGTGTACTAACTCATGCCCCTTGATTCTATATATTTCCTAAACTACGCTTTATAAAGGTACTTATATAAGTGTAATCATAATGTAAAGGAAAGAAAGTGTTCTTCATAGCTTTCCTGCATAGATTACTAACAAACAATTGTAAAAATACACCATTGTAAACCAGATTAGATTGAGACATTATTTAAGGCGTTACTAGCATGTAAACAAGTAGTTACTATCCAGAATTATGTTCAGCTCAGTTCCTTAGCTCAGTAATATTATTTTCACAACCTCACCACCTAATTTTAATATAAAGTCATTTATTTTGTTCTAACATATATAATATTGTTTTCAGGGATTAAGCTTCGATTAAACAATAACAAAAACCTACGTGCAAATAAGGAAATTACAAGTAAAATACGATGACCAGGTCCTTTTGTTCAATGTAAGTACAAATAAGTATAATAAAAATAAAAACTTTTACGAACTTTTTTTTTAATGAACGTAATTTTTTTTTTCCAGTTTCTCTTTTTACCATTTTGCGTTTTTCGAATTGCAAGATTCCAGGACAAAAATATATAGATGCATAGCTACATATTTTACATTTTTCGAATTGCAAGATTCCAGGACAAAATATATAGATGCATAGCTACATATTTTACATTTTTCGAATTGCAAGATTCCAGGACAAAATATATAGATGCATAGCTACATATTTTACATTTTTCGAATTGCAAGATTCCAGGACAAAATATATAGATGCATAGCTACATAGATACATAGATGCATAGATGCATAGATGCATACATGCATTGATGCATTCATGCATAGATGCATAGATGCATAGATGCATAGATGCGTAGATGCGTAGATGCGTAGATGCGTAGATGCGTAGATGCATAGATGCATAGATGCATAGATGCGTAGATGCATAGATGCGTAGATGCATTGATGCGTACATGCATTGATGCGTAGATGCATAGATGCATAGATGCATAGATGCATAGATGCATAGATGCATAGATACATAGCTACATCGATACATCGATACATAGCTACATCGATACATAGATACAAACATTCATACATACATACATACATACATACATACATACATACAAGTGAAATTAAAAGCTTTTAATAAAAAACAACAGTATTTCCATAATGAAATACTACACTGTCACATACATCTGCGGCCCTGCGCAGCCCAAGCTGCTCGCTTACCAACCGCAGGCGGCGTACCTCGAACAAACATGACAGGTATCCCAGAGAAGGTGCCTTTAATCACAGTAGGTACACATATTGTCCTTACACAATATCTACAGTCATCGATATATATATGTACTATATAATGTCAATGTCTACAGTGCTTTAATGGAGTGACGTTAACCATTTCCGGTCCTAAAAATTGGAACTATTTTTTCGATGCGGTGCGTGGTACCTCGACGTCACAGTGCAGTGACAGTAATTAAACAGAGACTTTTAAAAATCTAGCTACACTTTCACGAACGACAAGATGTCGTTTTATTTTTATTGTTCCATTTTTACGGTTCCGTACCTCAATAGGAAAAAAGGAACACTTATAGGATTACTTTGTTGTCCATCCGACCGTCTATCTTCCCTCTTTCTCAGGAACGCCTAGAGGTTCTGCCAAGTTTCAGCTCGAGTCTTTGGATTCAATTGAGAGACGTGCTATCAGGCTCATTGGGGATGACGGTCTAGTAAAGAGTAAGCTTCAAAGTCTGGCGCATCGACGTGAGGTAGCAAGCCTGGCGGTATTCTACAGATTGCACTATGGAGAATGTGCACAAGAACTGCACAACCTGATTCCTCCGTCACCTTTCCATCACCGTACGACTAGACGATCGGCAAAGCGCCACCATTTTATGATTGAAATACCTCGCACAAGAACGAAGCGTTACGCTTCTTCGTTTATTATACGAACTGCAAAGGAGTGGAATGCCCTGCCCTCGTCAGTCTTTCCGGTAAATTATAACCCAGGTGTGTTTAAGTCAAGAGTGAATAGGTATCTACTAGGCAAGCGTGCTACACCTTCGACCACATCTTCGCTTTCCATCAGGTGAGATCGTGGTCAAACGATTGCCTAGCCATTAATAAAAAAAAGGCATCAAAAGTGTTAAAAATGTTCAAAGCGAACGGTTTGTTAAAAATGTACATTTTGAAACTGCCTACAACGCAATCTCATAATCTCTAACGCAGGGATAGTTACCATCACAGACTAGTCTATTGTTCTGTGATTACGTACGTTTAGTATTGTATTCTCTTTGGTATTACCATTTTAAGCTTTAAGAAAAGTAAGCGTTCCTATTTTACAACACATGAAAGTGGAGCCATTTCCAAACAATTTATTTTATTTACTTTCAAGAGGGGCAATAAACAAATCGAAAAATGATAATGAACGACATTTGACTATTTTTTTTTAGTTTGGATCTTTATTTTTACTGTGACATTAAGCTTGATGTCTTATGTAACAAAAAGATAGATAGATAGATAGATAGATAAATAACTCTTTATTGCATACCACTTAAGAGTAAAGCGTACATTGTACATCATAAAACACAGAAATTGAGGTAACACAATCGGCGGCAAAAAGTTATTGTAAACGTCACAAACCAAATAGGTTAAATTAAATGCTCAAAGGCTCACACTGACTTCATTATTTGCCAACGCCTTCTATTTGAGATGTCAGAACATCGCCCATAAAAAAAGAGACTCGATGCCCATGATGGACAAACTATTTACATCAATGGCGAAGGAAATGTCCTTGGGAAAATTCATTACTCTATGATTTACATACCTAGAAGTTAGTACGGAACCCTCGGTGCCGAGTCCGACTACCATCTGGCTGTTTTTTTTATTTGAAAGGTAGATGGACCTCCCGGAATGGTCCCATATTAATTTCATCAAAAGTGGTTAAATAATTTTCTTAGAAAACTGTTAAAAGTATTTTTTTGTAATTAAATATTCTTTAGTACTAGTTGTGCCTGCGGCTTTGCCCGCGTGGTAACTTTTCCGGGATATAGGTAAGGATCCTATTTTTTATTCCAGGACGAAAAGTACCAATATCATCAATTATCATCAAACTTCGTTCAGACTTCAACTGTTTTTTTATCGATTTCTCGTCTTCTACTCATCGAATTGAGATATAAAATTAATCAGGTTTTAAGTAAAATTCTAAGCCTTCTAAAGGTGAAAACCGCATCGCAATCGGTTCGACAGCATTACGTGATGCGCAAAAAAAAAACAGACGGACAGACATAATTTAAAAAAATATAATTATGTTCTTGTTGAGCTTATTTTTTATTGTGCAGACTTTTTGTTATTTACTGCATTATTCTAAGTACTAACCGCTGACGTGCTGCGGTTTTCGATGACAGGAGCGTCCAATGAATACCTGTCAAAATTTGATAAATTGAATAGCTGACAAAATTTGATAAATGGAACAGCTGACAAAATTTGATAAATTGAATAGCTGACAAAATTTGATAAATTGAATAACCCACAAAATTTGATAATTACAGCTATTCAGTAGGCTATTTGACTGTAGTGAAAATATATCCCGGATTGCTGTCATCCTAACAGTATGTCTAATAAAATATCAGTTTATTATTACTATGAGTAAAAATATTTACTTTTTTTAAGTTACTTTTAATAAAAAGTAACTTTAAACATCTTTAGTTTTGATTACTTGGTCACGTGATCGCAAACGCTTTATGATTGACAGTAGGCCTCGTGACGTAGTTTTTGCGTCACTTTCTGAAAACAGAAACTATTTTACTGTAGGAACCCATAGCAACCCCTTGTTGTTTACTGGCATGTGACGTCATGACCGCTGCCATGTCAGAAATAGTGTTTTGGCAGAAGTAATTTTCAATCAATCTTTATTATTTAGGTATTGGATATAGATATTCACTTACTAACCATCATAAACTTGATATTGGCGAAATTTCTAATAGGCCAGTACCTCAGCAGAAGCACGGCCTATATACCTATATATAACCATCTTCTTCTTCTTCTTTTCTCCCGACTGAGGAGGGCTATTCTATGAGATGGCTGCTGCCGTGCTTCTGCTGTGGTACTATATATATACCTACTTATTATTACGATATTATCGAAGCTGTTGATCACTATGTCTACTTAGGTCAGACGATCCAACTGGGTAGATCAAACTTCGACAAAGAGGTCAACCGATGAATCCAACTCGGATCAGCGTTCGGGCAATTACGCCATATTTTCTCGTCGCAGATACCGCATAGCCTCAAGACGAAAGTTTATAATCAGTGCGTGTTGCCAGTGATGACATACGACACTGAGACCGCTAACTATTGGTCTCATACTAAAGCTCAGAGTTGCACAGCGTGCAATGGAGAGAGCTATGCTCGGTGTTTCACTACGTGATAGAATCCGAAAGGAGGAAATCCGTAGAAGAACGAAGGTTACCGACTTAGCTCTTAGAGTTTGCAAGTTGAAGTGGCCATGGGCAGGCCATATAGTTCGCAGAACCGACAACCACTGGGGAATAAAGGTTCTCGAATGGCGACCACAAACAAGCAAGCAAAGTGTAGGGAGACCCCCTTCACGATGCACCGACGACATTGTAGCGGTCGCAGGTAGTCGGTGGATGGAGGTGGCACAAGATCGCTCATCATGGCGCTCGTTGGGGGAGGCCTATGTTCAGCAGTGGACTTTTAAAGGCTGAAAAAAGGATTTTTCCGTACGCTCGTTCCTTCGTTAGTTAACTTCTCGAAGGCGCGTTCATAATGCCATAGCTACACAAGTTGTTCTACCCTTCTGTTCTTGGTTGCTCTATGGTAGCATGCAATATGACGCGTACAGTAGCAGGCTGGCAGGCTGTCAGTCGGTTAACGTTTCAGTCGGAAACAATTACCGGGTTGTTGGGAACCACCACCGCTAGGCACTTATACCTACAAACCTACATGTGTCAATTAAATGAAACGGTCATTGGCTGGGTATCCACTGGGCAGGGCACAGGGTGGGTTTTAAACGGAGTTGATGCAGGGAAAGTGCCTTAAATTTATATCGAATTTTACTCAAAGGAAACATTCCTTTATATTTGAAATTAATTACAACTCAAAGATATATAGATAGACAGATAAATTCTTTATTGCACACACCAGAAACAAAATCAACAAAAAATAAAGGAACAATAGCAGAAGAAGTGTCACAATGGGCGGCCTTATCGCTAAAAGCGATCTCTTCCAGGCAATCTTTGGATGGAGAGGATTTGTTATAGTTGTGAGGGACGGGGTGCATTATTATATAAAAATATTAAAAAGATTCATTATTATTATTTTAGCTTGCCTTAGCTGAAAATTTAACAGATAAAAATTACAAAAAATTATCGTGTATTTTTATGATACCAATTAACAGAGTCAATGATTAGGATCACATTTATGTTAAAAGCATTCAGCCTAAAATAAAAATAAAAACTATGAAATCGATCTTTTCATCAATTCAATGGGACATCAAGGAAAAAATTGCGCGTATTGTATTGTAGCATTATTTTGTAGCCCTACATTATTATTTATCATTGTATTTATTGTTCTTAATAGTATTGCTAGCAACACCAAGACAGGATGCGGAGCCTAGCAGCTGGTGGTGCGATGACCTGTTAGTTTTGGTTTGATGATTAAAGATTGTAATCAAAGATTGTGAATTCCTGATATGTTTTTTTAACCAACCCGCTTCTGGTTCCTAAAAGTATTTATTCGTGGCAGTTTAATATCAGGAACAAAGTAGGAATATGACTAGATTAAAGTAAAATCAGGTAGATACTAAAATAAAATGCAATATTTCATAGTCTTCATTTAAATTGATTAATGGCAATTAATGGCATCAAATTACAGGATAAAGTTTTTGTCATTTTTGTCGGATCAATTCCCGGCTGAGACAAACCAGTTTTCAAAAATCTTTGAATGCAGTTATAAATAATTTCAACAACAAGACATAAATCGAAAGAGCTAAAAAAACAGACAGCGAACAAAACTAAATAGTCATGCGATATGAAAAATGATATCTTTTACATAGAGATATCATGAGAGAAACTTAAAGATGATTTTCAAATACCTATTCAATGATAACATAGTTCCATATAGTGACACAATGTAACAGAATTACATATATACCTTCCTTACCTTCAAATCGTTATAGATCCCAAATGGACTGTCACGAGGCGGTCCTAGGAAAGTACAGGAACAATAGGAGCATTATTATCACAGACTTTTCGTGTTTCAACAATATGGATCAAAATAACCACTAACGAAGGTATTATAATATATATTTAAAAGACTCCAGTTGTAATAAACTTATTTAGATATTTTATAACATATTATTTCTTAAATTTGGTTTTGCTGATACAATCAATATAGGAATGACCGGTTATTTGAATATCGAATTAAAAATGACAAACTATCAAATGGAATGAAATGGATTATGAAAGAATTAAGAGATCAAATGAGTATTATTATGAAAGAGGTTTGACATCGTCACAGACATTCTAAATGAAAAAATGATATGAGAAACCTAAAGATGATTTTCAAATATCTATTCAATGATACCCCACTTAATATAGTTCGTCGCCTTAATTTTGTTTTTTTTTCACGACATGGCGTCTGGTTGTCACCATATTGAATTTTGATTACTGTGATGTCTTTACTAGCACTCGCAAAATTAAGACAAATCGATTGACGTAAATTCATTAAAATTGGTTCACGCGTTTGGTCTAAGTATATAGAGTCAGTAATACAGGAGTAGATAGATAGATAATACTTTATTCACTTCTTTTTTATAATTAATGCTGCCTTTGAGTAAAATTTGCTATGATCAATATTTAACTAGTGGACACGTGTACGGGTCAAATGCGCAAATTTTTGCAAATGAAGCAAAATTACATAATTTTTTTGTTTTTTTCTTCAAATGCAGATTTTGTATATGGCCACAGAATAAATAATAGTACAAGGCATGGCAAACATTTTAATCATTCTATTTTCCAAAAAAATACAAGAATTTTTCACAATGGTTACTAAGCGCTCCTACGCACTAGCGGGTAACCGCGAGGGCAGCTAACCGCGTGGCTAGCCGCTTTTGCAGTTTAATATGCAACCGCTATGAGTGAACGCACTTAATCGCCACAAAACTTCAACCGCGGCTGTTGAATGGAGATCCGCGGCCCGCTTCGTAGCTGGCCGCCATCTTGTTTATACGCACTGGCGATTCATGGGCAGTTTAGTTTGCGGCAAGCCGTCTATTAGTTTGTAAGCAAAATTTTGTATTATGTCCTCTGATGGTGTCTATAAAACTTTGAGTAATTCTTCAAACGACGAAATGACTCATTCTAACATTGCAGAGTGCTTCTTCAGTTCTTTAAAACAACTATCGAATTGGTCAAATTCGTTGCGTGTTTCTAGTAAAGGATGAATCCAGTATCTTTTTTATTTTTCTTTCGTTGTTTTCGGTTGTAAAAATTGATAACACAAGCTACCTCGACGGCCTCCATTTCGTTTATGAACCAACACGCCTTCGAGCGGTCCAATCGCATAACGCGGTTTCATCGCGGTTGGCCGCCGTAGCGGTCAGCCGCTATTTCAACCGCGTCAGGCAGCTGGCCGCTCAAATGAACCGCCTAGGCTAGCCGGCCAACCGCTAGTGCGTAACGGGCCTTAGTTACGACATATTTTTAAACGCGGTAATCTGTTAGACAGATCTGGCTGTTTTGCATTTGTTTTGTATAAATAAATGAAGGCTAAATAAAACGCTTTCAAAACGTCTGATAAATAACCAAGATTCCAGTCTGACAATGGCGACGGCAACGCGGCGACGAGGTGACAATTTTACACCAATTCATCATTTAGCAAACGTGACGCTATCACGTATCTATCGGTGACATTGAATCCCCGCAGATTGGTGTAATTATCTGCTCAGTGATACATGAAGACAGAGTCATCCCTGGAGGGCTGTAAATTGGTGAATCCGCTTCGATGGAACGCGCCCCGTTTCGAATATTCCAAATGATGATAAATAACCGTATTCCATTTTATTATCCGAAATGATTCAGGAGATGGTTCTGCCAAATTTTGCAACGGAAAATACAATGTTGTGTTATTTTGCTGCAATATTTTATTGGGTTTCTGTTTTGTTGTGAAATATTGTCATCTACATTTGAATGGTGGTCTAAAACTATAGAATAGGCATAAACTCAGTTGTGATCTTCTACTAAGATTATAATATCAATTAGGTATATCGTTATCGGTTATTTCTCATTAATCTGCACGTAAAGGTTAAGAATTTAGAATAAACTGCTTTAATAACTAGGTAGTAAAATTATTGTCGTCACTAACAAAACCTTTTGGAAACGAAAGGGACAGGAACAATTATAATGTTGTCAATTTTAGTTTTAGTTTTAGTTTTAATTGGTGCATTCAGAATCGACACCAATATCATATGAGGTGGTCGTTTCACATATTCACTTAATAATTACTCACTTTGAATTAACTTCAAATAATTTTTAGGTAGAAAAGCGAGCACAAATGTGCATCGTCGATGGCTTTATATGGCTTTAGTTCCTAAACAATCATAAATCTATCGAAACTGTTACAGAAACTGGAGGAAGAGTTCCTGGCATTAAGCCAAATATAACAGCAAGTGAGCTTCGACACACTAATAACACAACGCTGTAGTTAGAGTTTAGCGAATTCAATTGATTATTGTTGCTGAGTTTCGAGTTTAATTACACAATTGCCGCGTTTCACCTGCCATTTGTGTTAACATGAATGACTAGCGCACAATCAGCGTTTCTCTTACGAAAAACCAGCAATGTTAACACGGTTGACATCTACAAGTGAAACGTGTTGCTGCTTAAAGAAATGTCACTTCCCAACATTCCCTCATCCCAAGTAATTTAAAACTAGGAAATGAACAGAATTATCGAAAAACTTACACTTAGACCGCAAAAGCAAGCAAAATAATGTTTTTTTTATTTAAAATTACATGCTCTGCCGCTTTATTTTGACACTTCGTCGCTATAGAGGACAAGTAGTAGTTAAGTTAAGGTAGTAGTTTAGTTATTGGTAATAGAGTTCGACAGACAGACGTACGGTCAGACGGACGGATGAACTAAACAGCATTTCCACAACAATACGTTGCAGTTTGATTATTTCGGGAGTAAATCCTAAAACATTATCCAATAATTTTGCAATGCAGTGTACGTATAGTAAAATTTGTCTAACATTATTAGTTAAAATATTGATTTATAGTTTATGGTCATGTAAAATGTTTCTGTCCACAAATCTGCGTTATTGACAATATTTTCTACGCGCCAGATCCATTATTATCATTAAAAAAATTATTATTTATTTATTTGTAGCCGTCTTGGCCGTCTTGCCCAAAGTCTTGCCTAACACAGAATCCGCCATATTGAAACTATGCACGATGTCAAGCGAATCCTGCACGCTGATTGGTCCAATTGAACGTGGCATAATAAGCACTGATCTGTCTGTGGCGTATACAATGGCGAAGGAATTGTCAATGCCCATTGACATTTCCTTATAGCATAAATTTTGTTTGTAATTTGATAGACGTGAATGGAGAGTTCTGACTTTTATGCTATTGACCACTGTTGACATAATTAAGCATTCATTTTGTGTTTTATTTTGGTTATTGGCATTTATTGACTTGAAAAAACTGGTTTCTAGTTATATATTTGATTATTTTTTTCATTGGAGTGGTAAAGAGCTGCACTATAGACCCAAAAATGCATAAAAGTGTATTTCGACCAAAGTGGGGCATGACATAATTAAGCATTATAGCGACGACTTGTCAAAAGGTTAGCATTTCAAAACAACATGGGTCTGACGATGCTAGTTTCCAAAGCTAGAAATGTTAACATTTTGCATTGTGGAACGTTTGACGTTTGTTATTTGTGCTAGCATCGGAGGGCTTGTGGAACGACATTGAGGATAAAAACGTTAACATTGCTAGCAATTTGCTTTAAGTGGAACGCGCCTAATGTATGTGTAGTATCCACTAAGATGGCATTGGCCAAATTATCTGCTATAATGCTGCGGTCGGCATCAAAAAAGCTGTAAAGTTTTTATTTGAGAACTATCTGTACCCACGGCTTCGCACGCATGGCCATTTCTCTAGGTTGAAAGAACTCTATTACTATTCCAAGACCAATATACCAACATTCGAACATTTAAAAGAAATTCCTTCAGACTTCAAAAAGTTTTTATCGATTGCTTGGCTTTTGCTCATTGGATTGAGATAATAAGTACACCAGTTATTAAGTCAAATCCTAAACTATCCAACAGTGAAAACCGCATCGCAATCGGTCCAGTAGCTTTTACGTGATGCGTGATAAGACTAACAGACAAACATACAGCCACGAATTTTATAAATGTTTTTTTTTCGGTAGCTTATTTTTAGCTCTGAAAATATAGTATAATATATTTTGGTCTAAATATCTTCCCGTTACAGTTTTTTTTAGTAAATACTGCTTTATTATAAGTATAGATGCACTTTTGGGCAGAATAATAAAATTACGTATTATATTACATTATTTTAATTATGCCTTTTAAACAGTATACCTACACCATGACATACCTTCTGACTAACTGACAGACAGACAGACAGACAGATAGACCGAAATGAAAAAAATAACAATTTTGTTTCTGTACGAATAATAAAACAGCCTCAAATGTACTAAATATCTTCAATGTACAGAATTTGGACCCATATCCCGCAGGAACCATTTACGTATCCTCAATTTTCACTCATCATATAAACTATGACTGTACCAAGTGGCATCAAAATCTGTGCAGTAGTTTCAGCATGATACGTGTTCTTTTAAATAACATTCAATCCCTTTCCTGCGGGAACCCTTTAATTTATCGGGACAAAAAGTATCCAATGTCCTACCTCGTAGTATGAACTCAAATCATGCCAAGTTTCATTTGAATTTATTCAGTAGTTTCAGCGAGTTTCAGTTGTTGCAGTGGTCAGGATACAGACAGAGAGAAACAAAAAAAAACAATTTTGGCTTCAGTATTGAATATATAACAGCATCCAAAAAAAGTTACTAAATATCTTCAATATACAGAATTTGGACCTCTATCCCGCAGGAACCCTTTATTTTTTCGGGATAAGAAGTATCCTGAATTTTCACTCATTATATAAACTATGACTGTGCCAACTTGCCTAAAAATCCGTTGAGCAGTTTTAGCGTGATTGTTGAAAAGAGGTTTGTAAGCGTTACTATTCAGGCTGTATGGTATGACAGATGAGGGATGTTTGAATTGTGAAAAGGAACATCACAAATAACAAGTACCCATCTAGTACCCATAGTATAGGGTATCCTAGTTTGGGGCTAGGTAATTGGTGTGGAATTGTATCGAATAAAAAATAAATAAACAAGAGGGTAAATATAAAAATCATTGTGTGTATTTTTATAGTGCTCTTTATTAATTGAACTTGTGATACTTGTAATTATATAACATAGCCCAAGAACGTGTTTATCATTATTTAGGATACTATCCTTACTTACAAGTGAGTTAACTCTTCTCGATACCTTGATACACATAGAGAGATGATTTGAGCCTAATTCTCACAAGTTATGGGCACATACGTAAGTAACGTGATAAAAAGATTGCAAGGACGGCGTGTACAGTAGAGATAGAAAAATATCTACTGGGATCTACAACAAGAAAGTGGTAAAAGCACACCTATTTCTATTGGTGGAGTTACAAGTACACCACGGAAATGAGCACACCCAGTACGTCGAGTGTAGGATCAGGACTTCCGTAGATTGAGAAAGTGCAGGGGAGTAGCAATTTTGACACTTGGAAATTCGACGTTGAGTGTATATTAGTCCATGATGATCTATGACAATATGTCGAAAGTCCCCCTACAGAGGATGCTGTGAAAAAACGCAGAGATCAAAGAGCGCGTACAAAGATATGCTTTTTAATTGAAAACCATTATAAGGTACATGTACGGAAAGCGAAAATAGCATATGAAACTTGGAATAGTTTGAAGATAGCGTATGAGGATAAAGGCATCAACAACAGATGTAGAATATTGTCAAGGCTGGTGAGCCTAAAGTCGAATATGTTCAACAGTATAACAGAGTACGTAACCGAACTCATGAGAGTGTCTAATCAACTATCAGACCTTGGAAAAAGATAGATGATGAACTGCTAGCAGCGTTAATGTTACAAGGTCTACTAGAGGAATATGCACCATTGAGATTAGCGCTTGAGAACACTAATACAGCTTTAACAACTGACTATGTAAAAACAAAACTCTTACAACTTGATGGAAACAGATCATGCCCGAGTAGTTTTGCTCTAATAGTGAAATCAAAGCCTCAACAGAATGTTCAATAGAAGAAGGAGAAACAGAAAACAGGAAAGAAGACTGTTAAATGCTTCATTTGTGAAGGGCCACATAAAGTTTGTGATTGCCCATATAATCCAAGGCATACCAAGAAGGTTCATTTGGTGACGGCGCTTGGTACTATAAAGCATAAAGAGAAGCATACTCAAGATGATTCCTGGATTTTGGATTCTGGAGCATCGGCACACATGAGTTGCAGAAAGGATTGGATGCATGATTTTGTAAAAGTTGAACGTAAGATAGAGGTTTTTTGCGCGAATGGAGGTAAGGTTTATGGTGAGAGATGGGATGGTTACAAGTGAGATGCTTGATATTACGGTAGGTAATGTCATGTATGTACCTGGTCTTTCAACAAGCCTTTTGAGTGTTAGTCAGATAGCTAATAAAGATAAAGTAGTTGTTTTTACAAGTAAAGAGTGTGAAATTTACAACTTAAATGATTGTAAAATTGAGGGTGCACCAGTTTTAAAAGAAGTGATTGGCAGAGGTATTTATAAACTAAAATCTTCTTCACAGGCAAGTGTGTTTGCATCTACAGGAGTCAGTGGTGATATGGAGTTATGGCATAAGAGACTGGCACACCTGGGTATGCACAATCTTTTATTATTGAGTGAGAAAATGGCAACAGGGGTAAGTTTTTCAAATTATCATGATCGTAAGCTAGATTGCGTTGCTTGTCTTCTGGGTAAGCAAACCAGAGAACCCTTTGAGTTCAATAAGGCTACTAGAGCCAAAAAGATTTTAGAATTAGTACACTCTGACATCTGTGGGCAAATGAGTAATGAGTCTTTAGCTGACAAAAGATACTTTATGACCTTTATCGATGATTATTTGCGAAAAACTTACGTGTATTTTCTGAAACAAAAGAGTGAAGCCTTTGAGAAAATTAAAGAGTTTAAAATACTTGCCGAGACTCAAACTAGGAAGAAACTTAGGATGTTGAGGACGAACAACGCTCTAGAATATGTCAATAAAAAAATTGATGATTTTCTGAGGGAACACGGTATCAAGCATCAACGCGTGATAATTGCGTACACGCCACAACAAAACGGAGTTGCCAAACGTGCAAACCGCACTATTACAGAGAAGGCACGAGCTATGCTGCAGGAAGTAAGTCTCCCTGTTCCTGACTGGGCTGAAGTAGTTAACACTGCTGTTTATTTGAAAAATAGAAGTACAACATTAGCAGTAAAGAACATGACACCTGAAGAGGCATGGACAGGACAAAAAATAGACCTGAGCCATTTAAAAGTTTTCGGTTGCAGGGCGTTTGCACACATTCCACATGCAAAAAGGATCAAATGGGATCCGAAAAGCGAAGAATTTGTATTTGTAGATTATTGTGAAGAGGCAAAAGGATACAGGCTTATAAATCCTGAAAACGGAGAACTTCACAGAGCAAGAGTTGTGATGTTCTTTGAAAGCCAAATGCACCAAAAAGTTACTGAAGGTAAGAAAAATCCGAGAAGAGTAACTATCAACCTACAAAAAGATAAACAAACTCTGCATCACATACAACATGACCAACCAGTGTCAGAGATAGAGCAACTATTCAACTCGATGATTCAGTTCAGGAGGAGAATTTATGTGATAGAGATCATGTTGATACGAATTCTGAACAGTTGAAGAAGACCACGACCACTGGGCATCATTCGAAGATGAAGAGCACCAAGAATCTTTGAAAACTGAATCAGTTAATAGTGAAACAGAGGCTGAAGTGGAAAGGAGATATCCACTTAGAGTGAGAAAGACCACCAGCTTTCCTGATTATATCACGTATCAAACTATGTCTGAGGAGAGTGATCCAGTTACTGTTCAGGAAGCACTCACACGTAAAGATTCAACATTTTGGAAAGCAGCTATCCTAGATGAGCTCGATGCTTTGCGTAGAAATGGAACATGAATTTTGGTGAAGCCTGAGAAAGCAGTCAATGTTGTTGATTCTAAATGGTTTTTTAGAATCAAGAAAGAGGCGGGAAATAGAACACGTTATAAAGCTCGCTTACTCGTAGTTGCACGTGGCTTCAGCCAACGAAAGGGCATTGATTATGATGAAACGTTCTAACCCGTTATCAGACACAGTACGTTGAGGCTATTGCTTGCTTTAGCAACAAATCTTGATTTAAAAGTTGATCATATGGACGTGACAACTGCATTTCTTTATGGAAATGTAAATGAGACTATATGCGGCAGCCACTGCACAGCCAATTTTGAGGAAAAAGGCAAAGAGGATTATGTTTGCCTACTAAAGAAATCTCTTTATGGTCTCAAACAAGCGCATCGATCTTGGAATTTGACACTTGGTTTTTTTTTACATTCAGAACTAGAGAGTTTAAACTTCAAACGGTGCAAGAATGAACCATGTGAATATACGAGGAAAACTGGCAAGGATAGGATTATCCTAGTAGTGTATGTCGATGACATTCTTCTATTTTATAACAATCAACAGGAAATAAAGAATGTAAAAAGAGAACGGATGTCCAAGTTCGAAATGAAGGATCTAGGCAGAGCTGAGCTATTTTTGGGCATGAGGCTCAAGCAAGAGAATGGTTGTATCACTCTTGATCAGGAGGAGTATGTTGAAAAACTTCTTCGAAAGTTCAGAATGGAGGACTGTAACACAGTTACTACACCTGAAGTTCCTGGTCAGCATTTAAAAAAATCAGAAGGCTCAAAACCAGATGAAACGATACTTTACAGAGAACTGATAAGATCACTGATGTATCTAGCCGTCTGTACCAGACCAGACACTGCACATTCAGTGAATTACATGAATCAATTCTGTAATTACTACCAGGAGATTCATTGGACAGCTACATAAAAGATCTTAAGATATCTTAAGGGTACAAAGAGCATGGGGCTTAAGTATTCGAAGGATACAAAAAGGTCTATTCAAGGATTTGCAGATGCGGATCAAGCAAGTGACATTGTA
This sequence comes from Alsophila aescularia, assembly GCA_946251855.1. NCBI lineage: Eukaryota > Metazoa > Arthropoda > Insecta > Lepidoptera > Geometridae > Alsophila > Alsophila aescularia. The sequence goes on from OX276379.1 coordinate 45,962,793, forward strand.
GACAGGAGATCTTACTCAGGCTACATTTTTAAGATGGCTAATGGAGCTATCTCATGGCAAAGCAGAAAACAACGGGGCGTTGCCATATCTACAGCTGAAGCTGAATATGTAAGCTTGTCAGAAGCTGCAAAAGAAGCGGTTTTCTTAAAACGATTTCTTAAAGAAATTATGGGTAAGGAGGAGCCATCCATGCTGATTCACACTGACAGTCAATCAGCAATGGTAATTGCATAGAACCCAGTGCATCATCAGCAAACCAAACATGTTGATGTAAGATATCACTTCATACGAGAAACTTTCGAAGATGGTATCATTAAACGAAAATACTTAGAGACAAAGTATATGGTTACTGATATTCTGACCAAGGCAGTTATAAAAGGAAAGCACGAGTTCTGCCGAAGAGAGATGGGTGTTTTGTGTTATTGCATGTGAGTTAAGCGTGAGTTGAATTTGAGAGTCTGAGAGATAGAGAGTCATGAGAAGCATGAACCAGAGAGGAATTCTGATGGAAACGATTGAGGAGGAGTGTTGTAAAGAGGTTTGCAAGCGTTACTATTCAGACTGTATGGTGTGACAGAGTAGGGATGTTGTTGAATTGTGAAAAAGGAACATCACAAATAACAAGAAGGCTGTCGTAGCAAAGTCAGACTGTCACGGGAAAATATAAAAATAATTGTGTGTATTTTTATAGTGCTCTTTATTAATTGAACTTGTGATACTTGTAATTATATCACTCTTGATCACATAGCCCAAGTACGTGTTTATCTTTATTTAGGATACTATCCTTACTTACAAGTGAGTTAACTCTTCTCGATACTTTGACACATATAGAGAGGCGATTTGAGCCTAATTCTCACAAGTTATGGGCACATACGTAAGTAACGTGATAAAGAAATTGCAAGTACGGAGTGTACAGTGAGATAGAAAAATATCTACTGGGATCTACAACAAGAAAGTGGTGAAAGCACACCTATGACGATACCTTGATACACATAGAGCGGCGATTTGAGCCTAATTCTCACAGTGATAAGTACTCATTGAAATAATTTTCAACCCCTATCCTGCGGAAACCCTTTCATGTCCTACCTCATAGTATGAACTCAAATCATGCCAAGTTTCATTTGAATTCATTCAGTAGTTTCGGCGTGATGCCTAGCCCAGATACAGACAGACAGACAAAAATGAAATAAATTACAGTTTTGGCTTCAGTAAGGAATAAAGAACAGCCTCCAAAAAAAATTTACAAAATATATTCAATGTACAGAATTGGACCTGTTACAGTTGTATTATAAGTATATAGATATATGTTGTATACGGGATGTTTACTACTACGTCCTCAAATTATACATCATCATCATCATCATGTCAGCCCTTAAAAGTCCACTGCTGAACATAGGCCTCCCCCAAAGAGCGCCATGACGAGTGATCTTGTGCCACCTCCATCCACCGACTTCCTGCGATGGCTACAATGTCGTCGGTCCATCGTGTGGGGGTCTCCCTACACTTCGCTTGCTTATGTCGGTAACCTTGGTTCTTCTACGGATTTCCTCATTTCGGATTCTATCACGTAGTGATAGAATCCGAAATGAGGAAGTTATTATGTTAGATAAACTTTCGTCTTGAGGCTCTGCGGTATCTGTGACGAGAAGATATGGCGTAATTTCCCGAACACTGCCCATCCGAGTTAGATTCGTCGGTTGACCTCTTTGTCGAAGTTGGATCTACCCAGTTGGATCGTCTGACCTAAGTAGACATAGTGATCAACAGCTTTGATAATATCGTTTCCAACATAAACCGGCATGGGTACGACATAGGCATTTGACATGATGTTCGTCTTACCCATGTTCATTTTAAGACCCACCTGTTGGGAAACAATATTGAGGTCACTGAGCATTGTGCTTAGGTCTTCCAGGGTTTCTGCCATGATGACTATATCATCGGCAAATCGAAGGTGAGTGATGTATTCGCCATTGATGCTAACACCATATCCGTTCCAGTTATACACATATAAAACATATTAAGTAAATTATACACATATATATATATATAAATATATATATAAATATATTAATAAATATATATATATATATATATATATATATATATATATATATATATATATATATATATATTTATTTGAAAAAGTCAAGATTACTAAAGTTACAATTAACCAAAAGCATCGTAACCTATGTAGGTTAATTATTTGCAAGAAATATTGAAAAGATGTAATTTTAAAAGACAAATATTAAAAAACTAGACGTGTTATAGAGTACAGCTGAAATTAGATTTTTATTCAGCATACTTACACAACAGAAGAATTGGACAGAATTTTAATAATTTTGTAATCAAAAATTATGGATACCTACTGTAGTTGTTATCAGACGAATGACCGTGCTAACCTCGTCCCTCAGTTGTATAAAAAAACATACCTAGGTATATTCTTAAGTCAGTTTTTCTTGTAATTTTCTGACTGTAATGAATAAAGAGATAAAATACAAGTTAAGTATTAAGATGAGACAAATTGTGCTGTCCATTTAAGAGATTTTAGAAACGGTCTGTAATGATTTAGGTGAAAATCTCGGAATAGGATTTGAAGGAGTCAAGAAATCGTTTGCCATGGTTTCATGATAGAAAACATATTTACGGTAAAGATATGATCTTTGACTGCGGTAAAGATTTTGTTCGAGTGAAGGTTCCTATGTTTAGAGATCACGAAGTTATACCATACCAACTTAGTGTATAGACACTTAACCGCAACCGTGTGTTTTACCACGTTGTTATTAAGTCACTTTCTTATTTGTCTGTCTGTCGTTCCGGGTGGAATCTGGCACCTCAAATTTCGAGCCCTTCGCGATTAGCTATCCAGCTGGAGCTTCCAGGGTAGCTCACAACTCGATGACTATGCATTTAATAAAAGAAAATAAAAGTTTTTAGATTCGTTTTTTTTTAATTTATTTTTGCTGGTTGTTTAATGTTGGATATACCAGTTTGCTATGAGCTATTTTAGCCATTTCCATAGATCGGTTCTGTTTGGGAACTTATAACGCAACAGAGACTTGGGTCTATCTGGAAATGAAAATCTACATATATATCTATACTAATATTATAAAGAGGTAAAGTTTGTGAGGTTGTAGGGGGTAATCAAGATCTAACGTGATGGAAGCGATGACTAATCAGTGCCCCGCTTTATAATTTAACCGATTTCTTCGAATCTATCACCACCAAGCAGGTTGAATTACGCTTAGTAAATCGCCGCTGTTAAATTGTAAACCAATATAGCTGCCCTTGATTGGTCTACTCAACCAGTTTTGAAAAATCTTTTACCAATAGAAAGCCACGTTATTTGTGAGCGTCATAGGCTAATATTAAAATGACCATGCGTGCGAAGCAGTGGGCATCAGCTAGTTTTCAATAAAGGAAATGGCAAAAATGAAAGGCATCGTATAAGTTTATCAAAAAGTGCTTATACTTAAAGTTTAACTTCGGTAAATATGAGAGTGGAGACTGCGGTGCGGAGAGTGCGTGCTCTGTGCATAAGCAGTTGGTTAAATTTATTCCTCAATCTCCGCTTCAGCCGCCGAGGCGCTCACTCACTTTAATAGGGTAGTAACTACTCTGAACGTAGGGTATATTTTAAGCATGAAACTTTTCCTGTAAAACCTTTTGATGCTCAGACGTTGGATTAGACATTGACAAACATTGCTTTTATAATCTGTCCGCTTCTCTATATAGCCCGTCTTATTAGGTATTCTGTGACTCCGGGCCACTTGAGTGTGGAGTTCACACTCGTACAGAGTTCACAATTTACTCATATACAGCTGATGCTGCATTAAATTGATAAAATGGTAGCTTTCTTAATCTTCCTGTTAAACTCTATGACAGTACATATAAAAAACAAAAATAAACGTGTTTTTATCTTTCTTTTTAATCTACATTTGTTGGTTACATACGTACCCATTATTAGTACGCGTTATTACGTACTAGGTTTGACCACGATCTAACGTGATGGAAAGCGATGACGAATCAGTGCCCAGCTTTACAATTTAACCGATTTCTACGATTCTATCACCACCAAGCAGGTTGAATTACGCTTAGTAAATCGCCGATGTTAAATTGTAAACCAATATAGCTGCCCTTGATTGGTCAGACTCGTGTTTATAACCATAGTATTACAAATTAACCAGTCAATTACAATTGATCTTGATTGATATGTCACTAGATCATTCACAAGGACATGACCTCAATGGCTAAAATTGATCATGAATTAATAATTATTGTACGTGTTTTTTTTATAATCTATCGGTTTTTATTCAATTTAACGGTGACAGTAACATTCCAACCTAAGTGGGTAATGTTCGCTGAAATAAGAACACTGGTTAGCGAACATTACCACAGTTCTCATGATGGCGATGAGGCATCACCAATTTACAACAAAAAGAATTTGAACTCGAAGTTCAATTCTATTCCATTTGTTTCAAACGGAACTTACTGTCTAAAACCTGTCTTAAAAGTTGGAAGACAAACAGAGTAAACATTTATTGGACACAAATTGGAAAGACAGTCTAAAAAGTTACTGCTACAAAACAAATTCTCATTTCGATAGGTATTATCCGTTAGGTTATCCGTTTGGGTAATAAAAAATCTCCAAAACATTGTGTTGGACCAGAAGCTTTCAAAACCGAAACTATGAAAGTAAGTGGCAGTAGTTTGAGGCATGTTGATACATAAATAAATATATTTGGGACAATTCACACCAATTACCTAGCCTTAAACTAGGATACCCTGTACGTACTCTGGGCACTAGATAACGGATAATCATACATCGATACGAATATTACATCCGCGACTCGGAAACAATCATTTCTGCTCATCACACAAATGATTGCACCTTGCGGAATTCGAACCCACTACCGTTTGATTTCGTAGTAGGGTCTCGTAGCCACTAGACCAACTGGTTGTCAATAGATAGTAGGACGTAAAAAACTTTTTCTTCGCAACAATAGTAAATGAACAACAAAATCAAAGTTTTTTATTGTAATTATGCCACATTTTACAAGTAAGAAGTATGTACAAGCAGGTAAAAAATAATTACTAGAAATATTTAACTAAAATTTTAACCCCATTTTAAACCAAATGTTATTTATCAGTTAGAAGTAGGTTAGTGAGATTGTCATGAATGGTTCAATAGCCATTTTCATTAATGTTAACCAAGTACTACGTTTTGTGGTGGGCGCAATTATAGCGCCCAATCATACCTATTTTGGTGATCATTTACACACCGTTTTTGTTAATTATTCATTTCTTTTTTGGACTTAATTTTTATTTTGATAATTAACCATAATATTTGATCACAAATGTTTATTGCCGTAGTCTTTTAATAATATGTCACTAGATTATTAGCTGACACTCACAAGAAGAACTAAAATTAAAAAAAAAAACAATTTTTAACAGCAGCGTGAGCGTCGACTTCAAACGCTCGTACTTCGCGAACGCTCGAACCAAATTTATTTATCTTATTATTGGGACTGGTTAAAAAACTACTGAACCGATATTGATAAATTTTAAAAGGACCTATCTGAAAGTATATACTTGCAAACAAAAAATAATTTTCGAAATTGGGTCACAAATCACGGAGTTAATAAAGGTAAAAAATAAAAAACATACGTGTCGAACTGAGAACCTCCTTTTTTGAAGTCAGTTAAATATACGGAAACAACACATTAAAATAGCGAAGCATAGCAAATGGCAGCTGCGTTTGTGGATAATTAGTCGTGTTTAGTACTTTATACACAATTCCATCACAAACGACTGCATCGATTTTTATTTCCCGTGAGAACTTGACATAATTAATACAACAAACGAGATCTTGCTGCGATGTGGCGGCCGATCGGCCTAACCTGGTAAGTGTGTGCGCGAAGTTTGTGCATACGAGCGAATCGGCATATGTTGGGTGCTTCACTTTCTAATTGGCGGTGTGGATCCGTCTTTTTTAAACATTCTTGGATACGCCATATTAATCATATTTATTTTATTCCCATAGCGAAGACCTCTTGAGGTGTTCTTAGAGGTGTTGTTCAGACAAATGTTAATTGGTGGCACGTATACTGCCTACTGCCTACTGCCTACTGTAGGGATGTATGGGAGTACAAACACCACCTCTGTACTCCAAGTCAACCTCATCTGTCTTTGGTAAATCCTGCAGAATAATGGACGAGGCTCTGACGACCGACAAATGGCAGTATAACCATACAGAAATAGCGCAATTAAATGTGCAAGAATCTGTGCTCTGCGATCGCCAACCCGCCTGCCCATATTATGAGCATCAATCTTCCTATGACAAGCACAAATATAATATGGTCCCCAGTTCCCGGCCGCCCTGCTAGTCCTGGCCATGGCGGTGGCCACGATAACGGCAGGGCCGGGGGTGCTAAGAATCCCCAGGCTACGGAAGGTCGCTAAACTGACTGACCCTGGCTACGTATAACGGACGCAAGTTACGGCTCGACGAGCATATGTTACAACTAGAGGAAGAACTGAAAAACATAAGATGGCACATTCTTGGTTTGAGTAAAGTCCGAAAAGAGGATACCTTAACCTTAGAATATGGTCATCTTTTGAATTTCAGAGAAGGAGACCAGACATCCCAAGGTGGCGTCGGGTTCCTGTTTAATGAGGTCCTTTCTGACAACGTTGTTGAAATCTCAAATGTGTCGAAAAGGGTTATTTTTTGCGCACCTCATAATCAAAATAACCGAAAGGTTATACTTTTCGGTTATTCAGGTATAAGCACCAACCTTGTTACAATTGGATGTTGTAGACGATATGTACAAGGACATATCCACAACACCTTCAAGGCTCACTTCAACGTTGTCATGGGAGACTTAAAAGCTAAAGTGGACGTATAGGCTTGCACTTAATCGGTAGTAGGACCACATGGTTTTGGCAACAGAAATCTTTAGGGGCAAATGCTCGTCAACTTCCTAGAGAAAGAGGAGTTGTTCTTAATGAACTCATTCTTTAAGAAGCAGCCCCAACGGAAGTGAACGTGGCAAAGCCCCGATGGTATGGCGAAAAATGAGATCGACTTCATCTTATCGAACAAAAGGCGCATATTAAGAGATGTCTCAGTGGTCACTAGGTTTAATACTGGAAGTTACCACCGATTTGTCCAACGCACTCTCGATATTGATTGCAAGCTCGAACGTGTCCGTTTGATGAAGTCCACCCTCCGACCAAACCTGCTCCAGAACGTAGTTAGATCCGAAACGTTCCATTTAATACTGGAGAACCCATTCGCTGCTTTTGAAAGCTTAATAGACGTTGACGTTGACCAGGAACTTGACCAAGTAGTAAGAATCCTCCGTAATGAGGCTACAAAGTCCTGCAAGATGCGATATACTGGCAGAAAATCTAAACTTTCCGGAGAGTCTCTGCGGCTAAACGAAGCGAGGAGAATCGAAGCGAGGAGAAACGAAGCGAGTTTTTTTTTATTAAGTACGGTCTTGCAATCGTTTGATCACGATCTCACCTGATGGAAAGTGATGATGTGGTCGAAGGTGTAGCACGCTTGCCTAGTTACGCCTAGTCGCTTACCTATTCACTCTTGACTTAATCAAACACCAGGGTTATATTTTACCGGAAACACTGACGAGGGCAGGGTATTCCACTCCTTAGAAGTTCTTATAATAAATGAAGAAGCGTAACGCTTCGTTCTTGTGCGAGAATCCAGAAGTCACTTCGTCAGAAAAGCGGGTTTTGAGTAAAAAAATTACTAAAGTTGGTGAGACGATACCTCCGAAGCTCCAATATACGCTCTATAGAAGGAGCGAACAAAATCGGGGGTCAAAAGTCTTCATTCAAAAGCTGGGTTGGAGCCATCTGACGAAGCTAACCAAATCTAGCGGGGAAGTTATCGTTTCGAAGCCGGAGATTCTTGCGGAAGTTGAAGATTTGAATGCCCATACACGTCGCAGGCATCTATCTCGCTCTTGAACTACAAATCAATACACCTAAGTCTCAAAGGGTCTATCTTGCTCTTGAACTAAAACTCAATGGACCTAAATCTCAATATCTCTATCTCGCGTTTGGTTTAGGCACAACGAGATTAAGGCACATTGCGTTTAGGTTTCGTTTGCGTATCCAGACTACAACCCAACACCGAGAATTCCAGGGCCACCCTGACCCGCCTTTTTACCGAAGAGCTGCTAGAAGTCAGCCTTGATGCAGTCTTGGAGGCTCTTAAACAGCTCAAAAATAGAAAAGCCCCTGGGGAGCATGGAATTACCACGGAACTCGTAAAAGCAGGAGGTACACCCATTCTCAAAGAACTGCAGCGTATATTTATTTCCGTTCTCTGCTCTGGGAGAACTCCACAGGTAAGGAGTGTAGTCGTCCTATTTTTCAAAAAGGGCAATAATACCTCTCTGAAAAACTCAATGAGTTCCGGTCTTCGGGAGGAGCATATCATGTTCGCGGCTGTTCGCGTGAACCACATCTTCTATAGCACGTACATTCAACCATTGTTGTACGATAACAACAATTATTTATTTGATTTTGAAAACTAACGTGAGTGAAATTCATATTCACTCCCAGATGAAGGGCTTCAAAATAGTCCGAAACTAGTCGGAGTATTTCTGATCTTCTATTTCGTGATTTTTGAGCCGTTTTATTTATATTTAATAATTATTTATTTATCTATATTTATTTGGATATACTACAAGGCAGGGCACTAACATAAAACATAAACGGCAAGTATATCTCTCACTTGAGATTTGCAGACGACATCGTCATAATGTCAGAATCGTTGCAGGATTTGCAGTGGATGCTGGATGGCCTCACTGAAGCTTCCAAGAAAACTGGTCTCAGAATGAACTTGGATTTTAAAGAGGTCATGCTGAACGAGCATGTTCCTCCGTTACCAATTACTGTTAACGGCACTGCTCTCGAGATTGTTCAACGCTACGTTTACTTACGGCATATCTTACAACTGGGCCCGAAAAATTTCGAGAAAGAAGCCGATAGAAAAATTCAGCTGGGCTGGGCAGCATTCAGGAAGCTGCGTCAGGTCTTCTCGTCACCTATCCCTCCGTGCCTAAAGGCAAAGGTATTCAATCAGTGGGTCCTACCGGTAATGACTTACGGAGCTGAGACGTGGACACTTACGGTACGGCTGGTCCACAAACTTGACGTCGCTCAACGGGCTATGGAGAGATCTATGCTTGGAGTTTTTCTAAGGGATCGAATTCAAAACGAGGTGATCCGGTAGAGAACCAAAATTACTGACATAGCTCTGAGAATAAGCAACCTGATGTGGCAGTGGGCTGGCTATATTAGCCGCAGAACCGATAAACGTTGGGGTAAACGTGATCTCGAGTGGAAACCAGGAATTGGAAAACGTAGTGTAGGACGCCCACCGGCTAAATGGAGTGACGATCTGCGCAAGGTTGCTGGCAGAAAGTGGATGGAGAGCCGAATATTGGGCCAAATGGCGTACCTTGGGAAAGGCCTATGTCCAGCAGTGGATGAACACAGGCTGAAAATTATGATAAAACGCTGAAGTTGGGTAAAATCAACTTTGAGAGAGAGGCCTGTAGAATAATACAGCTGGCAGCATTTGGTAAACTTCGTCGTCTTTTCGTCACCAATTCCCCAATGCCTGAAAACCAAAGTCTTCAACCAGAGCGTCCTACCTGTCATGACTTACGGAGCTGAGACGTTACTCTCACAGTACGACTAGTTCAACAATTCAAAGTCACTCACCGTGCTATAGAAAGGGCTATACTCGGAGTTTCTTTAAGAGATCAAATCCGGAAAGAGAATCAAAGTTATCGACATAGCCCATAGGATCAGCAGGCTGAAGTGGCAGTGGGCTGCTCATATTTGCCTAAGGACCGATAACCGTTGGGGTATACGTGTTCTTGAGTGGAGACCGCGACTCGGCAAACGTAATGTAGGACAACCTCCAGATAGGTGGAGCGACGACATACGCAAAATGGCTGGTGGTGGTTGGAAAAGAAGAGCCGAAGATTAGGCTCAGTGGCGTGCTTTGGGAGAGGCCCACTACTACCTTGCCCGCGCATACTGCGCGTGCGCACGCGTAGCAAGCGACTGGATAATGTTTCGTTATTGCGATACATTATACTTAAATGTCTAAAAATTTTATCGGGATTTTAGAACGTAGCAAAAGTACCTACATTACGTAAATACGTACGTGTAATCGGTGACAAAATCAATCAATCAATCATCAATTCTAAATTGCCGCAACTGGCAACTGACAAATTTGTACAAGCATTGTCAAGTTGCTGGTTTCCGCAACCGGCAACCGCAACGCGTGAGCGACTTCACTATCCCTCGCAGCTCCATAGTCACACTGACTGATGATCATGGATTTTGAAAGTTTATTTAAAATCGCGGCAACCGTAAACTATGCTTTTTGTTACTGCAATTGGCAACCAGTAATGAAAATTTGTAAAAAGTAGATAGTTGCCTAAACTCAAGTTGCTACGAGTACGTGTGCTGAGCGCCATCACGATTATCAAAGGTTTACTAGTTTACGAGCTATAGCCGACCAAGATAGCATGAGTTATGCCCGTGTTTACTTTGAATATAGTGAGAGACAGAATTCAACCACAAAAACAAATTTGATGGCGTACTACTTAAAACTACTAGACCAATTGCAATGAACTTTTCATAGTTGAGTAGTTTAGCATCCTGTCTGATTGGAACTTAAGAACCCTAAGTCCATGCATGTCCGTCACGCAGGTTTTTTCTCCTTTTTAGTTGTACATCTTCTAAGGTGCTTACTTGACAGAATAATTGATCAGCTCTTCTAATCTAGTTTCATTAATTACTTGTTTAAAATGCTTGAAACAACTTCAGTTCTGTTCTGTAAATTATTTTTCAATGGCGTAACATGAAACCCCCCATTTTCACGTAACACAGATTGATGATATTGGGTGACCCTTTAGAGAGGTTATTTGATAAAATCAATTTTAGTCCAATATCGGTTTCAAATTGAAAAATAACATCAAGTGTTATTTCAGTTATACTGACCAGTTCGAATACAAATGTTGCTCTGGAAAAAAGTTTACTGTCTAAAAACAAAAAATTGGGATAACCTAAAAATACCCTAATATAAAAAGTTATGCAATGATTAAGTAATGATTAGTAAAACTGCGCAGTACAATATTTTACTGCGCGGAATTATTAATCATTGCATAAACATTGCATAACTTTTTACAAGTAAAGCATGTATAATGTATAACTAAAGGTAGGTAGTACTTATATTTTATTTGTTCTATTTTTTAATTTAGACTACCTAAAGGTAGGATATATTTTTAACACGACTGCCCAAAAAAAGGAGTGTAATGTTTTTAGGATTCATGTATGATTGTTAGTATGTATGTGAGTTTCTATAAACCACCATATCTTTTAAAAATGCCTGAACAGATTTAGATGTAAGGGGTATCGTGAAAATCCTCTCATCCCCCGAGTAACAAAGGCGAGCCATTTTTATTTTGAAAAATACAATATAGCGCTCTAAAATCAAATCCAAAAAAAATACGAACATTACAATATAGATATCAAATTGAAGGCCTGGAGGAGCACATTTCAACAATATTTAATTTATTGGCGTATATTATTTTTTGGCAGGGCAGGTGTGTTTTTTTTAGCTTTTAAGCTAGTTATTTGTTGGTGTTCTTTGTAGCGCGTCCGCCATTTTTGCTGAGGCGCAAACCGGTGATTTCCACGCTATAATGAGAAAAAGGTGCGCCTCGTCGTGGCAGCCCGAACGCTCAGAATACGAGCGTATTGTCCGAGCGATGGGACTCGCCGATGCGAGGAAGTGGATGCAGCTGCATGCCAGTGGTTCCTCATATTTATAATATAATGTTTAAATTTAATTTAATACTTATTTATTTTTGTAATTTTAATTTATGACATTTTAATTTTAATTTTCTAATATTATTATTTTTTAATTGCCATTTTATTTCATTATGGACTTTATTATCTGAAATGAATTATTATTATTAATATTATTATTTATTTTTTGAGTGCTTGGAGTTGTTTCAACATCAAAAACACCTTTAAAACATCTTTAACTTCGCACTCATTTTAAAGATGTTAAGCCATTTTAATGAGTGATAGTAGGTACAAACTAAGCAATAAGTGCCAGGCAAGTTCACGTGAACTATTATTACAACTCTCCTGAAGTTCCTTTCATATTTGACATTCAACGTGACAATTCTCATAAAGGCTATATAATCAAGGTTGTTGGAGATCGTGTGACGCAGACAGGTGTCACTGCTGAAATTAAATTATGTTTCTCAAACAAAAAGGACGGCTGTTTATGAATAAAAACAAAGTTAAATTAACTCGATTTGTATTCGGATTCGGAGGACACTTGAAGTAGCATAAATGAAATTGATACCTTTTTGTTTTGTTTTATTGTTTATTTGGTGTTAGGTGACTGGAGGGGCTTAATTGAAATTGAGAAATTGAGGCGAGAGATCCTTAGTTAAAGTAACTGTAGGTATTTAATTATTACTTAGTTTTTGACTTCGATATTAGTTGCGTCTTATTGACTGGTCTGTTTTGTATTTCGTATAGTAGAAACAGATCCTGTTTTTCATTGTTAAAAATATATGTGTTCAATTAATCAGCGAGAAGGCGGGCGAGGCAATAGTGGCTACTTACTTTATTGTTTTACCGTAGTTGCTGTTATTTTCTTTCGCAGTATCACTGCATTGGTCTGAGCGGGTTATGCTTTACAACAATTTAAAAAGAGCGTAGTATAAGAACGTGCTTCAAGTGAAAGCAATTCAAGTGTGGCCTATATAAGAAGTAGTTGAAAAAAATGTATCATTGATCGTCTTGGGATAGCTACCGGGCTATGTGCGAGTCACACACAGCTTGGTGAGATAGATGGAATCCATTTGAGAAGGGTCAACTTCAGGATCTGCCATTCGATTTCAACATAACCACTGGAGTTAAAAAGTCACCTTCGTGCCATCCCGACCCAACCGATATCCATTAGTTTTTTTAGCCAAAAGGTATGCAATGCTGTACGTAGCGAACTGAAAGATTGCTTGAAGTACCTTGAGTATGCTTCAAACATTCATTCTGCAGCAGTATCAATAATCGTTTCTTACACAAATTCAACTGATGTGATCATGGTAGCTTAGCCGTTGGGGAAGAAAGGTTCTCGAATGTAACCACGAACTCGAAGACGGAGCCCTATCACGTGGACCAACGTCAGATATTTCACGACCAAATAGTGTAAAGACAATAATTCGCTACCAATATTCCGTGGACTGGCCTTGGATTGTCAAGATGTGCATTATCAACACGAGCTGATTTTTACAGGCGATAACTCACAGCCAGGAAAAGAAAGCCTTGTGATGAACATGGATTATCAGGGTGTGCTTTATTGGCCGTGCAATACGGGTCGGACACTTTCTGCATGGGCGATAATGTACAGCCGATAATCCGTGTACATCACAGATTAAAATTAAATAGAAATATCATATTTAAAGCCTCGTTTGCATGTTACAGTATACTTTCACCACAGATTATAAATCACGACTGCTCCGGCGCTGCGGGAAGTGCTGCCTCTCCGCCTTTGCGTAACAAAGCACAGGCAACAGTAAGAGCGGAAGCGGTAGAGTCTGTTTCAAAAAGCCGAATCTGCGAGGAGGCGAGCGCTGCGTTACAGCGGGCGGGGGCTGCCCTTGCTTCGCGCCATCGGCTTTTAAAAAAAATAGGGTAAGGCAGACAAGGCTACGTGGAGTCGGGGTGGGCCGATTCGGTCCTGGGACAGTTTTTCTGTTTCTGACACTCACCTACACAAACGAGGCATCAAGGTATATTCTATCTTTATCTATGTAATGGCTGGCCTCAGATTATCGACTGTACATTACCGGTCGTACAAAATCGTCACGGGCTGATATTATGCATCCAATAATTGAAACCATGATAACTATCATCAACATGATATCTATGCAATTAACATTGACCGTGCATTATCAACACAGATAGATTTTGTACGGTTAATAATTCGCGGCAAGGAGAATCCGCCCATGTATTTTGAATCCATGTACACGGATTATCAGGCCATGCATTATCAGCCGTACAAATACTGGCCGTACATTATTTGGGTCGTACATTACTGTCTCTCGCTGATCTGAGTATCGCGCTTGCATAGTTCTTACGTCCTTACACTATATAATATGTACTGTGGCTTGGACGCAGAAATAACGCCTGCCATTTTGATATATCAAATCCTTGATGTAGCACAGACATTAATACAGAGTACAATGGGTGTAGGATATCACGGCGTCATACACGTGATATTTTGTTTTTTCCGACCCCTTGTTTCGTAGTAATATGACCATTGTGGCCATGTTGGAGAATTGTGAATCATCCTCTCACTCTCTGAGAGGAAGTTGATGATCATGTACTTACATGTACTAATTAGTTTGGAATAAAAACATCATCAAGTCAAAAACAGCGCATTCTAAATTTAAACTTCTGGCTCTAACCATGGCCGCCGGGAGGGTGGCGCAATAGAGTGCATAGCACATATTTGAAATGTTGCCTATTTTCCGTGCCTAAGAAACTAAGCGCTTTCTTCGCTCGCGTATGTATATGAAATTTGCCTGGTTTTACAAAATCAGGAAATCCATTACTGCGTACCTATCCTTCATTTTCAACATACACTGTTGACAAGTTTCTCGCTCACTACGTTTTCTTCTTGTTGTAATTTTTCCGAGTTCCCTTACTTATATAGGAAATGGAAGCCTAACGGTTCAATAGTGCAACTTAGGTCCTAGGTTATCACCAATGACCTTTCTAAGTTATGTGCGGTTTTCCATCGCTCCATGCCTTGAAGTGTATGTTAATTTGTCGGTCCCAGCTGTACAAGTCAGAGGCCCTCGGGCGGCCTTACAAACTCTGTCACCAGAGGCCGGCACCACCTCATACGACAAACAAACAACATAGGAGACCATTTTATTAAATATCTACCCTTCATCTAATTCTATCTGTACTTATAATAAAGCAGTAAGTAACAAAAAGTCTGTACAATGAAGATAATTTAAAAAAATATGTCTAGGGGACTTAAAATAAGGTTCTGAACAAGAACCACTTGAGTGGAGACCACTTTTAGGCAAACGTAGTGTAGGACGTCCTGTGGCCAAGTAGAGTGACCTGCGAAAAGCGGCTGGCAGAAAGTGGATGAGGAGAGCTAAAGACCGAGCTCAATGGCGTGCACTAGGACAGGCCTACGTCCAGCAGTGGACAGATATAGGCTGATGATGATGACTGCAATTTTTTTTTAATGGTGTCTCTATGTCTGCTTGAATGATTGTCTGTTTGTTCGCGCATCACGTAAAAACTATGGACCGAATGCGGTTTCGGGGTTTCCACTGTTAGACAGGATTTGACTTAAAAACTGGTGTACTTGGTATCTCAAATACCGATGAGTCAAACAATCAATAAAAAACATTTGACGTTGAACGAAGGTTGATGATATTGATTCTTTTGGTTCTGGAATAACACATGGTATCGTTATATCCCAGAAAAAATACTACGTGGGCAGAGACGCGGGCACAGCTAGTTTCTTGCATAAACTGCTTCATGGGTTTCGCGCTGGCTTCGCTCGCACCTTTATAGGAATTTGTTCTCATATACTATATTATATTATTATATGGGGGATTATATTATGACCAATCAATTCTAAAAAAAAGAAAAAAAGTTATTTAAAAACGCGCTTGCGCTTCTGTAGCGCCTTAATATTCTTTACCGTTCTCAGTATACACACAAAAAAAACATTACAATATTTTTTTTCTTTTTCGAAACCTTCCATATTTTGTTATGCAGGTAAATCCAAAGCTCTCCATATCTCGTTGAGTGAGTTTGAGCTTATGAAACTGGGCCCCTTTTCGTTTCGTTACGCGGCGCGTTACAATATCTTCGTGAAATCGTTCGGCAATTTTCGTAATGACGTCACACGTTTTCAAGGAATTTCATGTGGCATAGCAAATAAGTGCCCAGGTTTAGTGACTACGTTTTAGTGTGACGTACAAGAGCGATGATAGCCAAGCGGTAGCAGGGTAGATCCTCGGCTGTGACCAATAATTACTTTCCTGAGTAATGTATGGATTTCCCTCGCTCCGTGCTTCGGAGGGCACAATAAGCCCTCGGTCCCGGCGGCAGTTGCAGTTATTGACTCTGTCAGAGGCCCTCGGGAGGCCGGACACATTCTGGAACCAGATGCCAACACTATCTCAGACGACAAGCAAGCAAGTGCAGTTAGTCAATACTCCAGCAGCAAGAGAGTTGCTAGTATTGTTGTAGATGCAAGCTATAGATTACGAGAAGAGACTGCATCATACAAAACAATATATAAGTACTTACATTGTAAAAATAGGTACCTTGATATAACTAGACTCGACTCAATTTTCTTAGCAAACAGACCAAGTTGTACCTACTCTGTGGTTACTTATCCATTCAGAGGTCGCAGCCACTATCGTCTGTTGTTGCGACGAATACTTTGATCAACGACAGTTAGGAATGTCTATTTTTCATAGGTACTGATTTGTGGACGCTCACTACAGCGAAACTACTGCTATCAGTGCCAAAATGGCGATAATAAATAAATAAATGCTCTCATTGCTACGTTCGTCAAAAGCCTGCCTAGAGTACTTAGAGAAATTAGAACTTTCTCTGAGCGTACGTAGTAGTATGGTAGTATGCAGTTGTCTATGATTTTTCCTTACTCTATGATTTTCATTCATGGTACAAAAAAAGTATTATTAGGTATTCTGTGACAATAGCTAACATTGTTTATGACATGTGAGCATCAACTGCACACAGAATAACTAATATTACAAGTATATTACTCAGATCAGTGCATGCAAGTGCATAATTAGAAAATATTTTCCGGTATGATGTTATGGGTATAACCTGTGGTAGAACCTATGAGGTAATGATTATTTTGTATTATTAGCTGTGTTATTAGTATAATACGAAATTACTAGTTACCTTATTGTATACCGGGGAAATACACTACTGATGCGCGGTTTATATCAGTGTAGCTATGCATATACATGTTTCCTTTTTAATCATTGTTATTGGTACCCACCGTATAAATTCTTATATTTCTTCTTCTCACGTTAAGGATTTTCTTATTTGTGTGTACAAAATAACGTTTTAGTGATCACCCGCGCGGCCCGCCCGCACCCGCGTCTTTGCACTATGGCACCACAGACAAAGATTATGGAGCATCGTCGTAACTTTGAAACTTTTAGTCAATAAATATAAATTATTATAAAATCAAACAACCCGACTGCGAACAAAACTAAAAAGAGGCATACAACAATATTATATTTCAAAATCAAAAACCTAAGGTTTTTGATTTTGAAATATAACATGCAGTCGGAGGCATCATGCATTTCATTTTTCCTTTGACGGGATCAGCTAGAACCTGGCGAGCTAACTCTTCAAGCCTCCGACTGCAACTTATATCTCAAAATCAAAAATCTAAATCTTGTTTGCCTCTTTTTAGTTTTGTTTCACAGTCGGTTTTTTGTTTTTATTATAATTTATTTTATTTTAAACTTAGTTTATATTCATAAGAATTAGTGAGAATTTTGCTAACCAACTTTAAATCGTAATAGATCTTAAATGGTAATTCGAAATGAAAAATAATAAGCGAAACCTAAGATGATTTTCAAATACCTATTCAATGATATTCCACTTGACAAAGTTAATCGTTTTTTTTCACAATATGGCGTCTGGATGGCGCCACATTTAATTTTGATTAATATCATGTCATTAGTAGCACTCCTAAAATTAAGACAAAACGATTAACGTAAGAATCATCAAAGTCGGTCCACGCGTTTGGTTTATATCGTGTCACAAAGAAACAGGCATACTTGAAATCGTTATAGATGAAAAATAATAAGAAAAACCTAAAGATGATTTTCACATACCTATTCAATGATACCCCACCTGACATACTTCGTCAACTTATTTTTTTATTTTTCACAATATGGCGTCTGGTTCTCGCCATATTGAATTTTGAATAATGTCATGTCTTTAGTAGCACTTGCAAGATTAAGACAAAACAATCGACGTAAGAATCATCAAAATCGGTCCACGCGTTTGGTCTATATAGTGCCACAAAGGAACAGACATACATACATATATATATATATATATAGCCTATATATATATATATATCAGCCTATATATATATATATATATATAGGCTGATAAAACACATTACCGGGCCTTTGCATTGCGCAGTTTGGTAAAAAGGTATGTTGGTATAGATAAAATTAATCTACGTGAAATAAAAAATCCTAGCTGATACGACTATATTGAATTATAAGAATGAATAAAGTTTAGCACAAAGAGCTGTTGTAGAAAATTGAGCCAAAATATATACCGTTTTCATTACGGTATGTTTGTTTTATGCACGATAATTATACGTATCATGATGTCTTGTATATGTCATGCTAACTCTTCTGTAACACCATAGAATAAATGCTGTAAGAATGACTCGCAGAAAAACAAACGAGACGTAAAGGGATTCGAACAAGATATAAGTATATGTCATGCTAACTCTTCTGTAACACCATAGAATAAATGCTGTAAGAATGACTCGCAGAAAAACAAACGAGACGTAAAGGGATTCGAACAAACGAGACGTAAAGGGATTCGAACAAACGAGACGTAAAGGGATTCGAACAAGATATAAGTTTAAAAACTTAAAAAACTTTAAAAATTGCCTATGACATTCTTGCGATGAAGACAAATCGATTAATGACCTCGCTTGTCAAAATCAGACCAAGTTTTTAGTTTGAACACATAACTCTTCCTTTGCTTCGGTGTAGTCGAGTAATAATATATAGCATAGGACACTATACCTGTAGATGAACCGTTTGATACCTACCTCGCTTGTCAAAATTGGGCCAATATCCACATACCCACCTACATACATACATTACACATATACTTACATACAAACATAGACATCATTACCATTCCTTTGCTTCGCCGTACTCGGATAAAAAGGGAAAAAGGGTAATGAAAATCATATTTTATTACTCAAATTTCTACAGCTCATTGTGCTTATCTATATTTATTTATTTTATTGAATCCTTATCAAATTCAATAATATACTCGTATCAGTAATCTTCCTCATTTCACGTAGACTCTAAGAAAAAATAATTATTACACATTATTTTATTTTGTGTTTTTTGTAATAATCTCGGGCAGGTTTAGAAAAGTAATCGATCATGTAGGGATAAAGTAAAGTAGGCATTGCAAAGTTGAAAATGCGACTGGTTTTTTTTGAGCTAATCGTTTATTTTGTTCTATTCTATTTAAACATCGATGTAGGAGGAAACAAATAAAAATCAAGAACTTAATAACGTGACTTTTTGTGGTGTGCATGTCGCGTGGTCGCGTGATATGTAGTCGATAATTTATGTGTGCTGCCCGGCTCAAAACTATGGATAGCGGCTTTTTACTTTTTGTGATGATTAGGTATAGTTACCTATTTGCCAATTTAAGAAGCCGTCTCCACTATAAGCGGGCCATGCGCGGAGTTGTTGAATTGCGCGGAGTTTTGGTGGAACAAGAATCGGGCGAATCCTTATTTGTTTCCTTGTTTCCTACATCGATGTATTTAAACGATTAACCCATGCTATCATCTGCTGAGTACGCAGAACAAAGCACAAGATTGTTTTAGTGCTTCAAAGTTGTACAAAAACAGAGACATGAGTGACGTATCGACTTGGTCACTCTCATGCTCTTTGACTGGATTCTATTCGACATGATGCTCTATTAGGGAGAGGATCATTAACTAAAACAATGACTAATAATAAAATAATAGAATGGGTCTTATCGCGCATTAATTAATTCAATTCGTTAGTTTTAAAAGTTCACTTTATTCTCAACACTCTTGAAGAAACTACCTACGTGGTTCCAAAGAAGAGCACTTTTGCTAGAAAATGTGTTCTATATGGGAAATAAAATTCCCAGTAGTCCTATTACTAAGAATATTTGGTAAGATTAGTGTGAACGACAGGTCTTGACGAACTGAAAAAACCGACTGAAAGTTCCCGAAGTTCTATGCCAAAAAAGAAGAAGTTCCTGCGCGCCAAACTGCTGGCTGCTTTGTTTTTACTAACAATTACTTGCAGGTACCACTGTACTTATTCAGGTTGGTTCTAAAAGTAATATCTTAACTGTGACTTTGTAACTTTCCTCGATAAATAATGTAAGTAATCATAAAATAAATACTTAACTATTTTCTACGTTTGACTATGTGATTTAGAGTTCATTTCCCTTCAAATGAATAGTTAGTTGTAAAAGATTGAGAACACTACAAGCTAAATGTGATTCAGAAAAGTGGCCAAAGGGTTTGGCAAGAAATACCTAGAAATTACATGAAATAAGTATTAATGACAGAAAGGTGATTTTTGATTCATTCTAAAAAAACCTGGGAAGAGGAAAAAGCTTACATCGTGGCTATGGTCACACTCGAACCGGTAACTGCACAAATTAAAGGACACCCTCCAGAAGAACGAACACTCTCAGTATTCCCTTGAAGTTGCTGGTGAAATTATAACTATGTGTAAAAATATATTTTGCGGGATACTGTGTTTAGATGAATGGTCTGTGGCAAATTGGGTCAAACATGAAAATCTTACAAAACTTACAAAGAATTGATAACTTTCTACAGCGATAAGTACAGAGAGCAAAATCAAAATTTAACGTTATCGAATATCCTACAACATTTTGCAGTAGCTCGTAACACAGAAATTCAATAAAGGTATCTTATAGTTGGGCATACGCAGATGGAATATGATTAGTTTCACGCTATCGTAGAACGCAAAAAGAAAAGGAACTTTTTGTACCAGCTGAATTTGCCACAGTGAGTAAACAAGTTAGACTGTCCCGACCATATGAAGTGCGATACTTAGAGCACACATTTTCCGCGACTTTTCGACGATTGTATATCTAAAATTTATAAAAGATTTCAAAAAGATCTGCGTGTTGTTAATTTTAAGGTACTGAAGTACTTACACATCTGTTACTGGAAGTAAATATAAACTCTGTTTTAAAAAAGACTGGAATCTTTTACACCATAGAATGACTCTTCAGCTGAATTCCAGGCATGACCTCATAATCCTCGAACTTTATCTAACGATAAAGTTCGAGGATGTCTATCGATGTCTGTCACAAAGAGAAAATATTACAATCTTCTAGATATTATCAAGCAACTGATTCCATCCGATTATCACAGCTTCTAAACTGAAAAAAAAAACTAGTTTTCCTTGATAAATAGTTAGTTTTTAAATGCAGCAAATTTCTTAAATCTTAGGTATCACGATATGAAAATGTCGATGAATGCTTAATTCAATAAACTCGTATCTTTAAAATTGCGTGTAATTTTTTAAGCTTTAACATAATAAATATAAACCTAAACTTAAAACATGCTTATTTTTATTGTTCACAAAACCCTATTCATAAGTTGTGCATATTATAAAAATCAACATAGTTGTTCAGTTTTTTCCCTCTACTGAAAACTTGTATATTTTTACTTATGAGGTTGAGAAAGTAAAGCAACGATATCACATAATTAAGCTCTTTATGGAAAAAAGGAAGATCATTACCAAGAACAAGAATGACCCCAATATTGAACCCTGCGGGACCTCCATTGTAATGAGAGGTCCAGATGACCTCACACCAAATACATTCGTTTTCTGGATTATATTGCTACGATACGGAGATATAAGATCGAGCGTTTTCCCATGAACTCCGTAATGTTAATTTACAAATTAAAGTTTCGTGGCTAACGCAGTCTAATGCTTTGGAAAGATCATTGAAAACGCCAATTGCGTCCTGTGAATTCTCCCAAGCATAGCGTATAAATCTATATGAGCCCTGTGTCTGCGTCAACAATTGAACGGACAATGAAACAGACTGTTGAGATTGAAATGTGTCAATAAATAGTAAGCAAAATAGTAATAGTAGTAATGGAAATTATAGAAATGGGTCTGTAGTGAGCTAGATAATTTTTACTGCCAGGATTAGTATTTTTCATTATGTTGGGCCAAAAAAAAACCTTCATCTACACAATTATTAAAAAGTTTTCCCGCCCGCGACTTCGTACGCGCGGACTACTGTTTATCGCGAAAAAAGCATCCTATTTTCTTCTAGGATATTAAAAACCAATGCAAAAGTAGGTATAGCAGCAATGCTCTAGATGTTTTTTGACAGACTTATTATTTCGTTTCCTTTGCAACCACAGACCATTCTGTGATGACAACCGTTCCTTACAGTGTGTAATCAACATTTTCCAGTTTTCACGTGGAAACTTACGATTTTCCGGGATAATAAGTATCCTATGTTTTATTTTTGTTGTATCTCCATTCTAAATTTCATAAAAATCCGTCCAGCCGTTATCGCGTGAAAGCTCCTCAAACAAACAAACAAACAGACAACGTTTCACTTTTATATATTGGTATGGATTATTACTAAGTATGGTGCAACCAGTGTGACCACGAGTCCGTCACTAAATTATTCCAATAAAAATAAAAGCACTTAAATAAATACTAGAGATTCCCCAGAGATTGTCTGTATTTTTAATCAACTTCTAAAAGGAGGATGTCCTCAAGCCGTTTTTGTATGTTTGTTAACTCTGCATGATTATTTTTATGTTTGAAAGGGTAGAACTCCAATAAGGTCCCACTTATAAAAATCAAAGTTGGTTCAGTAGTGTTTTCGTAGGAGGATTATCAGGAGGAGTAGGAGGATAAGGATGCAGTATTTCTGAACTGATTTGAATGATTATTGATTGTTTGATTTAAATGGGTAGACTTTCATTATAGTTTCATATCAGTTCCATCAAAAATGGGTTAGTTTTTTTGTTAGTAAATCGTTTTTTTTAGTGATCGTATTCTCTCAAATTTTGGGGATTTCTGATCGGAGTTAGACGCTTATTTTTTACTTGAAAGAATAAACTTACATATAGGTACCGTATGCGTTCCATCAAAATTGGTTTAGTAGTTCATTACAAGCTTTTATTTAATTCACTGTTTTATTATGCTTGGGTACAATCTTGCAAGTGATATTTGAACTAATTTAAGACGTGACGTCCAATAAAGCCGAAGTTTTGCACAATGGTGTATGTAGTTCCGATGACAATACAATGTGATGGTGCCATTGAGCTGGTCTGATGATGGATCTGGAAGGTAATCAAAGAACTCAACAATCAAATGATCAAACCCCTTCGAGTTTGGGCTTATTTGGTTTGTCTTAATAAGTTCTCAAAGCCTTATGATAAGTTCTCAAAGCCTTATGTGGTACTGGATTCCACATAAGACCAGAGAACTTACGTAGATGATGATGGAGTCAGAACGTAGTCACAGGAACTCAACAATCAAGTGATGAAACCACTTTGAGTTTGTGCTCATTTGGATCAGTTATCTGGTCCTATGTTGGTGGGATAGAAATAAATGGCCTGCATATTAATCATCAAAGTCTGTAGGTATATAATATTACTTTCGCTGTCCGAAGATAAACTAATCAAGCGACCTTACGGGTGAAGATTTTTCTAGCTCGTCTTCCTCTCATAGCTCTGGTTGAGAGTTAGCCTAAGCACGGTTCGTTAGACGACGATGTAGAGTAATAGAAAAAGAGCAGTACCTATACAGATCGCGTCACGTAAAAAGAACGCTCGAAGAAAGAGGAGAGGGTGTGTTTGCGCATGGGTACACTCGCGCACAAAAGTACTAGGTTTTAAATAATTATTAATTAGCCTTTCGCTCGCAGCTTCGTATACCCGCCCGTTCCGCGCCGCACCTCACACCACCAAATAGACAGATTAATTGCCTAATGCACAGCCTAACCGCCAGCGTTCTCTTTACATGACGACCTATACCTACCTACTTATGAATCAATCAATGAATCAATCAAGTTTTTTTTCAATAAACATTACAATTAGCATGTGCTGTCCCATTGTTGGGCAAATACCTCCCAACACGATTTAAACATACCCGTATGATACAGGACTTGAAATAGAAAATACTTCCAAAATGTTTGTCTATTTTGGCCTTGAACATGACGAGAAAATATTAAAGTAACTATACTAGTACAAAACTATTACACAATAACATAGTTCAATTTCAATGGAAGCTAATAGTATAAAGTGAATAAAAATGTATACAATGTCAATATGTAGTTAACGTTAATAATGTAGTTAATTAAAAATGTACGCTTTGTGTCGAAATGCAGCTGTTCGATTATGCGTTCCTGCAATGTACCTCATAGTACCTGCAATGATTTTATATGTACCTCTATAAATTCAGAGTTATTATCAAAAGAAAGGTACACCCGCCAACCTGACGTCAGGACCGCGGGTGTACCATTGATTTGGAACGTATAGCTAACTGTATGTTTACTAAATACCTACCACAAGTACCTAGAATGTACCTAAAAATTATAGATTATAAAGATAAAAATATGCAAGGATTAGCTTTTAAAAAGCAATTTTAAAAATAACTCTAACGCCTGCCACAATTTTATTAGCAATTACGTTGACAAATGTAAAATGCTCAATGTCAGCAAATGCTCGCCGTGGTTCTGATCCAAGCACCACCATCGAGTTTGTAGTTAAATATCAGTGTATCCTTTTGACCGAATCCACTTTCAA
This sequence comes from Alsophila aescularia, assembly GCA_946251855.1. Taxonomy (NCBI): domain Eukaryota; kingdom Metazoa; phylum Arthropoda; class Insecta; order Lepidoptera; family Geometridae; genus Alsophila; species Alsophila aescularia. The sequence continues at coordinate 45,987,523 of OX276379.1, forward strand.
AAATTAAATCGGTGTGACAACAAGTCCGTCGCCTTAAATACATTCGTAAATCAAAATTTGACCAAATCATGTCTCGCATTCAAGGTTCCAAACACCTTTCTACTTTTTTACTTCCTTTTCCTGTAGGTAGTAAATATGGGTATTGCATGAGTCGAAGGACTGTGGGTTTAAACGCCCTTTCTTTTATGCGGGTAAAGCAACGGGGTGCAGCTAGGCAACGATAATAAAATTTGTTTAGAATACAGGTTTTAACAACTTAAAATTGCAAAAATACACTTTTTCCCTCAAAATTAAAGGAGTTTGCCACATTTCGTTAACATAAAAAAAAACAAAGGAGCTTGGACAAGTTTCTATGAAGGTTGGATTAACCTAGGAAATACCTTTTCCAGTTCAGCATTTCATTGATTTAATTTTATAACGTTTCATTGATTTTAATTAATTATCTTACTATATTAACTTTATCATCCAGTATTTATAACAATAACTTTATTTTTTAAATTAACCTTTATTGCTTGGAAACTATTTCATTTAAAAAAAACACATTGTGAAATATATACAAAAAAACACCGCGAGAGCCATCACTGATATGACGAAGTCATCTTCTTTCTTAAACATTACGATCTCATTTCATAGTGTACTACTGTCCACACATATTTTTCACACTTACATTAATAAATTCAATAATTAAATTGCAGCATCGTAATTATTTCTTGCATTCAAACATTTTGATCATTACATAAACCCACTCGATTAGGACAAGATCTCCTAATTAAGACCTAGAATATCTAGGTTTATTATCCGACTACGGTGAAGCATATGAAGAGTTATTTGCTCAAACTAAAAACTTGGTCTGATTTTGTCAAGCGAGGTGTCAATATATTCGTCTCCATTTATAGAGTTTTATAAGCAACTTTTTATACGCTTTACTTGTATGTTTGTAACCGACTCCTTTGGACGCTATTTTCACCCACTTTAAACGGTCAGATTTCATTCAAATTTTGCACACCTGTCAAAGACCGATGACAATGCAATAATTCGAAAAGAAAAAAAAACAAAAACTAAAACGTAGAAAATAAATAATAGTTTAAAAAAACTAAAAAATACGGTTTATATAGAAACACAAACTAAAAAATAGAAAATAAATTTTAATAGTGTAAATAAGAAAAAAAAAAATATTTCAAAAATATGATAGATATGAATCTGTCAATGAAATATTTATACCTATTGACCCTTGCACCCCACGATATTTTTGAAATAATTTTTTTTTGTGTTTCTATATAAACCGTATTTTTTAGTTTTTTTAAACTATTATTTATTTTCTACTTTTTAGTTTTTTTTTACTCCACTACTGCGAAGCAGTGGAAGGGTTGTGTGCTAAATAAATGATAAATGAATTTTTATTGACAAAAGTTGATTAATAAAAGTGAAAACATATAGGAAAAAAGCAAACGGTGAAACATCAAACATGATCGTCGGCGAACCCCAAACTTAGCACAAGGCTTGTATCTTAGGGCTCGAGTGCAAATTTACCAGATAAGTTTGTATCATTAAACTAAACAAAAGAAAATAATTATAAAGAAAGTATACAGTGGCAATGCAAAAGACGCTTTTGAACACGTCAACGAACATTTGCTCGTTGACGTGTTCAAACTAAAACCATGGTCCGATTTTGACAAACGAAGTATCAATCTATTGTCAATCGCAAGATTGTCAATAGTTGTTATTTTTGATTTTTATGTCTTGTTTTATAATTTCAATTTTGATGACCTGTTGGTCGAGGAGTAGTGACCCTGACTGCAAAGTTAACCATCGGTCACGGGTTCGAAACCCGCAAGGTTCAATTATATGTGTGATGAGTAGAATTTTTTGTTTACGGGTCATGGATATAATATTTGTATCTGAATATATGTTTATCCATTGTCTTACCCATAGTTTAGGGTATCCCAGTTTGGGTAATTAGTCATTTATAACAGACTACACGAACTACATGAAATCTTCTATAAATGACCATTTTGATGATCAAAAGAAAGGAGATTATTATATAAACGGTCTAATGGCACCTACTAACAAATTGAAGAATTTCTTACATTTGTAGATGACTGATTTATTTTGACTTTGGAGAGTATTTTTGTATCAGAATGTAGGTATTTTTAATTGTTTTTCAGATTTTCTTCATTGCGCGAATATTATATTCTAATATTTACACCATTGGCCAAGTTTCCAAGGTTAGTGAACTTGTTCCTGAGACTATTGACATTAACCTTGACACCAAGATCATTGACCCTGAGGTCAAGCTCGAGGTCAATAAACCGCGAAATGTTACTCGCGGTGATGCCCTTATAATAGGTATTTTTGATGACGATATAGGCAAATCTTTGACCACGATCTCACCTAATTGAAAGCGATGATGTGGTCAAAAGTGTAGCGCGCTTGTCTAGTACGTAATAGTATATACTTAAAACAAATACAAATGTCGTATGAACAGTATATGCACACTTTTAATACCTGTAAGTTTTGCTTTAAAGCTCGTCTTTGTCAGCTGTGCGAAATTTTTGCTGGAGTTTTAGGTGTATTATTAAGATATTAAAAAGCCTGTGTTTTATGATTAATTCTGTACAATATTTGCCCCGCCGTAGTCCGATAATAAACCTATATATTCTAGGTGTTAATTAAGAGATCTTGTCCTAATCGAGTGGGTTTATGGATTGGTTGAAAGCAAGAAATATTTACGATGCTGAAATTTAATTATTGAATTTATTAATGTAAGTGTGAAAAATATGTGTGGACAGTAGTACACTATGAAATGAGATCGTAATGTTTAAGAAAGGATTTCGTCAAATCAGTGATGGCTCTCGCGGTGTTTTTTTGTATATATTTCACAATGTGTTTTTTTTTAAATGAAATAGTTTCCAAACAATAAAGATTAATTTAAAAAATAAAGTTATTATTATAAAATCTGGATGATCAAGTTAATTTAGTAAGTCAGTAAATTAAAATCAACGAAACGTTATAAAATTAAATCAATGAAATGCTGAACTGAAAAAGGTGTTTCCTAGGTTAACCCAACCTTCATAGAAACTTGTCCAAGCTCCTTTGTTTTTTTTAATGTTAACCGAATGTGGCAAACTCCTTTAATTTTGAGGGAAAAAGTGTATTTTTGCAATTTTAAGTTGTTAAAACCTGTATTCTAAACAAATTTTATTATCGTTGCCTAACTGCACCCCGTTGCTTTACCCGCATAAAAGAAAGGGCGTTTAAACCCACAGTCCTTCGACTCATGCAATACCCATATTTACTACCTACAGGAAAAGGAAGTAAAAAAGTAGAAAGGTGTTTGGAACCTTGAATGCGAGACATGATTTGGTCAAATTTTGATTTACGAATGTATTTAAGGCGACGGACTTGTTGTCACAATTGTTGATTTAATTTTTGAAAGTGGATTCGGTCAAAAGGATACACTGCTATTTAACTACAAACTCGATGGTGGTGCTTGGATCAGAACCACGGCGAGCATTTACTGACATTGAGCATTTTACATTTGTCAACGTAATTGCGAATAAAATTGTGGCAGGCGTTAGAGTTATTTTTAAAATTGCTTTTTAAAAGCTAATCCTTGCATATTTTTATGTTTGTAATCTATAATTTTTAGGTACATTCTAGGTACTAACTTGTGGTATGTATTTGGTAAACATACAGTTAGCTATATGTTCCAAATCAATGGTACACCCGCGGACCTGACGTCAGGTTGGTGTACCTTTCTTTTGATAATAACTCTGAATTTATAGAGGTACATATAAAATCATTGCAGGTACCATGAGGTACATTGCAGGTATACTACAAGCATATTCGAAATACTGCATTTCGACACAAAAAGTGGTAGGTACACCCGCAGTCAGTCCTGACGCTCACAAATCTGTATATCCATTGCAATCGTCCATCCTAAATGGTTCTTCTACTAAATTTTGTTTGGATACTTTTTCACACATTTAGAAACTTTCCTATTTTACATATGTTTTTACATAGAAGAGGCAGAATATTTAATTCGTTACTTAAGTGAGTGAGTTAAAGTGAGTGTAGGTTTTCAGCAACCTAAAACTTTGAAAACATTGCATAATAAATCCTGTCAACTTCAAACACATTTCTCCACAGTAAATGCCGTACTGAAGTGCCGGACAGCATATCCTTACGGTAATGGATACTTAAAGGGAATTACCCAGTATTTATTCGACTTTGTGGCGCATGAGTACGTAGTAGTATTATTTATTCTGTGACACGAGGTAAGCCCACGGATTATCTCGATCGAGACAGCGACGGAACGGCCGGCATTCCGGAGTTCGTAGGTTCACGCGTAGAATGCTCAATGAATTGATTCGCAAAAAGAATGATAAGGTACTGGTGAACAGAATAATTGAATACAGGACTTGTCATTGACCAAGGGCTACTTTTGATTGGAGGGGGAGGGGGGGGGGGGTGAGGGGGGGGGTTGCTTCTCCAAAAAGGGGATCAGGGCCTCAGGGGATGGTATTTTTTTTATTTCAAAGGTAGTAACTCTAAATTGATGTCATAAAAAATTGATGATGATCTGAAGATCTGATGAGAATCTTCGGCATGATGAGCAGAATAGCTCCTCAAAATGCAGTAAATTTCTCACTTTAAGACTTCTACCAGTGGAATCAGCCCTTCACTTACTAGGTAGGGATTGATGGAGCACTTTGGTTATTACTGTTACTTTTACAATAAGGTAACATGGCGCTACTGGGCACCACTAGATTGTTTGCAAAAAAAATGTACGCGCGAGGTCTAGGTACAGCTCCCAGAGCCACTAGTATTTCGTATTAAATCTTTGCTGATGATCAGAATTTGCTGCCAAATAACTGCTTAAATACTTTTTTCGGAATGCTTAATAATTTGTTTTCATCTTTTTGTAGGTAGGCGTAGAATTCCTACAAAATACCCAGATCGAGTTTACCGCATAATAAGCCAGCTTGTACGATAAATGCACACGATAAATGACTGGCGGTGGTAACATATTATTTATTCTAAGATGGTACGTTGTTACTCCCTTGAAAGTGACTTATTGGCTCAAATAAATTTGCTTTATGAAACAAGGAAGAATGGTGAAAAATTGTTGTTTTCAAACCATTACATCAACAGGAAAAGAAATAACAACAATCTTCCCGAATTTTGACTGTCTATGGATATAGTTATCTACTTATTTATACCTTGTTTCCTTTTACCTACATTATAATCGTAACTGAATCGTAGCGTAACGTAACTGGAAATAGTCCATACTGCAAAGCGATAAAAATACATAACAAAATTCCAGAAGACATAAAGTCAGACACTAATACCTGCAAATTCAGTAGAACTTTTAAAGAAAATTAAAACAAAAATCACATTAAAAACAATAAGGGCTGATTTTTCAATGCTCAGATAAACGGGCTAATAACTGTTAGAGGAATAAATTTATTCGACTGTTAGTGTGGTTTAAGTTGCACTTACAGTGCTGAGACTGCATACACTGCTAACAATCGGAATTGTTGGTCAGCATATGCACGCTAACAAATTAAACCAACGATTGCATGCTTAAGTCATTTGAGTCAGCTGTTCTGTGAATCTACCTACTGTTGTTTTGTTTTGTTTTTACTTTTCTCATTTCTCTCTTATTTCTGTTGAATTCGTTTGCTTTTGCTAAAATAATATAATCATTATTATATGTACTGGCAGTCTGGCGGGAATTCCAAAAACATATCAACACAGAATGACATATGTCAATTGAATTTGACGTTACCGCATACGCTGCTCTACCTCTTTTTTGTGAGCATTGTGTGCACACCAAAATGACGTCACTCCTGACGTCATGTGTCCGACGTGGAGAATACTACTTTTGTGAACTTTGTGCGCGCTGACAGTATACATAGCGCATATTGGTGTAATTTAAATCACAGCATGTTTATCGGTCTGATATTTAGTTAGCTATATTTTATTCGTCATTCATTCCATGGATAGCTAGCTATCTGGCTGAATAAAGCAAATCAGGCGTTAATAACTTCAGAGAGGTGAAACAAATATATTGATAATACTAATGTTAGAGCAGGACAGTTTAAACCAATCAAATGTCATTGTTTTGTTTGACATTAATGTCGATAAACATACCCATGTTTAGTTGTTTGTACTGTGGCCAGTAAGCGTAATTCAACCTCCTTGGTACTGTGGTGATATTTTACGAAATTTGTTAGTTGTGATAGTGACATCAAAATCTTAGTGTCAAAGAAATAGTCGAATAAGCAGTTATCTGGTGTAGTATCTCTTTTAATGCTTAAGTACTTACGATTCTTTGGTGGAGCTATAATCTTATCAATTATCCTTCTATCTAACTCTTCTTGATCTCCAATTATACCTTTTGAGTGGATGGTAATGTTTAAAGCTGCATAAGACACGATAATTGTTTTATTTTCTATTTTTCTTCATCTCTGTAAACAATATCGTTTATGTTAACACAATATTATGATTTTAGAGTAAAAATTTGATTGTGAGATGTTAGGAACAGTTATCTGATGAATATTTTTTTATAACTCGTGTTAAATGTCCTATAACCGGCCCCAATTAATATGCCACATTATAGTCTGGCCTATGTATGATTTTTAACTAGAAATGGTATGAATGTTGAATCAGAATTATCAAAGTTATGTATAACTACCTCCAGACATACTTTTTAAACATGTTATGTACCTCGGTATTATGTATTTTCATTGAACAACATATTATCTGTTCATACTATTAGTTTCTGTATGTAAAATAATTTCCAAAATTGGTTACGTTCCGAGTCAGATTTTTGATAACACGATGTATGAGGTATTATTGTCTGTAATTCTTATCTTACCTTGTTAGTTTATTGCGTAATTCTTGATATTTTGGATAAATTTGTAACATAAGTAATGATATTTTTGATCATAAAGATATTCCGGATTTTTCTAAATCTTTTGAGTATAATATTTTTGTTGAAGGACGCCTAAAGGCTGACAAAATTTCATTTTTAGTTTATTTAATTTTGACAGAAGTCGTCAATTAGGCATTTGTTGTCAACTTTATTCTCTTAAATTTTATAATTCGAATGTAAATCTTAACCGACCTCATTTAATTCTGTATCAAGTTACTGCTCATTGATAAATATGTCTTTTATTACAAAGTTCATTTTCAAACCTTTAAAAGATTTCAATCAATTATCATATAGATATAATATAATAAATAAGTAAATTTCTAGAAGTAAATTCCTCTTAAGACCTTATTTGATCTTTTAAAATATAAAAAATGTTGAAGTAATAAAAGTGAATTAAAAATTATAAGTGTCCATTATTGGTCATATCTTGAAATTATTGAACCATTTTTAAATATTCCCCCTTAAACTCAGAGATTATTGAAGAAGATCTACAAGACTGCAGTACATCAATTCTCCACCAGCTACGACGGCTTCGCCTGGAGGTGACGTCACCGAACCCCGAAGTTCCTCGGAGGAGGAACACCTGCCGAAAACCAAGACGGATTTAATTTGAAGGGAGCTCGTCCGTTAAGATCTGGTATGGAAGTTAAAGTGCCCCAAGGCACCTGATTTACCCGCAGATCTCCGAGAATTAAGACGGCTCCAGGACCAGTTCCACCACATTGCCGAGGACTGAAGTTGGAGACCAGAACTCCTCATCAGACCGAAAACCTACTCCAAGGCAGTTGAGAACGAGCTGCTGTCTTCCTCTCCGAGTTGCTGTCTTCCTCTCAGAGTTGCTGACTTCCTCTCCAAGTTGCTGTCTTCCTCTCCAAATTGTCGCCTTCCTCTTGAACAGTTCCAGATACTACCCTCGTTCCAGACGAAGAATAATTTACCTCACTAATCTTACGTATTAATATTTGCCTTTTAGGACATAATTAAATTTAGGAAGCCTCCCCTTATAGGATAGGTAGGTCCTCAATTTAATAAATTTAGGGAAATCTGATAGGGAAAACTTTGGAGTCCAAAATTCTTTCCTAACTCCTAAAGGTTAGGAATGATTAAGACCAGAGTCTTAAAATTTATTTCCTTTGACTGATTTGAGTAATTCTTTAGATTACCTCGGTTATCTATAGATTAATCAAGATAGTCTCTGATTAATAGAGTACCTAGAGGTAAACCTCCGAATTTCCCTCTAGTTATTCTATAAAGTTAACTTGAAGTAATTCTGTCACTCTTAAATACCATAAACAGATCTTCAACATACCTTTAAAAAGACCCTCGTGTCTTGTCCTTATATTTAAAATCAAAGAGTATTGATATACACAATATCTATTCTTTAATTTTGTTTTTTTTTTCGTTGTAACGCATACTATAGCCAGGTTAACGTCTCAAGCTCATGAGGATTTATGTCTAAAAAGCATAAATCCCCATCCATCACTTTACGGCTATTCTTCTAGAGTGGCAAGCCATTGTCGTAGAACGATAAGACTTCATACCCTTTACTAGTGGCCTTAATACGGAGGTAAGCGTAATTCATAATCTTGCAAACTGTGAGATAACGCCTTATCTCTACGGTCCATTAGTCATAGACTAAAGGTTTCTAACTGGAAGTAAGGTAATTCATAATCTTACTACCATCCAGTCTTTCCTTGAGGGTTATGTCATAGCGTTCTTCTATGTCTATAGATCTTTCCTCTGAGCATTACGTCACAGCGTAGAGCAAAGAGGTGAGACCTCCTATCTCACTCTTGATAAGCTTTGATTTTACCTCCAAGCGTTACGTCATAATACAACGCAAAGAGGTAAAACCTCCTATCTACCGAATCGTTACGTCACCCAACGGCGTAACACGTAGATACCTCCTCTTACTCCCATTTAAGAGAGATCCATATCTCCCCTTCCTTAATCCTTAAGAGTTACGTGACACTGGCCACCGAACGGGTAGATACATTTATTCTTCAGTTAAGAGAGTCGTTAGTCGAATAAAGCCTGTCTGACTATTGAAAACTCAGTATTATGCTATGAACGAATAAACGCTATCTGATCGCTTATCTGAGCATTGAAAAGTCGGCTCTTAAAATAATACTCATACTTAATTACGACATGACTAATATAAAATTGAATATAAATTAAGACTCGACATAGTATTATGACTAACATAAAGTAGGGAATATTAATTTGAATGTAATTATGTTCAAAATATAAATATATTGTAACTCCACTAACATGAGTTTGTTTGTTTATCGTATGAATTAGTGCGGGCCTCTGGTCTCAGTGTTTGTCAGGCCGCCCGAGGGCCTCTGACATTGCTTGACGACTGCTACTAATCAATAACAGCCGGGACCGACAGCATAAAAACACTCACGAGTGCAGCGCCTTGACTGGGCACATGACATGTATTTGTTACTACTAAGACATTTTTGTAACAACTGTTTGCCTACATGTTGGCATTATTAAATGGTTTACAGAACGGTGTATTTTATAAAAGTTAAGGTGTAAACATATATTTTTAATATGCTTATGTTAATTTTGTTTACCCCTAACTGCGACTTAATACTTACACAGAATACCTACTTATAGTTGTCCGAAGCCTAAAATTCAATAATAAATGCTTTTGAAATGTACAGACTTTCATAGTACACCCAATTTATTTTCAGCTGTTTTTTTTTCGTGTTTTTTATGTCATCGTGCATGTCATTACACTTGTTTATGCAAATAAATAAATCTTATCTTACATATTCCACCATACGTACTTTCTCAATTTGAAATATTTAACTCGTTTTGGATCCGCAGGTACCTTACCTATCTGAACAACTTCAAAAGCTCATAAATGATCTTAAAATATATATTCTTGGCTACCTATTTATCTTCCTATTTTCATGAAGACCTTCTATCAACGAGTAAGGTTCGAAAACTTTTCTTTAAGAAAGTTATCGTCGGCCTTTGCAAACATACTTACAACGAAACATACATTATTATTATATAGAGATAAATAAATGCCGATTTCTTCAATCCAACACGATTTGGACACCTTGCTTTGCTCTGTCGGTTATCTATAATTTGGTTTATTTTGTTTCTTAATTTGTTTTCAATATTAAGTGTTTTGCTAAGTAGCCTAGTAGCTGTGAGGAAAATATTTCTAACTTCAATAAACCACGTCATTTACCCTGCTATCCAAGCTTGTTCAGTACTTACATGCAAAATGTACTCGTATAATAATATTTTGCACGTGTATAAGTAAAATAAAGGCTCGGAAATGTTTATCGTCTTTTGTCGCTGACTGTACCTTCTGTCTATTCTAATTATGAATAAAAAAATAAAATTAAAATATTAAAAATTATTACGAGTATGAATGTTTATAAAGAATTGTGGCTGAATTGTGTCAATAATATAATGGTATATCATTAAATTACTGAAATTGTTTCTTGAATTTTAAGTAAGACTATTGTCTTGGAGTCAAACTTGGCCCCAATGTAAAACCTGCGACTTAATGTAAAAGCAGTTGTCAAAAAAGCGTCCCTTTGTCTATCAAACAAAGGGACTAAAACCTTCGAACTAAAAACAAATAGTCGTGTTATATAAAGTTAAGTGTGCTTTATTATTACATTTTAGTAGGTAAGCTTCTGTTTTTAAAAGCGTTTATTTAACTTGCAATGTATGTCTGTATGTATGTTTGTTTAGGTCAAATCTTGCAAGCTGAATTATAACCACTTGCTCTTATCCTGCGGAGTTGAATTTTTGCATGTTGGTTCTACTAGGAAAGCGTGCTACACCTTCGACCGCATCATCGCTTTCCATCAGGTGAGATAGTGGTCAAAAACAAATTAAAAAAAAAACTATGTCAATGCATTTTTAAGGTAGGAAAGCATGACCTGAATCGACATCCAGGATAAGCTACAGATAAAGAAACTCTTCAACGGTTACGAAATTTTGCGAACGCATATTATTATGATAGCTGGTTTGAAGTTTTACTGAGACATAGTTCCTGCTCTCCAAGTTGGCTCCTGACTAAGGAACTCCTCAACGGTTAACAGCATAGACACGAAATGTTGTATGCGCATTCAATTGTGATTGCCTGTTCTGTTTCATTATGACATGGCTTGCTGCATACAAGCCTTTTTATGTTTTTAAATCTACTTATTATACGGATGCATACTCGACTCGAATCTGGTTATTTGGTAAGAATTCAAAGGTGATATACAACTTAACAATGTCTTTATCAGAACCAATACATGAAATGTATTATGAAAGAAGGATGGCAGGCTCCTAGACATTTTCAGCCTAGTAGAAATAAGCCGCGTGCATGAATGAAACTTGTACGAAATGATAGAGCAAATTAAATATATATAAATTATAGATTGGACCATTTTTCTAAAAGTTCTGAGTTAACGATTTTGTGGGGTTTGATTACGGCTAACTCTTTTCTATCCAAAAGGTACACAATCGGTGCATTGATGTTGAGCTAAGAGCCAGCGGAAGCGGTAGTATTACAAATCCATTACCAAGCAGGTGACCTCTCAAAGCTCAAGATTCGTGGTAATGTTTGTAATCGATAGCAAAAGAAGCTTAACAGTTTAATTGGAAAAACTGCAACGTAGTCTTGTCCTTGTTCCAACGTTACGAGGCATCGTCGACGGGTGTAGGGGCAATCGCAAGGGTAGTGGTGGATTTAGCTAACTCCCATCCTGAACTCCTGCTCCTCGATCGTACATCAAAAGGAGTTCAGAGGGCGGTTTGGGGGATTTGAAGGGCTACCGCTAGTACCTCTCCCTGTTCCGTGGAGACGCTTAGTTCATGAGATATTTCAGTTTTAAGTTTATTAAAAATCTGTTACTACAAATCTACGCCACACACTGCGAGCGTGCTGCGGCAGCGGCAGGTATGTGCCGCGTAATGCAGAGATTTGGCTTTTATCTCCAAACTTCAATTCTGTATAAGACATGTTCCCTCATATGTTCACCCACATAGTATCGGGCTTGTCTAATTTGATATGCAAGGGTTAATATAGAAGGCTCGATTATCAGGTACCAGAAAACAGAAAACAGTTCCAAAAATCGCAAAATAATATTCACGTAACGTACCTACTGACATCAAATCACGATCTAGTGGAAATAAATTGAATTAATGATAGATGATGACATTGATAGACATAAGACAGATAGAACTAGGATGCAACGTGTATCAGAACGAAAACAATATAATGTGAACCATAGTGTGTGTTCGGATAATACACGAGTAATATCTACAATAATTTAATGCATTAAAGTTAGTTCCCAGCTTTAGAAATTACTAGCTTACCCGCCCGCGACTTCGTCTGCGCGGAATACGGTTGATCGCGAAAAAAAACAACCCATGTTCTTATAGGATATTAATAACCAATGCAAAAGTAGGTGCATCACCAACACTTTTGATGTTTTTGAAAGACTTGTTATTTCGTTTCCATGGCAACCGTTCCTTACAGCGAGTAATCAACATTTTTCCAGTTTTCCCGTGGAAACTTACAATTTTCCGGGATAATGAGTATTCTTTATTTTATTCCAGCTTTCCCGCTCAGGACTTCGTCCGCGCGGACTACTGTTTATCGCGAAAAAAAGCATCTTGTGTTCTTCTAGGATATTAAAAACCAATACAAAAGTAGAGCACTAACGCTCTTGACGTTTTTTGACAGACCTGTTATTATTTCGTTTTCATGGTTTCGATTGCATGGTTTTCCATTTTCATAGCGAGTAATCAACAATTTTCCAGTTTTCCCGTGGATCAGATTTTCCGGGATAAAAAGTATCCTTTGTTTTATTCATAAGTATAAGCTATCACCATTCCAAATTTTATCAAAATCTGTCCAGCAGTTATAGCGTGAAAGCTCCCCAAACAAGCAAGCAAGCAAACAGACAACGTTTCACTTTTATATATTGTTATGGATTAGGTAGCCAAGTTAAATCTCTGATGCGGTATAGTTTGTGGAATAATTAGGAACCGGAAAATACGTATCGCTTTACATAATTTGATATTTATAAATTTAGGAACAACATTATTTATTAGGTATAGGTACATCATAATGTCTGACAGAATTTAAGAGGATAACCACATAAAATAAATCTATTTTGATTGATTTTATAACAACGCTTAATTTGACTGCACCGAAAACCTGATTTTATGGCAACCGATGCGCCGTGCCGGCCGCCTGTGTTATTTCTAAAAGCTTTTATTTAAATTGCAATGTATATATGTATGTCTGTATGTATGTCTATATACGTATGTCTTTATGTATGTTTGTTTAGGTCAAATCTTAAAAGCTGAATTAGAACCATTCCCTCTTATCCTACGGAGTTGAATTTTTGCATGTAGGTTCAGTTCCAATGACAATGCATGTTTATGTTAAGCATGACCTGAATCGACATCCAGGAACAGCTCCAGATACAGGAACTCTTCAACGGTCAACAAATTTCACGAACGCATTTTATTTTGCTAGCCGGTTTGAAATTTTACCATGCCATGGTTGCTGCACTCCGCGTTGGCTCCTGATTAGAGAACTCCTCAATGGCTAACAGCATAGACACGAAATTGTATTGAATTATACACGCATACACCTACGTGTTATACACGTTATAGCCCGTTCTAAGTTTCATCATGACATGGATACTGCATAAAATCTTTTATTTTTAATGATTTTACTCTTATTGTACTCTTTGGCCTGTGCTTGCAAGCAAATTTATTGGAAAGTTAACTTAGAAAAAATTACTTTACTTACAATAAAGCAGTAAGTAACAGAGAAGCACAAAGAAGCCACAGTAGTACTGTAATGAAGCTAATAAAAAGATATCTGTCTTTTTATCTGTGTGTGTGTTTGTTTCGCGCATCAAGTAAATACTATGGAACAGACTGCGATGCGGTTTTCATTGTTGGTTTAGACTTAAAAACTGGTGTACTTGGTATCTCAATAAGGATCTCTTGGTATATTGGTATCTTAATGTAGAAGCCGAGCAATCGATAAAAAAATATTCGACGTTTGAACCAATACTGATGAAATATTGTGCTCTGTAGTTACAATACTCTTGACCCTGGAATGGCACATAGGCTACTTCTAACCTAGAGAAATGATACCTCGGGCAATATCCTAGTTAGGCTTAGTTTATATAAGAATAAATCTTTATTTAAAAAAACCTACTGGTTGTCCCAAAAGTCAAAGTTATTTATCTTTATTAACAACAGCTAACTACTATAATATACAACTAGCTAATTAGGAACTACAACAACAACAATCTGACAACATACAAGCCATTACTGACTCACAGGTAGCTCAGATGTTCTAGCCCAAATAATTATAATTTTACTACCAAAATGTCTAATAGTTATTCTTAGCTTAAAAGTTATGAGATCGGTTGTTTATCCTCAATTTGTCGATCACGATAAATAATGGCTTTATAGATATAAGTTCCTCGAAAAGCACGCATTATATTTTTATCCCAATAACATAAAGAAGAGACGAGATACCTGTATTCGTATTAGTCCACTGTACGCCTCTGTGCTCCACCTACGCTGATGTAGATGCTGCTAGCTTTACACAATTCATCACTTCATTAAGCAGGAGGGCATCCTACACTACGTTTGCCTATACCTGTGTAGTGTCAAAGTAAGAACTTTTCTATCCAATCGGTTAAGGGCTAGGTCCAATTGCCATTGCAGCTTATCCTAGACACCAGCCACACGTACCAGCGAACCCACTATTAATCAACCTACTTCTTACCCTCACTCACCACTTGTATCGCAAAGACGTATCAACAACGAAGTTGACGGCATGAAAGCAAAATTCTCTATTTTATTTTCTCTTCATAATGTCTACAAATCTGCGAAATCTACTCAAGCTCCGTGCTCTTTATATAACTTTTGAAAGTCTTTTCACATCACGAGCCTGCGGGTTACTAAAAATTTCCGACGGTCGGTGCTTTCACGATGTTATGTGAGCTTAGGGCTGGCTCAAGGGTATCTCCGGCAAATTATTTCTCCTCCACTAAGGCTTCATTCTTGTCTCGCATTCCCGCTTCGTTTTATTTATTTCCGGCACACTTCTACAGAATGAATCGTGAGGAGAAAAACAGTTCCCAAAGCTTAGGCTAATCTTGTTCCTGTTACAACACGAGCTCACTTACTCGGAGATTTAGGAGAATTGCCAGCTCTGAATCGTCGCTGTTATTGTTTTCGCTTTATTGCGAGTGATGACACCTTTAAAGCTTACGATGAAGATAAGAGAAAGGTTATGTTTCGAATAGGTTAGTAGTATGCACGAGTACTAAACTGATTAAAAACTGTTAATCAGTTTCAACTTTTACACCTCCCGCGTAGGTCAAGTTAAGACAAATAAAAATAATAAATTAAAAAATTAAAAGAAACGACTACCCTGCCAAAAACGAATTAAGAAGTCATAAACAAGTGTTATATAACTAGCTTAAAGTTATAAAAATACGCCTGCCCTGCCAAAAAAGAGCTTTTGCCAATAAATTATATGCTATTGGAATGAGCTTATCAAGGCCTTCAATTTGATACCCATATTGTAAAGTACAAAGTTTATTTTTTCGAGAATCGAAATGGTGCCATACTGCCGCCATATTGAATGTTTTCGAACAAAAATATAGGCTTTGTTACTCGGGGGGGGATGTTAGGATTCTAACGATACCCTAAAATCTCGATAGTCCAAATCTGTTCAGGCATTTAAAAGTTATGGTGTAATAAAGAAAGTCACATACAAACATACAGCCCTCGTCAGTGTTTCCGGTAAAATAAAACCCTGGTGTGTTCAAGTCAAGAGTGAATAGGTATCTACAAGGCGAACGTGCTATACCTTCGACCATATCGTCGCTTTCCATCAGGTGTGATCGTGGTCAAACGATTGCCTAGACATTATTTAAAAAAAAATACAAAAAACAATACACTCCTTTTTTGGGCAGTCGTGTAATAAGGCAGTCGTGTAATAAGGCAGTCGTGTAATAAGGCAGTCGTGTAATAAGGCAGTCGTGTAATAAGGCAGTGTGTTCTTTAATTGTATATTTTTATTTTATACTATTAGCATATGGTATATATTACATATATGCTATTAGTGATAAGTTTTGAGTTATGGCCATAAATTATATATTTTTGGAATGTGATCATCAAGCGCTTCAGTTTCGACCCACATTCGCTGTTTTTTTTCTCTTTTGAAAATGGAGCCATAGGAATGTAGGTATTCCATTATAGAGTACTCTGCAAATTAATATTATTTATGACTTCAAATTTAACTTAAATTTGGACCCCTATCCCGCAGAAACATTTAATTTTTTCGGGATTAAAGTATTCTCAATTTTAACGCATCATCTATCTATATATACTTATAATAAAACTGTAACAGAACCAATTCTGTACATTGAAAATATAAAAAAAAAACTTCAATGTACAGAATTGGATCTGTTACAGTTTTATTATAAGTATAGATAGATAGATGATACGTTAAAATTGAGAATACTTTAATCCCGAAACAATAAAGTGTTAACTAGGCACGATTTGAGTTTATACTAAGAGGTAGGACATTGGATACTTTTTATCCCGATATTTAGCATGGTTCTCTTAGGATAGGGGATGAAAGTCAAACTGTATACTTAGTTGTAATTCATTAACGCGTAGTCCGATTTCATTAATTATTATTTTGTTAGAAAGGAGGTACTTTAAATATTGTCATGTAAATATTTAAATGTCATCGGTTTTGTAGTTCAAAAATTACAAAGTCAAAGTCAAAGTATTTTATTGTAAATAGGCAAAAATAATAACACTTTTACAAGTCAAAATAGCACTTTTACAGACTACATAACCCTCAGTATTATGTCCAAATAACTTGAAACCCTAAATGTACAGGAACGCTTGAACGTACGGCTCATCTTAAGCTGGCCTGTGCACTTTGTTATCCGTACCAACATTTAAAAGTGAAACGTTGTCTGTTTGTTTGTTTGTTTGGGGAGCTTTCATGCGATAACGGCTGGACGAATTTTGATGAAATTTGGAATGGAGATAGCTTATACCCTGGAATAAAACATAGGATACTTTATATCCCGGAAAGTTGTAAGTTTCCACGGGAAAACTGGAAAATGTTGATTACTCACTTTACACATTGAACGGTTGCCACCACAGAATGGTCTGTGGTTGCCATGGAAACGAAATAACAAGTCTGTCAAAAACATCAAGAGCATTGGTGCTATACCTACTTTTACATTAGTTTTTAATATTTTAGAAGAAAATAGGATGTTTTTTTCGTGATATAGTCCGCGCGTACGATGGCGTGGGCGGGAAAACTTGTATAATAAATGGATATAGGCCTGTCGCCGTAGACACAAAAATCGCGCTAGGTCGTAAAAATCTGTACAGTCCTGGTTTTTTGGGATGTTGATAAGATACATACGAGTAGACTAAAACTAAATTTGCAGCTTCGAAAGACCTGACCTAACTTCGTGGGGCTCGAAAAACATCGAAATTTTTGTTGTTTTTCTGATTTGACTTCTAACTTCTAAAAAGTGCTTCCCACGGAAAAGTTATTACTAGACTTATAAAGAAAACAAGATTTAGGTACTATAATTTGAACCCAACTGCAGCTCTGTTATTTTTTGAATACCTGAGATGCAGTACTTCAAACATTGGCCATTTTTCCTAAAATGTTCGAAATTGTAGTTTTAGCCGCCTGCCGAGCAGAATGTCGGCTCTAATTCTCATTCTACGAGGAAAGTCATGGGTAAAAAGTTGAAGAACAGTTATTTAAGCACAAGCAAAACTCTGTTGGACGAAAATTTCCCGTAATCTGGACAAAATTAACAGCTAGTAAAATATATTAAATTAAATAATAATAAGGCCCACTTGCACAGCTGTCTTAGCCCCGGGTTAGTATCTAGTCTGGGTTAAAAGTTTAAGACAAGTAGGATAGAGAGACTTAGACAGTAGCGCGAAAGAGATAACAATATTTTTTGGACTAAATAGATACTTTGTTTTTTTGTGCAAGTGGGCCTTAGAAACTTAAACACGTAAAACACTAATAAGAAAAAATAAAACATTATTAAAATAAAGCCAAATCAATCAGTAAAAATAAAAATTTAATAATAGTAGATTGTATTACTAGGGAGCAAAATTATATTTTGCCGGCGAGAGCGCTATTTTGAATCCAGAGCGGAGTGAAGGATTCTAGAGTAGAATTCCGAGCGTAGCAAGGGATTCTTTAGTAGAATCCTTTACGTAGCGAGGGATTCAAAGTATGTCGCCCGAGCCAAAAATATGTTTTGGGCCCGAGTGAAACACTCTACTTTTCATCACCCACTATGAGAAAATAAAAGGCCCTCATATTTTATTGTAATATTATTATTTAATAAAACATAGAGTAACAACTAAATTGAAATTAAATAGTATCTGATAATAAAACAACTAAAAACTTATATTGAGTAGGTACTCCAAAGAGTGGAAGGTTGTTTAGTTTTGGCTAAGTACTGGAAGGAGGCCAAAAACACAGATTCGAAAAATTCTTGGCGCCTCTTGCATTTCTCCATTCAATAAAATTTCATATATTTCTCCCGGGATTTTGCAGGTAATAGATTATCCATCACATTTCTTGCGTCAGTTCTAATACTTTCAGGAGTTAATTCTATACTTTCACTGTCACTTGAAGAACTCATTTTTTAAAACAAAACCATGAATTTCTAACAATCGTGAAAATTGACGAAAACGCAGACAGTTCGCGCGTTTTTAATTTGATTTCATCTTTTTTTATTCAGTTGACTGCGCGACTATGGACCGTCGTACCAGCCAGTCTCTATTCAAACAATATTTGCGTTCGATTTCTTTGGCGCTGAACACTAAGATGTTCCAAATTCAAAACAGCGCACAAGTAAAAAATCTCGGGGTCGTGTGACGAGGTCAAAACCTCTTTCATAATAATACTCTTTTGATCACTTAATTCTTTCATAATCCATTTGTTTTCATTTTGATAGTTGGCCATTATTCATTCTAAATACAAATATCCTGTCATTTTTTACATTGATTTTTGGAGCAAAAGGGAAATATGATATAAAATACATAAATAAGTTTATAACCAGTTGAACTACACTTGTAAATATATAAACGATAATACCTACATAAGAGGTTATTTTAATCCGCATCGTCAAAGTACAAAAGTCTGATCATCTCCTCCTGTTCCTGTGCTTCCAATAGTTCCTGTAATTCTGTGTCACTGAGGTTTGGGTCCTGGGCTAGTGGGAGCAACCCAAACCCTGGGACCGCCTCGCGACAGTCGTTATCGACAGCTACATGTCTTGGGGTCCTCAGTTACAGTCTGTAAGCCGAAAAGTGTTTGCATCTGGGGCCTCACTCAATAGGTTACGTATTTTTTTACCTACAGCTACCAAAATGGCGCTTGCACAATCTCTCCTTCTACCAATTCTTGATTATGCTGACGCCAGCTATTTAGACCTTACTGAGGACCAGCTGAATAAGCTTGAGCGTCTTCAAAACTACTGCATACGGTTTATTTTCTGTCTCCGGAAATATGACCATGTCTCCCTATTTCGCTCAAAGCTCAAGTGGCTTCCTATACGTCTTCGCTGGAATACTCATCCTCAATCTTCTTTACAACATACTTTTTAATCCTTCCACTCCTTCTTACTTAAAGGCACGATTTCAATTTTTTGGTTGTTCTCATTCTCAGTCTCTTAGGTTATCAAAAAACCTTCTTCTCAAGACGCCTGAGCATAGTACTTCTTTCTATGATTCATCATTTACAATTCAGGCAGTGCGCCTCTGGAACAAACTCCCAGTCACTGTAAGACGTGCTCAATTGGTCACTAGCTTTAAAACTCACGTTAAAAACTTTTACGTCTCCAATATTGCGCTCTGATCGTTCTTATTTCCACGCATGACTATCTTAATAATAATATAATATGAATATATAATATATATATATATATATATATATATATTATATATTCATATTATATTAATATATATATATATATATATATTATATATTCATATTCATATATATATATATATATAAATAATTATTACTATTATATGTATATATAATGTTCCGGCGCACCACTAATATTTTCACATCACTAACTTGGACGGCTGACTGACAGCTGTCATCGGCGGGGATTCCCGCACTTCCTACGGATTTATGAAAACAACAAGTGAGTGGTGCGCGTTTATTAATTACTAAAAACTAATAACAACTGCGATCTGTGGATAGTGCATATTTATATAAACAAATTTGGAGTCAGATCAAAACATACAACCCAAACACCGCCAGAGAGTGTACATGGTTACACCGACGTGATATGCGACGAATTTCACAATAATAACAAACACGCCATATTGTGCTAATGAAAAACCTCGTGTCGTAACAAGATTTATGAAATATCACAAATGTTCCAGTTTAAACCAAATGTTGGTTGCAAATATCCAGAACATCGCACCTTCTGTCCACGGAATCTTCAAAACAAGTGTATTGCTGGAGATAACCTTCGATGCAACGAGATTGATTCTTCGTGTTGGAGGGCTTACGTATCTTTTGCTTCAAGCCAGCCGGTCAGACAAACAGTCAAAGCATCGCCGCAGCTACAGCTTAGCCGGAAAGTGCCCTTCCTAATTATTTCCCATACCAATCAATCTCACATCTTAAATTGTCCTTCTCGTGATGTCTCAAACGAACCAAAAAGCCCCAAAGTCACCTTTGGAAAACATTAATATAAATGATCCATCTCAATCCATGAATACAAATAGCTTGAAAGATCTAAATACTAAAAGAAGCTCTGTCAAAGGTCGTATAACTAAATACAAAAAATATTTGAATAAATTAGTTCAGTCAGACTCTGTAACTGCAATTGATTTGGGTGCACTTTCACAAAGACACTCAAGGTTTCGGGACTTATCATATAAATTTGATGATTTACAATCGCAAATAAAAATCCTCAACTCGTCCAATCTGGATGATGAACTTGAGATTCGGGACGAGTTTGAATTAGACTTTTCTTCACTCATTGCTCAAACTCAAATCTTTTTACAAAAGAATCAGCCTGAAAAGGAAGATGCTCATTCAATCAAATCCAGTTGCAGTCACACTTGTAATCAAAATAATTCAATGAGTTTCAAACTCCCAATCATAAAAATTTCAAGTTTTAATGAATCATTTTTTAAATGGCTTGAATTCAGAGATATATTCACTTCACTTATTCATAGCAATGATAAAATAAAAAATTGAATTAATGATAAAATTATAAAATTGACCCCATACATAAGTTCCATTATCTCAACTCTTACCTGGAAGGTGAGGCTTCTCGAGTCATCAGCAACTTGGAGGTGAGCGCTGCCAACTATAAGGAGGCATGGCGTCTTTTCTGTGAGAGGTACAACAAAATTATCTTGTTTGTACAGACTTTTACGTTATTATTGCCTATAGCTGTGCCCGCAGCGTTGCTCGCGTGGTAGTTTTTCTGGGATATAATGATCCTATGAATTATTCCAGTACCAAAAGTACCAATATAGGTACCTACCTACCTGTGTTAACAACCTTCAGTGGCGATCCGACATGGTCGTGATAGGTTAGAAGACGAAGGCGGGAGCGAAGCGTAGCGAGCATAAAGCCCCATTATAGCTAAGAATCATCTTGTTTATCTCAGCTTTGAAACATAAAAACCCGCAGTTAAATTGGTCCATTCGTTTGAAAGATACTATTCTCACCCCCCCTTTTTCAACTCCAAATCGGTCCATTTGTTGGAGATCAACGATCCTAACCCCCATCCCCATCCCCCCCTCCTCCCTCCCATTATAGCTAAGAAACATCTCGTTTACCTCAGCTTTCAGATATAAAAAATCTCGCAGCTAAATCGGACCATTCGTTTGGACGCTACGATTCTCACCCCTTTTTCTCGCTCCCCCACCCCATATACCTAAGCTAAGAACCAACTCGATCACATTAGCTTTCAAACAAAAAAACCGCATCAAAAATGGTCCATTCGTTTGGGAGCTTTTTTATGAGGATGCCACAAACACACACACACACACACACACACACACACACACACACACACACACACACACGCACGCACGCACGGACGCACGCACGCACACCCTCTCACACAGTGATACACACCCTAAACTTATAACACCCGTCTCTTTGTTCGGGGGTTAAAAATGTAAAACAGTAAGCAGTTTAGTTAACAATAAAAACAGCCGCACGAGGTCGCTTTTTTATGAGGGAATGTAAATTATGTATGATAATTTGTTTCTTTTTTAAACATGCACTTCAGGTAAAACTAACAAATTTACAAAGTAAAAAAAAACAAAGTAAATTGCCAGAATTCTTTTCTGTATTTGAGTTTTTTCTAAATTATCTGAATTTGAATTATTGTGACCTATTTTGTTGTAACAATTTGACGGTTTAATTCAGGAAAAAAAAGCATTGAAATTGTAAAAATAACGCATTTAATATGTAAATGCATAAAAATATGGAACAAAACATTTCAATAAGTACGTGATTTCGATCCACGCACGTCTGGGTTGGCAGGCAGAAATGCTCCCACTAAACCAAACAGTATAGTGGCGAGAGGGTCGAAATTATGATACCGTTTTAATTTATATTACATTTAAATTACCATAACTTTGAATACCTATCCCGCAGGAACCCTGTATTTTTTGGGGATAAAATGAATCCATAATTTTAATACATAATATGTACTTTGACTGTGCCAAGGTACATCAAATTCTGACCAGTAGTTTCAGCGTAATATGTGTTCTTTTAAATAACTTATAACCCTTATCCTGCGGGAACTTATGACTTTTTCGGGATAAAAAGTATTCTAAATGTTAATCCATAACATAAGCTATGATTGTGCCAAGTTGCATTAAAATCCATCTGGTAGTTTCAGCGTGATGCGTGTTCAAAGAGACAGACAGACAGACAGACAAAAATTAAAAAAATATTCTTTTTGCACTCTATATCAATTTTGAAGTTTATCTCAATTATAATTTTCAAAAAAAATAATGTACAGATTTAGCCTAGTTACAGTTTTATTATAGTATAGATAGATAGATAGATAGATATAGATGAAACATTAAATAAAAATCTTTCAAAATTTTAGGAAATGGAGCAAATTCCACAGTCGACTCATCAACTAACCGATGAAGAGATGCAATGTGAAGCTCATTTTGTTAAAACCACATATCGCAATAAAGAAGGCAGGTTTTGCGTACAACTACCCCTACTCACAGAACCGGATTGTTTAGGTGATTCTCTAAAGCGACCCAAAATGCAATTTATATCTCAAGAGAAACGTTTAGAAAAAAAACCAGAACTTAAAAAATCATACTCTGCTTTCATACGAGAATATTCTGACCTTGGGCATTTGTCGGAAGCCACCTCAGTCAAATATTTGCTATATAATCCCATACCATTCTGTTTCGAATTCAAAAAGTGAGTCAACACGCTGCAGAATTGTATGTAATGGGATGTCTCCTACAACATCCAATTATTCAATAAATGAAATACAAATGGTAGGACCGCACATACAAGACAGTTTATTCAATATTTTACTACGATTCCGTCAGTATACTTATGTGTTATCGGGTGATATAGAGAAAATGTATAGGCAGATAGAAATGCAAGACTGTCATCGAGATTTACAAATGATACTATGGCGTGAAAATGTCACAGATTCAATAAAGTTACTGAGACTTAATACAGTGACTTATGGCTATGCAAGCTCAAGCTTTCTAAGCACTCGCTGGTTATGGCAGTTAGGAGAAGAAAGTACTGATCCTAAAATAAAAGAGATAATTCAAAAAGACTTCCGAGTCGATGATCTCTTGACTGAAAGCGATGATGTAGATGAGTTAAATTATATTAAAAAAACAGTAGAAGCTACTCTGCAAGCAGGGTGCTTCAATTTACGCAAGTATCGGTCGAACTTGCCATGTTTATTGGTTGAACCACAAAACACTCAACACAATTTACACATAAGTGCCTCACCTTATACATTAGGTATAGGTTGGAATCCTAATGATGACTTTATTTATTTCCCTACTAACTATGTGGATAGAACTGAACTTCCTACCAAACGGTCAATATTATCAGACTCATGTAAGGTATTCGATCCATTAGGGTTATTAAGTTTAATAACCATTATAACTAAGATTCTAGTTCAACGGCTTTGGCTGGAAAAGATTGATTGGGATGAACCAGTTCCAGATAAAATCCGCCAATCATGGCAAGCATTTGTCAACAATATAAAATACCTACACATACTACGTATACCTAGGCAAGTTATGTGCAAGTTACCGGTAATGCAGAGCTTTTCTGTTTTTGCTATTCATCACAAAATGTTTATGCAACATGCATCTATATTATGTCTACAAATGAGCAGGGTGATGTCACAGTACCTCTTCTATGTGCTAAGGCTAGGGTAGCCCCAGTGAAGCCGACAACCATACCTCGGCTCGAGCTGTGTCCATGTCTCCTTGGAGCTGAGCTCGCGGGCGCCGTATGTCGCGCTCTGCTTTGTGTCATTGCACACAAGGTATTTTGGACTGACTCATCCATTGCTCTATCCTGGCTCGGTATGAGGTACGATAAATTAAAAACATATGTGGCAAACAGAGTAAGTGCTGACTTTAAACTAACAAATCATACTGAATGGCGTTACGTCCCCACCAATCTAAATCCAGTTGACTTGGCAACTCGCGGCTTAGATACAAATAAAATCCAAAAGTGTGACTTATGGTGGAACGGACCTCCATTTCTACAACAGCCTGAATCGACATGGCCCCCTGCTAGACCCAATAAACAATCGGTGGCATTAAATGACTTACCTGAATAAAAATTTATAAACTTCACTATTTGTAATGAAAGTACTAAACAAACATTGATAGATTTTGATAAGTATTCAAAATTAAAATTCTTACAACGAACATTCGCATATATACTTCGATTCATAAATAATTGTAAAAAAACTAACAAACACGTTGGTAGTTTACAGCCTGAAAAACTCAAAGGTTCTTTCCAATATTTAGTACAATTATCGCAAGGGGAATCCTTTCCAAACGAATTGTCAATTCTTCAATCAAACAAACAGCTCAGCCCTACAAATAATATTCTTTCTTTGAGTCCATTCTTAAATGAAAATGTAATAAGGGTTGGAGGACGTTTAAGAAATTCTGACTATCCATCCTTATGAAAAACATCATCCAATGCTAGGAGTGCAAAGCATAAGCTCACCAAGTTGTTGTTTCAGCAGGAACATTTGCGTCTTCTTCATGCTGGTCCACAGTTGTTACTGTCGTCGATCAGAGAGTCTGTTTGGCTGCTAGCTGGTAGAGATCTAGCTCGTACCACAGCGAGGCAATGCGTTGTGTGTAGGAGGGCAAGCGGCAAAACTCTTACTCCTATTATGGTAATGTTACCCAAAGAACGTATAAATCCTGGCTTCCCATGTGAAACAACTGGTGTTGATTTTGCTGGACCCTTTCTCATAACTGATCGAAAAGGTAAAATCAGTAAATGTTATCTTTGCATATTTATATGCTTTCGATACAAATGCGTTCACTTAGAGGCAGTAAGTGAGCTTTCAAAGGACGCATTTGTATTATCTCTTCGTCGCTTTCTATCTCGCAGATCTCGACCCACAAAAATTGTCTGTGACAATGGCCAGAACTTTGTCTCTACTTCAAGAGAAATCTCCGAATTTCTTACCTCTAACGCTGATGACAACACAAGCTTTACTTCAGGGGAAGGGATTAAATTTAGTTTTCAACCGGCATATGCTCCATCTTTTGGGGGTTTGTGGGAGTCAGCAGTAAAATCAGCGAAACATTTTTTAAAGCGCATTTTATGCAGCATTCATCTCACATAAGAAGAGCTGGCAACACTATTTAGCCAAATTGAAGCTATTACGAACAGTAGGTCAATGTATTGTTTATCACCCTCCACTCTCGATTTAAATCCTCTTACCCCCGGGCACTTTCTCATCGGGAAATCACTGACTTCACTACCAACACCGGACTTGCAAAATACCAAGGAATCGCTACTTAACCGATTCCAGAAACTCGAGATGCTACGACAGCATTTCTGGAGCCGTTGGCAGAAGGAGTACATATCCGACCTGCAACAGAGACACAAATGGCGGCAGACCGTTGCAAGTAGGAGAATTGGTACTGCTGAAGGAGAACTCCCCCAATGCAATGGAGGCTCGGTCGTGTAACCGAGCTATTCCCAGGTAAAGATGGCATAGTCCGAGTAGCGGAGGTCAGAACTACGACAGGCAATTACAGACGAGGTGTGAAGTACCTATGTCCTCTACTGGACCCTGCAGACAACACTTTGGAAGAGAGTTCCAAGGCCCCGGAGGATGTTCCGGCGCACCACTAATATTTTCACATCACTAACTTGGACGGCTGACTGACAGCTGTCATCACGGGGATTCCCGCCATTCTACGGATTCATGAAAACAACAAGTAAGTGGTGCGCGTTTATTAATTACTAAAAACTAATAACAATTGCGATCTGTGGATAGTTATATGTACCACAAACCCACCGTTGTTTACCGAAGTCCAATTGCGACATATTTAATCATACAAGTAGGTACTTCCTTCGATTGTGAAAGTACCAATTAAGCACTTTTTGTACTTATGTTGCAATAACTTATGTCTTCATTTGCAATAACAACTAAGTAGTTACATTTCTCATACTTTAGCGAGAAGTACATAAATGCTTATTCAGCTATGCGCAATTAAATCAAATCAACATGTAGAGTACCTCTACTGCGCATTATTCATAGAAAAACAACATAAGTACAAAAAGTGCTTAATTGGTACTTTCACAATCTAAGGAAGTACCTACTTGTATGATTAAATATGTCGCAATTGGACTTCGGTAAACAACGGTGGGTTTGTGGTACATATAACTTCTCCACCCTGAGATTATCTGAAAGTTCATTTTCTGAAGTCAGATTATTTTCAATTTTACATAATTTCAAAATCTTGTATACTTTATTATCTATTTTATAATAAAGTATACAATAGTAAAAATTATTATAATATAAAGTATTAATGTCCATAAACTAACACTTTTTATATGCACTTTATTGACCATTTCACTTATTTCACTATATTCACTGTTTTCACTTTTCTTCAAAATATAAGACAGCATTTGGAGATTTTCCATGTTTACTCCATCTAGGTTAACAGGTTTTCTTTTGATTTTTTTTTTAACTGGAACACTTGGTAAATTTATCAATGGTAGTTTAGGAATATGTAAGTTCATTCCTCTGAACAATTTCTTCCGTAGAGTAATATCTTCAACTTGTATTTTACAATTATCGTCCAAGGTTAAAATATAAGTACCAAGGATTTTCTCTCGAGTAATCTCATTTTCACAGGTTTTTGTCAAGTACGTTTGGTAACTTGCATAAATTATCCATATGTTAATTTCAATTTGTTGAACTTTTATCTCTGAAGTTTCGATTACAATTGGAGAACACGACGTAATATTCAACGTAAATTTCATTAAATCAGTTATACATTTATCTTGTTCCAATACGACTGCACAACTTTCTTTACAAAGAAATAATTTCTCATCAATCTCGTCGCATGGCTTGGAGAGCAATGTGATAGAGTTCAAATCCTTCACGAGGATAAAAGGATATTTAGGAAGTATCAAGGATGTAATATTATTAAAAGTATCAAGGATAGGTAAGGGGAATAACTGGTAATATTTGTAAGTGTTTTTGCGTACAATTGGAATTGCCAGTACATATGTAATTTGCCTACCCTTAATATAAGCTTTTATCTCTATCTTTTGCTCTATGTTTACTAAATTTTCATAATTAACAGGGAAAAATTAACTTATCTGTTCTCTCAATATTTTTTAACAATTCAAATAATTCATTAGTATCAATTATTGATCTATGTAATATCTTATTTTTACTCAATGCGATTGCTGTATCAATCTCATCTAACTTAGAAAGAATTATTTGAAAATTATGAGTTAACAAACTATAAGCATGAGATACTTTATTTTCAAAATCATTTATTTTACTTCTATTCAATGCTTTCTCAATTTCAATTAATTTATGCTCAAATTTTATAAAGTTATAATTAGAAGTATTAGTGAAATAGTATCTTAGTTTTAATATCAATAATTAATTCATCTTGACTGCATCAATTAAAAAAAACAAGCATTTCTTTGTTCTTGATGCATACGATTTAATCTAAGTTTCATTAGATTTTCAGATAATATATCATCTAATTCACAATCTGTTTCCATTTTCAATTATATTATTAACTTGAATAAAAAGATTTTCAATTGTAGCCATGTCGCTACTTTCATTTAATAGTGAGGCTGCTCTGCCTACAACTCTACTTGAAATTACATAAAATCAATATAATAATTGTGCTGCTGTTACTTCGGATCCACTTTAGCTACGCACATATCACCATTTTGAAATAAATAAATTTAATAATTTTTCATTCCCATCAAATTTAAGAATCAATTTCACAATTTCATTCGTTATAATTCTCATAGGTTCCATTTTAAATTATTATTTAAAATCATTTCAAATTATTAAAATTGAGTATGCGTTTGTACAAAATAACACATATAACACACAAAAATTCAAAATATAATTAAAGAAAAGCACATAAAAGTTCAATAAAAGCACAAAAAATCAATAAAGACACATTAAAATCAATAAATTTACATAAAAATCAATTATGACGAATAAAAATCAATAAATTCACATAAAAATCAATTAAGACGCATAAAAGTCAATAAATTCACATAAAAATCAATTATGACGCATAAGAATCAATAAATTCCCATAAAATTCAAATAAAAACGCATAAAATATCAATACATTCCCATAAAAATCGATAAAGACATATAAAATCAATAAATTCACATACAATTCAATAAAAATGCATAAAACGTCAAAAAATTCACATTAAAATCAATAAAAAACACATAAACGTCAAAAATTCACATAAAAATCATAAATTCGCATACAATAAATCAAAAATAACAAGTGTATTGGCAATTTTTGTCCAAAAAACACTAAGGGTCGAATAGCAGGGCAAGAATACGGAAAGTGAATGATTTTCGACTCACTTAAAACCGCTCGATCCCATGCCTCGGTGATTATTCCACTCGCTGAATTGTTTCTCAACTCCTTTTTTCAATACAGTCGTATTTGTTTGGTTCGAGTATTTTTTTACGTGGATTTGTCAGGAACACACTGAAGTTATTCAGTACAGCTGCACAAAATATGTAGGTTGCGCCAGACAAATTATATTTCACAATTGTTGAAGTAAGCGCCGGACAAATTAAATTTCCACGACTTTAAAAAAAATACAACCAGCTGCGCCAGACAAATTGGACGGAGCCGAGATTTTAATAAAATAAACAACAAATTAAATTTGAAGTTAATTTTATTGGTCTTACTTTTGACCGTACAATTCAAGCGAAGATAAAATAATGAGAATTTGTACTTAGTAACTTCCTTATATAACTTTTATAAATGCGTAGGCGATTTCTAGTACATTCTTCATTGTAATAAACAACTAAGTAGTTACATTTCTCATACTTTAGCGAGAAAAACATCTAAGTACATAAATGCTTATTCAGCTATGCGCAATTAAATCAAATCAACATGTAGAGTACCTCTACTGCGCATTATTCATAGAAATACAACATAAGTACAAAAAGTGCTTAATTGGTACTTTCACAATCTAAGGAAGTACCTACTTGTATGATTAAATATGTCGCAATTGGACTTCGGTAAACAACGGTGGGTTTGTGGTACATATAACTAGATAGTGTATATTTATATAAACAAATTTGGAGTCAGATCAAAACATACAACCCAAACACCGCCAGAGAGTGTACATATAATAATATGTATTGTAATTGTATTAATTTATAGTATCTAAGTATTGTAAATTATTTAGTTTTTTTATGCCTATTTACAGTCTAAATCTTAATTTCACCTATATATATTTCTATTTTGCTACACCACCGTCCTTTTTAATCAATCATTTCTGTCCTTCCAAAGGTTGTCTGGAAGAGATCGCTTTTAGCGATAAGACCGCCCATTGTACCTATAATCTAAGTGTTTTCCTGTCTGTATCGTTTTATTTTCTTGGTGTCAATAAAGAGTGAATCTATCTATCTATCCATCACATTTCTTGCGTCAGTTCTAATACTTTCAGGAGTTAATTTTATACTTTCACTGTCACTTGAAGAACACATTTTTCAAAACAATACCACGAATTTCTAACAATAATTTACGAAAACGCGGCCTGTAGTTCGCTGGTTTAATTTGATTTCTTTTTTTGATTCAGCCAGCGCGGCGCGACTATGAGCCGTCATACCAGTCAGTCTTTATTCAAACAATATTTACGTTCGATTTCTTTGGCGCTGAACACTAAGATGTTCCAAATACAAAAAAATGCGCGGCAAAGATAATTGCGGCGCACTTCTAAAAAGGATTAAAAACTCATTACTGCCCGCTAAAAGTTTCTTATAGAAAACACCACCTTTGGGTGCACTTAAAGGCGAACCAAGTCGTCCTTTTCGAATAAACTTCGAATAGTTTCGATGAAAAAATCATTAAACACACTTTCATACATTATTCTCACATGCACTCAGAAATAACCACCATTCATCAGTAAATACATCAAACTCAAAATTTGCTTCCAGGAGGGCGCATTGAGCGGAGCGAGAGAACGGGGAATAGGAGACCGAGCATGCTCTTTAGTTCGGCACGAAGGGACTGCGAATATATATTTTGACTCCTTTTACGGCGGTAGTTGTTAATTTCGTGAATAGGGGCGACGCTAAATGGTGGAACATCCACATACATACACACATACATACATATATACATACATACATACATACATACATACATACATACATACATACATACATACATACATACATACATACATACATACATACATACATACATACATACATACATACATAGCCTTTTAAACTCATTACCCTTCCCTTGCATCGCAGTAGTCGAGTAAAAACCTTAAGCATTCTTAAGATTCGAGATTGCCTTAACTGAGTCTTCTTGTAATGTTAAACAAAAAGTAATTTAGCTCTATATCTTAAAGGAATTAATTTAGTCGAAATCTGTTTTCTGCAGCGAAATAAAGAAGTTTACAAAGAGAAAGCAGGGTGCATGTTTATCGATTGAGTTTCATTGGTGTCATTGGTGCAGGGTGAGATTTGAACTAGATGCATATCAGACCGTAGCGCAAATGGTAATTTGCGCATCTGAATGGTAATTCAGTCGTCAGAAACGTTACGTACCTAGTAGCAGAATATTCATGTCGCGTATCTACGTAGTTGAAACTATATAGTTTTAAACTTTGTAAGTACCTGCTTGCTAGTTGAGTGGTGTTATATTCAATTAAATATATCATTAGTGTTAAATTATAACTTAAATAGATTATCGACATACGCTTGTTGCAGATTGTACCTACCAACTATAATACTTAATTGTCAGTTTCAGTGTCACTACATACGTAGGTATTATTCATATACGTCTGTTTCAGATGAATTATGAGCGTCTGTGTTTTTCAAAATCAACTTTCGTTCATGGTACAGACTGAAAATAAGTAAGACCCACTGTTATTATACTTCATTAATTCAATACAAAACATGACTTTCAAGAAAGTAAATCCATTTATATGAGAACTGGACTTGAAATAGATTATAAAACAAACAAATAATTGGTATCCGCGTGTAAGTCCCAGCTGCCATCACTGGAAAGTAACGATGGATTTTAGGATCCAACGAAAGCTGCATGCGAAGTTAAAAAACATTTTGAAACGTTTCAAAGTCATATTTATTATAATTTATTTGTGTTTACGAGTGATTTGAAACAGGTCCCCCCGTCAATCTGATTCCCCGTTACCGTATCACCGTATCACCTACCAACTAGACGATCGGCAAAGCACCACCCTTTTATGGTTAAAATACCTCACACAAGAACGAAGCCTACTTGTTATATACTTCTTCATTTATTATAAGATATGCAAAGGAGTGGAATGCTCAGCCCTCGTCAGTATTTCCAGGAAAATATAACCCAGATGTGTTCAAGTCATGAGTGAATTGGTATCTACTAGGCATGCTTGCTACACTTTCGACCACATCACCGTTTTCCATCAGGTGAGATCGTGGTCAATCGATTGCCTAAACCGGGGATAAAAAATATATTTAAAAAAACCCATTTGATCCTTGTTTATTTGCAGGTTCTAGGCATGTAGGTTTTATCAACAACAATTTCTTTGTTCAAATAAAGATTGCACAGAGTTTTGTCGTCACGTCCCACGATAACATTTTTAAATCTACGGAAACCGCCTCCGAAGGCTTCGTTTTCCCTCTCATTTTTATTTATGAGATTGGGCTAGCTCCGATAACAAACTCTGTAATGCATGTGTGCGGTTCTTATTAACTGCTACGTATCAAGCCGACTTAGGCTGAAGGCAGAAAGATGGATAAACTTTTTACTCAACTCCATAATAAATTCAAAATTCCAAAAAAATGCTGTTTAAAAATAACGTCAATATCAATGTGCGGTCTTATCACTCAAAGCGATCTCTTGCAGGCAACCTAAAAGTGGAGAGGTATAACGCAGAATAAAGGAC
This sequence comes from Alsophila aescularia, assembly GCA_946251855.1. Lineage (NCBI taxonomy): Eukaryota > Metazoa > Arthropoda > Insecta > Lepidoptera > Geometridae > Alsophila > Alsophila aescularia. The sequence continues at coordinate 46,020,215 of OX276379.1, forward strand.
GATGGTATGGTGTACAGTGTGGCAATTTTGGACATTGTGCATTAGGTATACTCGTATCTTGAACATAATGTACAGTCTAAAAGTATTTACGGTATTTTTCCGTAAGAAAGTATATTTTGGAACTAGCTGTACCCGCGACTTTATCCGCGTGGTCATTTCTCTTGGTTAAAAATCCTATGTATTTTTCCAGGACCAAAAACCTTTAAAGTACAAAATACCAAATTTCGTTCAACCTTCAGGTAGTTTTTATCTATTGCTCGGCTTATAATCGTCGGATTATGATACTAAGTACCCCAGTTATTTTAAATTCAAAACTTAAACTATCCAACTGTGGAAACTGAATTGCAATCGGTCCAGTAAATTTTACGTGACCCTTGAACAGACAGGCAGACACCATTAAAAAAATTACTCGTTCAGTAGCTTATTTTAAGTATTTTTTATTATCTTCAATGTACAGTTATTTTGTAATTTACTGCTTTACTTTACACAACAAGCTAGTTTATACTAGCTGTTCCCGCGGCTTTGCACGTGTGGTCATTTTTCGTAAAAAGTACTTTAGGTGCTATTCCAGGATCTAAAATACAATATACCAAACAACAATATACCAACATATAATCAAAATTCCTTCAGCCATCAAAAAGCTTTTTATCGATTGCTCGGCTTGTAAACATCGGATTGAGATACCAAGTACACCATTTTTTAAGTCGAACCTTAAGCTATCCATCAGTGTATCACAATCGGTATAGTAGTTTTTACGTGACGTGCAAGCCAAAAAACTGCAACAAACAGACGCAGATAAACAGACAAACAGACAGACACGATTTACAAAAAGTTATATGTATGATACACTGTTAATAAATCAAATTTATCAATAAGGTGTAATTTTAATAACATTACAATAGATAACTGGGCTATATTAATAACAATTTACATTTCTTGAAAAATCCGATTTCCTTAAGTTTTGTCCAGATTACAGAGGAACTTTTGGTCCTACAAAGTTACACTTATGTTTATTTTAAAGTTAAATAACTTTTCTACTACTTTTTACCGGTGCCTTTACTCGTAGAATGAGTTTTATAGCCTCTTCTGAGCAGAAGGCAGCTAAAACTACAATTTCAAACGTTTTAGGAAAAATGGCCAATGTTTGAAGTACTGTAGTGCTGTAGTTTAGCTCAAATTATAGTTTGCTTTAGAAGTGTGCTAAATAACTTTTCCATAGGCAGCACCTTTTAGAAGTAATAAGCCAAAATCTGAAAAAGACCGAAAAATTTGTTCTTTTGCGAGTACCACAAAGTTAGCTTAGGTCTTTTAAAGCTGCAAATTTAGTTTTACACTACTAGAATTTTCTAACAACAACCCAAAATCCAGGAGAGTACAGATTTTTGCGACCTAACGTGATTTTTGTGCCTACGGTGACCGGCCTATCCATTAATCTTATATGTTAAAGTGCGAACGCCAACTTAAGATAAGCATTACGTTCAAACGTTCCATTGAATTTCGGGTTACGAGTTATTTGGACATAATACTAAGGGTTGTGCTGTCTGTAATTTTTGAACTACAGAACTGATAACCATTGCGTTGGGCAGGCGGTGTAACACGTCTGGCCAGAATACGCAATAAGCATGTGAAAGGATCGTTCAGAGGGGCTCCAATAACGGACAAACTAAAAGAAAGCAGCCTTAGATTGTACGGTCACATAATGAGAACAGGTGATAGATTCTCAGTAAAAACAGCCTTGAATATCCCCATGAAATGGATCGGAAGAGGAAGACCACCCTCTACATGGTGGTCCAGTATCGAGATGAAAGCGCAGAACCTAACTCCTATGGCAACCCAGGATAGAGCATCCTAGTACAAGAAGACCCGACCCTAGATAGAACTGAGGCTAGGGGTGAAATAAGAAGAAGAACCGATAACCTTGAAATATTTATATGTTTTTTTAAGTACCCCTTTTCTAACAAAAAACAATGAATGAAATCGAAGTACGCCTTAATGAATTACAACTAAGTACACATTTTAACTTTCATTTCCTCTCCCAAAGGCACCATGCTAAATATCAGGTTAAAAAAAAACTATTTCCTAACTCGTAGCATCAACTCAAATCATATTAAGTTTCATGTGAATTCATTCAGTAGTTTCGGCGTGATGCGCGGTCAGACAGACAGACACACAAAACTGAAAAAAATATAGTTTTCGCTTCAGTATCGAATATAGAGTACCCTCCAAAACATATGTGTGGTCTCCCCGGTGTGTTCAAGTCAAGAGTGAATACCTATTCACTCTTGACTTGAACACATCTACTAGGCAAGCGTGCTACACCTTCGACCACATCATCGCTTTCCATCAGGTGACATCGTGGTCAAACGATTGCCTAGTCGGTAATAAAAATAAAAAAAAACACTTCAAACTAAACATAACTTTGAACCCTTACCCCGCAAAAATCCTTAATTTTTTTGGAATAAAAAGTATCCTCAATTTGAACTTATCAAATAAACTATGACTGTACTAAGTTGCATCAAAATTCGTCCAGTAATTTCAGCGTGGTATGTGTTATTTTAAAATAACTTTCAACCTCTATCCTGTGGGAACCCATTAATTTTTCCGAATGAAAAGTATCCTATGTCATTCATTCAGTAGTTTCGGGGTAATGCGAGGCCAAGATACAAACAGACAGATAGACAAAAAAGAAAAAAAACTGCTATGGCTTCAGTATCGAACATAGAGTACCTTCCGCCAAAATTCCGTCCGTCCCGTCAAAAATATTTTTATCGATTGCTCGGATTCTACTCATCGGGTTGAAATACCAAGTGCCCCAGTATTTAAGTTAAACGTTAAGCTATACAAAAAATAAGTTGCATCAAAATCCGTCTAGCAGTTTCAGCGTGATACGTGCTCTTTTAAATAACTTTCAACCAATATCCTGCGGGATACCTTTAATTTTACGGGATGAAAAGTATCCAATGTTCTACCTCGTAGTATGAACTTAAATCGTACCAAGTTTCAGTTGAACTCATTCAATAGTTTCGGCGTGATGCACGGTCATGATACAAACAGATAGACAGACAGATTGACAAAACTGAAAATAAGTAAATTTAAAAACATTTAAATAAAATGGTTTTATGAAGTATCCATGTCATGGTGTAACTTAGAACGGGCTATCACAATTAAATGCGTGGTGTGGTTCTAATTAAATGCGTGTAAGTACATCATTTCGTGTCTGTGCTGATAAAGGTTCAGGAGTTCCATAGTTAGGACCCAATCCTGAGTGCAGCAACCATGTCATGGTAAAACTTAAAACCGGCTATCATACTAAGATGCGTACATAAAATTGAATTGAATTGAACGTTGAAGAGTTCCTTTATCTAAAAATATGTCATTGTAAAATTTTAAATTGGCTATCATAAAAAAATGCGTCCACAAAATGTATTGTCTGTGCTGTTAACCGTTAAAGAGTTAATCCTGGATGTCGATTCAGGTCATGCTTACCATAAAAATGCATTGTCCTTGGAAATGAACCAACATGTAAAAATTCAACACCGTGGTTCTAATTCAGCTTGCAATATTTCACCTAAACAAACATACATACGTACAATACTAACATTGCAAGTTAAATAAAAACTTTATAAATAACGGTTTTGTCTTTAGTATCGAATATAGAGCAGTACCCTTCAAAAAATATTATTTATTACTTCAGAATTAACAAAACTTTGGACCCCTATCCCGAAGGAATCCTTTATTTATTCTGGATAAAAAGTATCCTAAATAAAACTCATCACATAAACTATGACTGTGTTAAGTTGCATCAAAATCCATTCCGTAGTTTCAGCGTGATACGTGTTCTTTTAAATAACTTTCAACCAATATCCTTAGGGAACTCTTAAATTTTTCGGGATGAAAAGAATCTTATGTCCTACTTCGTAGTATGAACTAAAATCATACCAAGTTTCAGTTGAAATCATTCAATAGTTTCGGCGTGATGTGCGGTCAAGGTACAGACATACATATAGACAGACAGACAGACAAAAGAAAAGAAAAAAAGAGATGTTTTGTCTTCAATATCAAATAACGAGAACCCTCCAAAATATATTTATTACTTCAAAATTAACATAACTTTAGACCCCTATCCTGCAGGAACCCTTTATTTTTTCGGAATAAAAGGCATTTTTAATGTTAACCTATCATATATACTACTAGCTGTACCCGCAGCTTCGCACGCGTAGTCTTTTCTTTGGGTTGAAAGTACCATAATGTGCTATTCCAGGAGCAATACACAAACATTTGAACAAAATTTCTTCAGCCATTAAAAATACTTTTATGCGACAAGTGTTTGCTAATTGCGGGTTGTGACACTGGTATGAGATCGCCCACCACCGACGACGACATTGACAAATCGCCCTCGAATGCGATGATGGAGAACCCGCTTACTCTAAAGGACTAACGATTTACCTACTTATAATAAAGCAGTAAGAAACAACAAGTCTGTACAATAAAAAAAACAGGACAATTCACACCAATTACCTAGGCCCAAACTAGGATCACCCCTGGTGGTGTGAATTGTCCCGAATATATTTATTTTTATTTTATTTTATGGGCACTAGATAACGGATAAAAATACATAGATACGAATATTACATCCATGACTCGGAACATTTCTGTTTATCACACAAATGATTGCACCCTGTGGGATTCGAACCCGCAACCGTTTGATTTCGTAGTTAGGGTTACTTGCAACTAGAACAATCAGTCGTCAAATACAAATATTTGGTATTTTAAATAAGCTACTAGAAAAGAATAAAAATTGTGTTGTCTGTCTGTCGTTCACACATCACGTAAAAATTACAGGATTGATTGCGATGCCGTTTTCACTGTTGAATGTTTAGGTTTTGACTTAAAACCCGGAGTACTTGGTATCTCAATCCGATAATTCAATCCTGTGCAATCGATAAAAATTAGTCCAGGACCGGCAAATAGAACTAAAACTGTTTACAATCGCAGTGGAGGATATTTTTCGACGCTGGCCTGGAAAGAAAAGGGCATCAACATAAACGTTGGGTACATTTCGTACTTGAGATTTGCTGATGATAAAGTCTTATTAATAGCGGAATTACTGCAAAGGATTTCTCTAAGGGATCGCATCCAAAATGAGGTGATCCGGCAGAGCACCAAAATAGCTCAAAGCTTGCTAACAGGCTCAAGTAGCAATGGAACGATCACATAGTAGTTCTTGAGTGTAGACCACCTGTAGCCAAACGTAGTGGATGTAGTACTCCAGCCAGATGAAGTGACGACTTGCGTAAAGTAGCTGGCAGCAATCCCATGAGAAGAGCCGAAGATCGGGCTCAGTGGCACGCATTCAGAGAGGTCTATGTCCAGCAGTGGACGAGTAAAGGCGGATGATGATAACGATGAAGTATAAAACCTTAATGTGCAATCTAACTTCACAAGATATATCTTAATGTGCCATTAATTAATCGACTTTACAAAAGGAGACGGTTATATGTTCGATTGTATGGCAACGGACTCGTGGTCACACCGTTTTGTCACACTAGTAAGTGTTTTTTTTGTTTACATCGATTTCTCCGTCAATTGCGGACCGATTTTGAAAAATATTCTTGTTTGAAAGGTTATGCTCTCGAGGTGGTCCCATTTAAATTGTATCACAACTGGTTCAGTAGATTTTCGAAATAAAAAAGATTTTTAGTAAATTGTGTTTATATTGCCTTAAATCTCTAAGATTTCTAAACTAATTTGGATGATTGAGGTTTTATTCAAAAGGATAGACTTTCAATGTAGCCCCATCTGGACTTCATCAAAATTGGTTCAGTCGTTTTTTATTAGAAAATCTGTTTGTTTTAATGTTTATGTCCGATCTTGTATGGAGTACTGCCTCTCACTCCCATCTCTGGGACTTTCCAAGTATAAGTTTTATTTAGATTCAATTGAGAGACGTTCAATTGAGGTTCATTGGGGATGGCACTATAATAGTAAAGAACGTAGTCTTAAATGTCTGGCGCATCGACGTGAGGTCGCAAGCCTTTCAGTATTCTACAGACTGAGCACAACTGTGCACATTACCACACTAGTGCTTTTTACATAACAATTATTTTTGCAAAGAGTTTTTTGTGTACAACAATAAATATTTTTGTAAATAAATAAATAAAATAAATATATTCGGGACATTTCCATTATCTAGCCCCAAACTAGGATACCCTGTACTATGGGCACTAGATAACGGATAAACATACATACATAAGAATATTACATCCATGACTCGGAAACAAACATTTCTGCTCATCACACAAATGATTGCACCTTGCAGGATTCGAACCCGCGACCGTTCGATTTCGTACCTAGGATCTCTAGCCACGAGACCAAGCAGTCGTCGAAAAAAACCCAACTATTAACTAAAACTAGTAAATAAACTATTTGAGGTTACATATATAAGATAAATCAATCGGCAAAATTATCATTATTTCATCAATATTTCACGACATAATTTATCTTAATTTGCGTATTCAAAACATTATTTTGTGTTTATTATATTTTATATCTAGGCTGTACGGTGTTTTTGCCAGTACCTTTAGTTACACATGCACGCGCATCGGTAGCGCTGCACGCGAGAAAAATAAAACCAACGCGCCATTTTCCATAAATAATTATTTGTTAACGTTTTCGTTGTGATTAATTATTATCAAAAATATCGTCTTCACATAGGGAACACGTAGATTTGACCCCACCGGAAATACTAATCGAGGCACGAAACGCGAGTTGCTTGCTGCACTCTATTTTTTAGAGTTTCGGGCTCCAATCTAACACTCGTTACAGCAAGCAGTCACTTTCCGTTACTAAAACCTAATTTTGACCGAGCTTTAATTTACTATTACATTTAATGCAAATTGATACGGCTCGGGCGAATTATCTGTCTCGAGTATAATGACCAACATAGCACACTTGTATCATAATGTAGGTACTATTATTATTATTATCATATTTATTAAACCATGATTCTATTATTTAAACCTTCGATGAAAGACAAATTCTTTCATCGAAGATTTAAGCAGCTTGTCAATTTATGAAAATTTTACAGTAAGCTGTCTATTTGACATATTATTATTATGACTTATTTCCAACTCTAAAAGACAGTTAGTGCGGACAGTTTCTCCAAACACTGTGTTTATGTTCCGAAAATAAAAAATGTTGTGTCTTAAAACAATAATATCGAAAGTTAAAGTACAATAAAGACTTTTTCAGTACTGTAGTGTAGTGTTGATTGAATATCAATTATTTTACAATTCAAGGAGAAGGTTAAGTGGCGTAACTGTTATTTAGCTTGGAAAAATAGTCTTGCAGTTTCAATAATTTACAACTCTGACGGCTGTACTTCGGCCAGCCGTTTTTAATCGACTTCACAAAAGGAGACGGTTATATGTTCGGCTGTATGTATGTTTTTTTTTATGTATGTCGGTCGATATCTCCGTCAATTGCGCACCAATTTTAAAAATTCTTTTTGTTTGATAGTGTGTACTCTCCAGGTGGTCTCATATAAATTGTAGCAAAATTGGTTTAGCAGTTTTTCGAGAATGAATAGTTTTGTTGAGTAAATCTATTCGATTTTGTGTTTATATTGCCTTTATTTTGTGTTTATCTCTAAGATTTCTTAACCGATTTAGATGGTTGTTTTTTTTTATTCAGAAGGGTAAACTTTCCGTGTCCCATGTAAACTTCATCAAAATTGGTTCAGTAGTTTTATTAGAAAATCAATTTGTTTTATAGTTTATGTTCTCTAATATCTTGGAATTCCTGAACCGAATTAGATGATTGTTTTTACTTGAGTAAGAAGACCTCTAGAGTACTTGGTTTAGCAGCTTTGAACAAGCTTTAATTTAATTCACTGTGTTATAATGTTTAGGATTGCAAGTCAATATTGAACAATTTAAGGACCTCCAAAGATGCTGAAATTTTGCACATGGGTGTAGTTCTGATGACAATTAAATACTACAGTTGTAGTAGTAGTAGTAGTAGTAGTAGTAGTAGTAGTAGTAGTAGTAGTAGTAGTAGTAGTAGTAGTAGTAGTAGTAGTAGTAGTAGTAGTAGTAGTAGTAGTAGTAGTAGTAGTAGTAGTAGTAGTAGTAGTAGTAGTAGTAGTAGTAGTAGTAGTAGTAGTAGTAGTAGTAGTAGTAGTAGTAGTAGTAGTAGTAGTAGTAGTAGTAGTAGTAGTAGTAGTAGTAGTAGTAGTAGTAGTAGTAGTAGTAGTAGTAGTAGTAGTAGTAGTAGTAGTAGTAGTAGTAGTAGTAGTAGTAGTAGTAGTAGTAGTAGTAGTAGTAGTAGTAGTAGTAGTAGTAGTAGTAGTAGTAGTAGTAGTAGTAGTAGTAGTAGTAGTAGTAGTAGTAGTAGTAGTAGTAGTAGTAGTAGTAGTAGTAGTAGTAGTAGTAGTAGTAGTAGTAGTAGTAGTAGTAGTAGTAGTAGTAGTAGTAGTAGTAGTAGTAGTAGTAGTAGTAGTAGTAGTAGTAGTAGTAGTAGTAGTAGTAGTAGTAGTAGTAGTAGTAGTAGTAGTAGTAGTAGTAGTAGTAGTAGTAGTAGTAGTAGTAGTAGTAGTAGTAGTAGTAGTAGTAGTAGTAGTAGTAGTAGTAGTAGTAGTAGTAGTAGTAGTAGTAGTAGTAGTAGTAGTAGTAGTAGTAGTAGTAGTAGTAGTAGTAGTAGTAGTAGTAGTAGTAGTAGTAGTAGTAGTAGTAGTAGTAGTAGTAGTAGTAGTAGTAGTAGTAGTAGTAGTAGTAGTAGTAGTAGTAGTAGTAGTAGTAGTAGTAGTAGTAGTAGTAGTAGTAGTAGTAGTAGTAGTAGTAGTAGTAGTAGTAGTAGTAGTAGTAGTAGTAGTAGTAGTAGTAGTAGTAGTAGTAGTAGTAGTAGTAGTAGTAGTAGTAGTAGTAGTAGTAGTAGTAGTAGTAGTAGTAGTAGTAGTAGTAGTAGTAGTAGTAGTAGTAGTAGTAGTAGTAGTAGTAGTAGTAGTAGTAGTAGTAGTAGTAGTAGTAGTAGTAGTAGTAGTAGTAGTAGTAGTAGTAGTAGTAGTAGTAGTAGTAGTAGTAGTAGTAGTAGTAGTAGTAGTAGTAGTAGTAGTAGTAGTAGTAGTAGTAGTAGTAGTAGTAGTAGTAGTAGTAGTAGTAGTAGTAGTAGTAGTAGTAGTAGTAGTAGTAGTAGTAGTAGTAGTAGTAGTAGTAGTAGTAGTAGTAGTAGTAGTAGTAGTAGTAGTAGTAGTAGTAGTAGTAGTAGTAGTAGTAGTAGTAGTAGTAGTAGTAGTAGTAGTAGTAGTAGTAGTAGTAGTAGTAGTAGTAGTAGTAGTAGTAGTAGTAGTAGTAGTAGTAGTAGTAGTAGTAGTAGTAGTAGTAGTAGTAGTAGTAGTAGTAGTAGTAGTAGTAGTAGTAGTAGTAGTAGTAGTAGTAGTAGTAGTAGTAGTAGTAGTAGTAGTAGTAGTAGTAGTAGTAGTAGTAGTAGTAGTAGTAGTAGTAGTAGTAGTAGTAGTAGTAGTAGTAGTAGTAGTAGTAGTAGTAGTAGTAGTAGTAGTAGTAGTAGTAGTAGTAGTAGTAGTAGTAGTAGTAGTAGTAGTAGTAGTAGTAGTAGTAGTAGTAGTAGTAGTAGTAGTAGTAGTAGTAGTAGTAGTAGTAGTAGTAGTAGTAGTAGTAGTAGTAGTAGTAGTAGTAGTAGTAGTAGTAGTAGTAGTAGTAGTAGTAGTAGTAGTAGTAGTAGTAGTAGTAGTAGTAGTAGTAGTAGTAGTAGTAGTAGTAGTAGTAGTAGTAGTAGTAGTAGTAGTAGTAGTAGTAGTAGTAGTAGTAGTAGTAGTAGTAGTAGTAGTAGTAGTAGTAGTAGTAGTAGTAGTAGTAGTAGTAGTCAAGGAACAACACAATCGGATGATGGAATCCCTTCGAGTTTAGGCTCATTTGGTTTGTCTTGATGAGATCATGTCTGTTTTTATGTGGTATCTAGTGTCTGATGATGGAGCCAGAAGGTAGTCACAGGAACTCAACACCAAAATGATGGAACCCTTTCGAGTTTAGGCTCATTTGGTTTGTCTTGATGAGTTCTCTGGTGTTATGTGGTTTTCAGGGTCTGATGATGGAGCCGGAAGGTAGTCACAGGAACGCAACAACAAAATGATGGAAAATGGTCAAAACTAATTCAGTTGTTATGTATGTAGGTTTTATTCATCATTGATTTAATTTACCAACGCTTTGAGTCTAAAGTGTGTTCTTTGGCATATATTATTTCCGATGTTTGCTTAGGCCAACAAAAATAAAAAATAAAAACATTTTTCAAAAAAACAACTTCATAATAAAAATGTTATTTTGTAAACAGCCATTAAAAAGAATAAAATAATTACAATTGAGCCAGAACAGTATCACTTTTTCGAAATTACCAACGTTATAATAATGCAACATAAGATAAGACAGAGTTTTTTGAAGGCGGTGCCAAACCTAAGCATCATAATAATCATCACAAATCTAATATCTTTACAAAATTAATACATTCCTATCTACGTACGAAGTAATATGCAGTTGTCTATGACGTACCCTCATACAAAACACGAAACGCAGAAGAGACAAAACAAGAGACTCACACGAGCAGATTTTGACTTTCACACGTTCACAAACCGATTGACACGAATACAGGAATCGAGTAAATGATAAAGTTTTTGTAGATAATTACTTAAAAAGACTATTATTTTATATAGCACGTCAAGCCGTTTAAGACATTATCTTTTTGAATAAGCTCAACCATAATAATAATTATGGCTCGGCTTGGCACCGCCTTTAAAAAACTCTTTCATATTTTATGTTGTATGTATGCATTATTATTACGTTGATAATTTCGAAAAAGTGATACTGTTCTGGCTCAATTGTAATTATTTTATTCTTTTTAGTGGTTGTTTACAAAATAACATTTTTATTATGAAGCCGAATTAATTTTTTTGGAAAAAAAAATTTTTTCGTTTTGTAAATGTACGAGTTTTGTAACAGATAAACGTGACTAAAACACGAAAACTTTTATTGATTAATCTTGTGATTTAGTCTAACCCGTTTAATAAAAGCTTAAAAGTGGACAAGTATTTTGAACTAACAAAAAGATCGGTATGTCTTCACAATTTCTAGGGACAACATTTCTCGTGTTTTTGCTCATTGCTCAAAATTAGGTTTTCTCACATCATGTAAACGCTCGTTCAACGAGGAAAAATGCTTGAGTACAAGATAGTTTAATTTTAACCTATAGAGCCCTTTATGATAATGTCACAGTCTACTGACAATATTAAACTATATTTTAAAGTAGAATGTAGAAAATGACCAAGAAAGGATTTAAATCTCTAATTCTTAGAAATTACGTAGCAAGTGGCGTAGCGGTAGTAGCGGCTGGCGTAGTAGTCATAAATATTTTTAAAAGTATGATACGTATAATATAAAATCTCTGTCTTACACTGTAAGTAGTTTTTTATTTATCTAAGGTGTTCAGTAAAGAGACTGTTATCTGCTAAGTCTGCTATATTTTTATAATATTACATCTATACCTATAAAACAGTACCTTGACATACTGAATGACTGAACACCGCACAGCCTGAGCCAGTGAACACAGAGGTTACCTACAGGGCCTTTATTCTCTACTGGCACTAAGACACGTGAACGTGTCTTACGTCTTAACAGTACAAAAAGAAAGAAAAACGAAGGAATTGTAGTGTAACGCAAAATACTTTCTAAGCCACGGTCAAATTTGAAAAACGTGACAAGGCGCGTTACGCGCACGTTATAGTCTATATCTATACGATATCTATATTATCATGATCTATGGATGGCTAGGGATGTGACTATATGGAACTAAAATCGTTTTTTCGCATAATCGATTTATTGGGATCCCTTCAAAATCAATTAACTATGCAAAAATTGATTATTTTTTCAGAAATAATCGAATGTGATGAAAATATATATTGGGATCCCTTAAAAATCGATTACCTCTTCAAAATCGTTTAATTTTTTAGAAATAATCGAATGTGCTGAAAAAATATATTGGAATCCCTTCAAAATCGATTTTGCGAAAACCGATTAATTTTAAAGAAATAGTCGATTTTTCTGGGAAAAAAAAACATTTAAATTATTATACAGTAATAATCGATTAATTTAAAAACAATAATCCGTCCAAAAAATCGACATTATAAAATAATAATCGATAAATTTAATAATCTTTTTTTTCTCATACCTAGAACAGTCAAAATTCCGAAACGAACGGACGTATGCCTATTAAAACACAACGTGAAATCAAATAAAATAAACAAACGGGCGTAGATAACTTTTCTTATGGAATACAGAATTCCGTTTTACGATTCCGCGCCATGGCACGTTTAGGAAACGCGTTTACGCTATAAGTAAGAAATTTTGTGTGGCCATAATGGCCCAGATTTGTTTGGAGGAAATATTCCATGAGTAAAGGTGCACTAAGGAGAGATTTTTGGAAATTCCATCCCTACGGGGGTGAATAATGGGTGTGACAAAGTTTCCACGCGGGAGTCACCCGAACACACCTGATTCCAGTAATATAAACATTTACACACCGTGGACATCGGCAAGTGAGGTTAAAGGGAGGGGAATGTTAGTATAAAAGCCCTGGCAACACCTGCGGAGGTTGTCATTCCACTACTCGCCTTGAAGAGGCAACACATATCTATAAAGTGCTAATAAATTAATAAGTCAATAGTGAACTTTAATAATTTGTAAAAAGTGAAATTAAAATAGGTTTTTTTTTAAACTATACGTTTTGCGTTATTTTGACTGGCGCCCAACGTGGGGCCCAGCTAAGTAATTTTCAAGAAGTTCCAGAGTCTACGAGCTCACCTCCTGGCTCGCTTTAAAAATTACGTGACTGTTAAGTCTTTAAAACTGGGCAACTCCGCAAACAAATTCGTCGGAATAACTACACGGATAAGGAATTAAAAAGGAAGGATATACTATGCTGCGACGTGTCTTCATCTGGAGCCAGCTGTAAGTACCCAGTAGCATTCATCCTGCCTCAAAATTCCTCTCCTACATTCACCTAAATTTGTGTATAACCTTAGATCTAGGCCTAAGAGTAGTAGTGGAATGAACGGCCCTCTTCCTGAGAACAATAGCGAGGGTTCACCAAGCTACGTGCCTACAGCACCTAGTGAATCACAGGTCATACATAAAACGAGTATGGACCCGACTAAATTAATAGGATTCGTACCATCTTATAATGGTGATCCTTTTACTATTTACAATTATTTAAATAGTGCTAAGCAGTGGCTGCAAGTTGTAGGAGGTAGCACTCCTCAAAATGTAATATTATTCTAGGTAAGTTAGATGGTAAGGCCGCTTTAATAGTGTCTATGATAGACCACGGTTTCAACTGGGACATCATACAGAATTCTTTGAAAGTTGAGTGTGGGGATAACAGAGAGTTCAATACTCTATTAGTAGAGCTCTTCAATGTAAAGAAAAAAACAAATTACAAAGAATTAATTTTTGAATTAAAACAAAAAATATTTTTTATAAAAAGCAAGCTAAACGACAAATATCAAAGTAATAAACAGTTAGTCGATGAGGTGATGGAACCGTACATTAATACGGCGCAAAACACTTTGAGAAATTCTTTGCCGTACCATGACCAAATTTACGTAAGCAACTGTAGTTTTAATGATTCTGTTCAGAGAATATTGCAATTGGAAGCAGAGGGAAGGTTCGATAATATCAGACAAAAATTCTCAAATATTTTGCCACCACCACGAGTTTTGAATCAAACATACCAACCACAAAATTCACGTCATATAACTCCTATACAAGGCCAGACACATTCGTATCCACCAACACAAAGGTCCATTATGCAGCGAATGAACAATACGCCACAATATGCTGTTAGACCGTCAAACAATGCAACGATTCCACAGTATCAAGTTCGAAGTCAGTGGGTAACTAACAATGCTAATGGTAATGGGTTCTCGCGTCCACAGTATAAGTTCTTTCAACAACCTCATTCATCGAATCAATCCAAACAAATTGCGGATGCTTCAATGAGGACGGCTACTCAATTACGACCAGGGCAAATTAATTTAGGGAAAGGTAAAATTGCTGAGGAAATTTTCCATTATCCGGAAGACAACCAACAGGAGTCTGACGAAAACTTAGTTTCATTTTACGAAGAATATCATGATTATGAGTATTATAATGACATTCCAGAATATAATGAATGCAACCAAAATTTTCAAGAAGACCAAAGTCACAAAGACGGATCATAGAATTTAATCATGTATAATCCTATCTGCCTTACTTTGAAACTGAAGAACCAAAATTAAAAATTTTAATAGATACCGGTAGTCAACGATCTTTTATAACAAATTCTGTTCAAAAGAAATATTTCTCAGAATTCTGGCAACCCGAAAAGTTTGTCGTTAGAACATCACACGGCATTACGTCACATAATGGCATTACAGAAACCCCCTTTTGGTGCCGATATTTCGGTGCAGACAAAGGTCCGATGAAATTTTATGTATATAATTTCAGTGACAAGTATGACGTTTTACTAGGGACCGATATGATCGAACAAATAGGCGCGAAAATTGATTTGAAAGAAAGAAAGTTAACTATGCCAGATCATGAATTACTGATATTTCATATGACAGCCGACGATAACCTAAATATTAAAGATTTGTGTAATACATACGACGATTTATTTACTGAAGACGTCACGAACAGTGCAACTACTAAAATAAAACATCATATTTGCACGATAAGTGAGGAACCTATTTATCAACGACCATTTTGACTGCCACAGACACAACAAGAAGAAATTCACAAACAAATCAGTAAATTATTGCAAGAAAAACTTATACAACCTTCAGAATCCCCTTGGGCCTCACCGGTTCACATAGTACCTAAAAAAATGGACCAATCCGGTGTACAAAAATGGCGTATGGTGATAGATTATAGAAAATTAAACGAAAAAACGAAGTCCGATAAATTTCCACTGCCTAATATAGAAGAATTATTTTCTAAGTTACAAGGAAACACTTACTTTACGACGTTAGACTTAACGTCAGGCTATCATCAGATTATGATGGATAATGACTCTATAGAAAAGACTGCATTCAGTACTTCTGACGGACATTATGAATTTCTCAGAATGCCGTTTGGATTGTAGAATGCCCCGGCAACATTCCAACGCATGATGAATAACGTGTTGAAACAAGATATATCAGGAAACATTTGCCTCGTTTACCTTGATGATATCATTGTCTATTCAAAGACAAAGCAAGATCATATTAATCGATTACAACAGGTGTTTGAAGCGTTACGTCGAGCGAACCTGAAGCTCAATAAAAATAAGTGTGTATTCATGACAGAGGAGATTGAATTCTTAGGGCACGTTTTGAATAAAGATGGATTAAAACCAAATCAAAAAAAGATAGAAGCAATTCAAAAGTTTCCCATACCAACTTTGAAGGAAATTAGAGCCTTTCTTGGTTTGATAGGATACTATCGGAAGTTTGTTCCTAGTTTGAGTAAAATTATTAAACCTTTAACTGAGGCTACAAAAAAGGATGCTACGATAAATATACATAATAAAAAAAAAACGAAGCGATTCAAACCTGTAAACACTTATTGACGAATGCGCCAATATTAGCGTTCCCTGACTTTGATAAAACTTTTGTGATTACAACAGATGCATCTGATATAGCTTTAGGAGCTGTCTTAAGTCAAGATAATCATCCGATAGCCTATGCATCCAGAACTTTAAGTAGTACTGAACAAAAGTATAATACGACTGAAAAAGAATTATTAGGAATACTTTGGGCAGTTACTCAATTTAGACCTTATGTCTATGGAAGGAAGTTTACTTTGAGAATGGACCATAAGGCATTGATATGGTTAGCCAAGCTTAAGGAACCAAATCAAAGGTTAACTAGATGGAAATTAAAGTTACAAGACTATGATTATTCTATAGAACACGTTAGAGGTAAAGATAATTATGTAGCTGACGCCTTGAGTAGAATTGAAATTTACCACACGGATGGGGACTCAATGGAAGTCAACGCAACTCACTCCAACTCTACTGGTCGTACTCATCAGGTTGATTCTGACAAAAGTAGGACTTTATCCGTAAATTCGGAATCCCAAGAAACTATGCACTCTAATTAGCAAAATAGTGACGAAGGTATACCAATAATGCATGCTTATCCACCAAAAAGGTTAAGGCGTGTTATTTTCGAGTTGGCATCTTTTGAAAGAGCAGTACAAGAAAATGGGATTTGGTATTTTTATATTCCACCTGGAAAAGAGGAAGAAATCATTAAACGATTTATGTTAGAGTATTTGCCTCATGAAAAATATGCTTTCATAATTCCAAATAATGACCTATATAACAAAGTAACAGAAACCTATAGAAAATATTTTGATCAAACTAAATTTAAACCAGTAAGGTATACTAAATCGCTTATTGAAATAAATAATAAAGAAGAACAATTACAATTAATTAATTTGCCTCACTTCCACTGACTATATAGGAGACACTCAATTCATATTTTAGTTTTTGTGTGGAACAGTGTTGCCACTTTATTTTTATTCGTTTGTTCCAATTCCTATTTACTTTATATTGTATTTTTGTACCTAATGTGTAATTTTTATTATTGTTAATTTTTTATTTTATGTGACATTTCCGTGCGTGACGTCACCTGCCGTTCCCAACGGAAGACCAGCGCTGGTTGTTATTAACCAGCATTATGCTGAGTTGGGGCCGGCTTATGGCAAAAAACTTAACTAACTACTTAGGTACTAAATTATTTCTTCAATGTTTTTATTTTGTGTACTTGTTTTTTGCCATAAATAAAGCTATGTCTATGACTATGTCTATGTCTATGTCTATTTACAAGATAATAGGCACGCTGGTATAGAGAGTGTATATAAACAATTAAAAGAAAAATATTATTGGGAGAACATGAAGAAACAAATAAAAAAATACATCCTTTTATGCGAACCATGTAAGAAAGAAAAAATAATAGACATCCTCATGTTACTTTGTCTTCAGAAACAGAAACACCACATGAACCAATGGATATATGGCATATAGATTTTATGTCTTTAGAAAAGGAATGGTACTTAACTATTATTGATAAATTTTCTAAATACGCTATAATAAAACCTGTGGAGAAAAGTAAAGTTTATGATGTGTTAGGTGAAATATTTGCGATGATAGGATCACCTAATAAAATAATTCATGATGGAGAACAGTCGTTTTGTAGTGAAGTAATTAAAGAGTTGTTACAAACTTATAACGTCACTAATCATACTAACTCACCACAACATCATAAATCAAACTCTGATGTAGAAAGGTTACATAGCACAATTCAAGAATTATATAGATTACAAAGAGATTCAGAATTAAATAAAGATCAAAAGATTTATTTTATTACTCATTCTTATAACAACACTACTCACAGTGCAATAAATATGTCTCCCTTTGAAGTTCATTTTGGACGAAAACCCAAACTACGTAGTTTTGACAATTTGAGAGTAGCAATTCAACATTATACTTCTCAACAAAAAGAATTTGTTAGTCAGTTAAATCAGGACGTTCATAATTTATTAAAAGAAAATAAAAAGAAACGAAATGATAGGATTAATAAAAATAGAAGACCACCAAAGTCGTTCAAAGTCGGAAGTGTAGTATATTTAAAGAATAGAAGAGCAGAAAGGCATAAAACTAATCCAAGGTTTTTAGGTCCTTATACAATTATTAGTTGTGAACCAAATAATACATACAAATTAAGCAATGGAAGAGTTTATCACATAGAAGAACTTTATGTTCCAGAATCATCATCATCCTCGGGTACAAACTCAGACCATTAGGGTCAGATGAGCACGTTATCTTGGTAGAAATGAAACCTACTCGTATTGTCGCAGGAAGGTGGTCTATTATACATAAGTTAGATATTAAGCCTATATTAGATGGTAAAAATCATTTAATCGATATTATTAATAACAAAGTAATACCCCAACCTATAATCGATGATGTAAAATCTATTTATGACAGAGTCAATATAATATTGGACTAAAACAAATGATGATAAAAATCAAATAATGATCAAATGATTTAATATTTAACTGAAATATTTAATCATTTGAATGTAAAAAGTAGATTAAAACGAGGTTTAATAAATGGATTAGGGTCTATTATAAAGTCTATTACAGGAAATCTAGATCAAGATGATTTGTCATGTATTCAAAAAGATTTAGAGACTGTAAGGGTAGCTTATAATAAACAAATATCTGTAACTGATGAGACATTAGAAGAATATAATAAACAAATTAAAAAGATAACAGAAATCCAGAAAATATTAGATAACCAATTTGTACAGACATATAACAGCGAGGCGCAACAAAAAATTGCCTTCAATATTTTATTACAAGCGCAAACTTTGCAAGATATAGCTGAAAGATTAGCAACAGCAATTACTTTTGCGGAACATCACATGTATCATTACAGTATAATTAAGTCTCATATTTTAGAGGATACGTTAAATAAAATATCAAAAAATGTAATCATATCAGATAATGTCAACAATATAGAGCCGTTTATTAACGTTAATAGTAAAATTATAGATAATATTGTATATTTTATAACATAAATTCCTTTGGTTAAGCCCCAGGTTTATAATACTAAGAAAATTGTACCAATTGTCCAAAAATCCCTAACCTGTACCTAACCTGAAATGCGAAAGGTTACGTTGGCCTACACCGAACTTGAAATTTACGAAGTTCAAGATTGCACGGAACTACATGAACAATTTATATGCAAGGGAAGTATTCTACAAACAGATATTTGCGAAACAGATTTTATTTTAAAGAAAGACTCTAACAGGTGCAATACGGTGCCAATAAAATGTCCAGAAGAAGAACTCCAAGAACTAACCTCAAATACAATCTACATATATTTTAATAAAACTACAGTAGTTAAAGTTCAATGCGAAAAGCTGGAAGATACAATGTGGATAAAAGGACCACACATACTTAACGGTGAAAATTGCGAAGTTAGCATAGCTGGTGTAAAAAGATTTCAGACTGAGGAATCTAACGATAAAGTGATAATTACCAAACTGGAATTAAACAAACAGGATGATCTACCAGAAATGGAATTAACATATGATACAAGTAAAATAACAGCGAAGTTAAAACAAATACAACAAATAGAAAAATTACAAATTAAAGGAACACATAATTTAATACAATATGGATGGATAACTTTAATAACTTTGCTAATAATGGGATACGTCCTTATCATATTTTGTAGATCCAAGGATCAACCTAGGACTTTAAAATTGGAAAGGGAGAGTCACCCGACCCCACCTGATTCCAGTAATATAAACATTTACACACCGTGGACATCGGCAAGTGAGGTTAAAGGGAGGGGAATGTTAGTATAAAAGCCCTGGCAACACCTGCGGAGGTTGTCATTCCACTACTCGCCTTGAAGAGGCAACACATATCTATAAAGTGCTAATAAATTAATAAGTCAATAGTGAACTTTAATAATTTGTAAAAAGTGAAATTAAAGTAGTTTTTTTTTAAACTATACGTTTTGCGTTATTTTGACTCGGGCAAAGCTGCGGGGGCAGCTAGTAGATCAATATATATAATTCATAATTATGAATTATATAATATTTGCATAGCATGTTATAAATAAATTAATTAATTAATTTATAACATGCTATGCAAATATTATTAACAAAATTTAGTCTCACGTAATGAAGACGCGTAAGTTTTATTTTGCTTTAGCAACTGTTACTCATTAAACTTGGCAGAAACTTCTCTTCTGATACATATATAATGAAGACGAACGAAGCATCATGAAACTTTACTGACTTAAAGTCAGAAGTTCTAAGGCGACAGAAAATGGAGACAATATTTCTGAGTTATAATAGTAGTAGTGTTAGTATAATATTGTAAACAATAAATCTAGCCATCTAAACTTATAATCACACTAATATTATAAGGCGAAAGTTTATATGTATGCTTGTTACACCTTCACGCACTAACGGCTGCACAGATTTTGATGAAAATTGGAATAGAGACAGCTTATACCATGGAATAACACATGGAATAATTTCCATCATCATCATCATCATCATCATCATCATCATCATCATCATCATCATCATCATCATCATCTTCATCATAACTAACGCAGGTGAGGCCGCGGGGCGCAGTTAGTAAACCAATAAGTAACAACAAAACTTACAAAGAAGATACTCAAAGAACATGAAACAAGAATAAACAAGACAGACAGAAACAAGAACAACAAACATTACTGTTTATATTCTTGTTCTACTGTAACCAGTAGAACAAGAAGATAACATTTGAAAAACTGATGTCTGTCTGTTTGTCTGTTCATGCATCACGTAAAAAATATTGGACCCATTGCGATCAGGTTTTCACTGTTGGATAGCTTACCTTAAGAACTGGTGTACTTGGTATTTCAATCCAATGAGTAGAAATGGAGCAATCGTTAAAAAAACATTTGAGGTCTGGACGAAGTTATATGATACTAGTGTATCAAAAAAATCTTTTTTTTTGCACTAGCCTCGCCCCGGTTTCACATGGGTAGGGCCCAGACCGCGGCATTTTTGTAAATTTTACCATTTAATACCCGTCGTTAAACTACCCGGTATTTCTTCACCATCTTACTCAAGTATGATTGACTAAGATTTATAATTATTTCATTTCGATAATGGGAGTGGGTTGCTATCAACGTGTCATTAACAAAAAATAACATGAACATTTCGCATGAACGCAAAAAATTTTTTTTTTGCGTTCATGCGATTATTCGCACCACCATACCATCCATACTCATTCATACTACGTGGGTAGGGTTACCCACGTAGGGGGTGGGGAGTGGGGAGTGGGTAGTGGGTAGTGTGTAGTGGGTAGTGGGGTGTGGGGTATGGGGTGTGGGGAGTGGGGAGTGGGGATTGGGGAGTGGGGAAAGGGGAGTGGGGAGTGGGAGTGGGGAGTGGGGAGTGGGGTGTGGGGTGTTCCAGAAATAATCGAATGTGCTGAAAAAATATATTGGAATCCCTTCAAAATCGATTATGCAAAAACTGATTAATTTTCCAGAAATAGACTTTAATAATATTTTTTTTTCTCATACCTAGAACAGTCAAAATTCCGAAACGAACGGACGTATGCCTATTAAAACACAACGTGAAATCAAATAAAATAAAAAAACGGACGTAATAACTTTTCTTATGGAAACAGAATTCCGTTTTACGATTCCGCGCCATGGCACGTTTAGGAAACGCGTTTACGCTATAAGTACGTTGTCAGCAAGAAATTTTGTGTGGCCTATTAAGGCCAAACATATGTATATTTCCACATGTATATTTCCACACATATATATTATCACACATGTATATTTCCTCCAAACAAATCTGGGCCATTAGGCCCAGATTTGTTTGGAGGAAATATACCATGAGTAAAGGTGCACTAAGGAGAGATTTTTGGAAATTCCATCCCTACGGGGGTGAATAATGGGTGTGACAAAGTTTCCACGCGGGCAAAGCTGCGGGGGCAGCTAATAGATCAATATATATAATTCATAATTAATTACTTTATAACATGCTATGCAAATATTATTAACAAAATTTAGTCTCACGATTACGAAAAAAAAAACAAAACTAAAACTGCAAAATAAAACTTACGCGTCTTCTAATGAAGATAGAATAAGTTTTATTTAAGGATAAGTTTTATTTTGCTTTAGCAACTGTTACTCATTAAACTTGGCCAAGTATTAATATAATATACATTAATAATGTGGGGTGGGACACGTTACTACGCTATTACTTTTTAAACGTTTTTTTTTATATATACCGTTACCAGTAGAACAAGAATATAACATTTGAAAAACTGATGTCTGTCTGTTTGTCTGTTCATGCATCACGTAAAAAATATTGGACCCATTGCGATCAGGTTTTCACTGTTGGATAGCTTACCTTAAGAACTGGTGTACTTGGTATTTCAATCCAATGAGTAGAAATGGAGCAATCGTTAAAAAAACATTTGAGGTCTGGTTTTTTTGATACTCACTAGTATCAAAAAAAGTGCAAAAAAATGTTTTTTTTTGCACTAGCCTCGCCCCGGTTTCACATGGGCGAACACATGCCCAGACCGCGGCATTATTGTAAATTTTACCATTATTAAATGGTAAAATTTACAAAAAAAAACGACGGGTATTACCCTACCCACGTAGGGGGTGGGGGTTGGGTAGTGGGTAGTGGGTAATGGGTAGTGGGACATGGGGAGTGGGGAGTGGGGAGTGGGGAGTGGGGAGTGGGGGGTGGGGAGTGGGGAGTGGGGAGTGGGGAGTGGGGAGTGGAGAGTGGAGAGTTGGTAGTGGGGAGTGGGGAGCGGGGGGTGGGGAGTGGGGAGTTCCAGAAATATCGAATGTGCTGAAATGTGCTGTCACTAAGGAGAGATTTTTGGAAATTCCATCCCTACGGGGGTGAATAATAATGGGTGTGACAAAGTTTCCATGCGGGCAAAGCTGCGGGGGCAGCTAGTAGATCAATATATATAATTCATAATTAATTAATTTATATTATACATATTATTAACAAAATTTAGTCTCACGTAATGAAGACGCGTAAGTTTTATTTTGCTTTAGCAACTGTTACTCATTAAACTTGGCCAAGTATTAATATAATATACATTAATAATGTGAGGTGGGACACGTTACTTACGTTATTACTTTTTAAACGTTTTTTTTTAAATATATATATATATATATATATATAGCCGTTAGTGCGTGAAGGTGTAACAACACCTTCACGCACTAACGGCTGCACAGATTTTGATGAAAATTGGAATAGAGACAGCTTATACCATGGAATAACACATGGACACCATTATCATCATCATCATCACCATCATCATCATCATCATCATCATCATCATCATCATCATCATCATCATCATCATCATCATCATCATCATCATCATCATCATCATCATCATCACTAACGCAGGTGAGGCCGCGGGGCGCAGCTAGTAAACCAATAAGTAACAACAAAACTTACAAAGAAGATACTCAAAGACAAGAAACAAGAATAAACAAGACAGACAGAAACAAGAACAACAAACACCACCACTGTAAACTCACTTACCTTAAGAACTGGTAACTCATTATACTGTTACCAGTAGAACAAGGATATAACATTTGAAAAACTGATGTCTGTCTGTTTGTCTGTTCATGCATCACGTAAAAAATATTGGACCCATTGACGGATTGAAATATTGGAATATTGGACGGGTATTTAACCCGTCGTTAAACTACCCGGTATTTCTTCACCATAGACATACTCAATTATTTACTCAAGTATTTGACTAAGATTTATAATTATTTCGTTTCGATAATGGGAGTGGGTTGCTAACAACGTGTCATTAACAAAAAATAACATGAACATTTCGCATGAACGCAAAAAAAAATTTTTTTTGCGTTCTTGCATTCGCACCACCATACCATCCATACTCATTCTTTTACACTAAAAGAATTAAAATAATTAATTATTAATTAATTAATTATTTATTTTGGTACCAACCCACGTAGGGGGTGGGGGATTGGGGAGGTTAGTAGTAGTAGTAGTGGGTGGTTAGTGGGTAGTAGTTGGGGGTAGTGGGTAGTGGTAATGGGGAGTGGGTAGTGGGGTGTGGGTAGTGGGTAGTGGGGTGTGGGGAGTGGGTAGTGGGTAGTGGGGTGTGGGGAGTGGGTAGTGGGTAGTGGGTAGTGGGGTGTGGGGAGCGGGGAGTGGGTAGTGGGTAGTGGGGAGTGGGGAGTGGGGAGTGGGAGTGGGGAGTGGGGAGTGGGGAGTGGGGAGTGGGAAGTGGGGAGTGGGGAGTGGGGAGTGGGGAGTGGGGAGTGGGGAGTGGGAGTTTCAGAAATATCGAATGGAGACAATATTTCTGAGTTTTAAAAACAAAATAAATCTAGATGGTTTTGGTTGCAAGCAACCAACCATGTATGTATGTTGCAAGCATACATATCTATGTATGTATGCTTGCAACCAAAACCTTCAAGCACTAAAGGCTGCACAGATTTTGATGAAAATTGGACTAGTCCAATTTTCAAATTTTTTTTGTCTCTATTGACAGCTTATACCATGGAAACACATACACATAGAATAATTTCAATCATCATCATCACTAACGCAGGTGAGTTAGTGATGATGATGAACCGCGGGGCGCAGCTAGTAAACCAATAAGTTAACAACAAAACTTACAAAGAAGATACTCAACTCAAAGAAGATATTCTTGATTCTTGTTCTTTGGAACAAGAAACAAGAATAAACAAGACAGACAGAAACAAGAACAACAAACAGTAACAGTAGAACAAGAACATTTATACATTTGTACATTTGTATAACATTTGAAAAAATGATGTCTGTCTGTTTGTCTGGTCATGCATCACGTAAAAAATATTGGACCCATTGCGATCAGGTTTTCACTGTTGGATAGCTTACCTTAAGAACTGGTGTACTTGGTATTTCAATCCAATGAGTAGAAATGGAGCAATCGTTAAAAAAACATTTGAGGTCTGAACGAAGTTATATGATACTAGTGCCGGGGCGAGCCCCGGTTTCACATGGGTAGGGCCCAGACCGCGGCATTTTTGTAAATTTTACCATTTAACTTTTTACTTCTAAACTACCCGGTATTTCTTCACCATAGACGTCTGCATTATTACTCAAGTATTTGACTTAGATTTATAATTATTTCGTTTCGATGGTAACGTGTCATTATTGTTTCGTTTCCATAGCAACATGTCATTCCGTTCTGTGTTTTGGTACCTTGGGTTATTATTGCAATTTTCGTAGAGATCTCTAATTTTTTGAAAAACAAAATGTTACTTGCTGATAATGTGGCTTTCTATAGGTGAAAGAATTTTTAAAATCAGTTCAGTATTATTTGAGTTTATCCATTACTAGCTTATACGCGGACTACAGCTTATCGCGAAAAAAGAATTCTACGTTCTTCTAGAATATTAAAAATCAATGCAAAAGTAGACTTCTTGGTTATGGCTTTTGTGGTTTTTTGTTGGTATAGCATCAACTACTTAATCTGTGGCACCAAAGCTCTTGATGATTTTTGACAGACTTGTTATTTCGTTTCCAAGGCGACCGTTTCTTACAGCGAGTATTCAACATGTTCCAGTTTTCCCGTGGAAACTTCCACGGAATTCGTGAAATTTTCCGGGATAAAAAGTAAACTTTGTTTTATTCTAGGGTATAAGCTATCTTTAGTCCAAATTTCATCAAAATCTGTCCAGCCGTTATCGCGTGAAAGCTCCCCTAACTAACAATGTCCTACCTCGTAGTATAAACTCAAACAATACCAAGTTTCATTTAAATTCATTCAGTAGTTTCGGCGTGATGCCTGTCTGTATCTTGGCTAGCCAAGATACAGACAGGCATCTGCAGGCAAACTACTGAATGACACTACGAATACTACTATGAATGATCTACTGAGACAGACAGACAGACAGACAGACAGACAGACAGACAGACAGACAGACAGACAGACAGACAGACAGACAGACAGACAGACAGACAAAAATGAAAAAACAACAGTTTTGGCTTCAGTATCAAATAAAGAGTACCCTCCAAAAAGAAATTTCAAAATATCTTCAATGTACAGAATGGGACCCGTTACAGTTTTATTATAAGTATATAGATATAATGTTTGTTTATTAGATCATCGCATCATTGTACCTTAAAAATAATCAAACATGGTGCTACATCTTCGGCCACAATATCGTGTTTCATGAGGTGAAATTGTGGTGAACGATTGTCTAGTTGTGGTACGGATCAGGTACAATAAAATAATCAAATAATAAAATAATCAAAGCCTACACCCAGTCCGGTGCAACCACGAAAAAAAATCTTAAATTTATCTCAAATGTATGGACTTTGGCAGAACAGTGAAGTTCATTTATTTTTCAGATATCAATGAACGAACCAAATAGAACGAAATAAAGAGTCCAATCATGATTATATTACTACTCTTTTGTCTAATTCCCTTGTGGTCATGGCATCCCACTTGGCATGCTTTCTCTTTCTCGCATGTGTATTGTAAAGATATTTTTTGTTTGATAATTATCAAGAAAAATCCAAAAGAATATGGCATACATATTTTTATGTCAGTAAAATCCCGGGCGTCTTTAGACCCAAAAATATTGCTAGTAATTCAGCATAATTTCCTGATATTGTCAGTCTAAGAGTGTTTTATTGGGGATGCCAGGAATAATTGTAATTAGTCTTCAAAGTTTTGTAGGTGATGTTACTGTTAACGACTTTTGAAATAAGTGTTAGCGATTTTAGCTGCTTAATTAGGTAGGCAATTAAGTGCTTACCTATGCGTGATAAATATAATGATTACAGATATTGTGCCTATTCATTTACATATAATAAATACCTAGTTTAACAGACTAGGCTTTTGAATAATTATTATTTTCAATCTGTTACTGCGTAGCAAGATTACAAAACAATATGTTTAGATATGTTGCTGCTGTTTCACTGTGCAGATAAATAGTCGTCCAATATTAGCACAAATATTTTGCAAAGATTCCTTACACTAAATAATAATAATAACTATAACCTAACAACATATCTCCTTTGTAGTTTGTGCCTATCTACTATTCCTTACTTACTTCCTCCATAAACATGCATTGTATTCTCTTTGCTATAATGTTTTGTTTTTTGTTTTATATTGACGTATCATTTTGTCTATAGTATTATTCTGTACTAGCTGTGCCCACGGCGTTGCTCGCGTGGCAGTTTTTCTGAGATATAAGGATCCTATGAGAGTTATCCCAGTACCAAAAGTACCAAATAGGTACCTACCTACCTGTGTTAAAAACCTTCAGTAGCGACCCGACATCGTCGTGATAGGTTAGAATATGAAGGCGGGTGCTCGCTGCGCTTCGCTACACCATTGAAGGTTGTTGACAGAAATCTGTGTTACGGTAGCGTTGTGTGTGTTATAATAGATTATCAATATCCCAAGATATAGTAAACGCGCAGTCGTCTGTATATGTTTATCTGCTGGTTTTAAAATAAAACTTAACAAAAAATTACAAAAGCCTTAATAATATCAAGGATATCAAGGAAAACCCCCGGCTCGCCACCCCCATTACATCTAGAAAGCATCCCGATCACATCAGTTTTCAAACATAACAACCGCATCAAAAACGGTCCATTCATTTGGGAGTTACGATTCTCTCTCACCTTTCCCCATACCCATATATATCAGAACCATCTTGATCACATCCGTTTTCAAACATTAAAAAAAAACATTTAAATGTTGGTCCATTCGTTTGGAAGCTACGAACCTCACCCCCTCCCCCATTCCCTCCTTCCCCCTATTATAGCTAAGAACGATCTCGTTTACACAAACACAAAAACACAAAAAACACTCAAACACAAAAAATCGCAGCTAAATTTGACCATTCATTTGGAAGCTACGATTCTCACCCCCCTTTTTCTCACAACTCCCCCCATACTCCATATAGCTAAGAACCATCTCGATCACATTCGTTTACAAACATAAAAAACACATCAAAATTGGTGCATTCGTTTGGTAGCTACGATTATCACGCTCCCCCCCCATCCTTCCCCACATTATAGCTAAGAACCATCCCGTTTACTCCAGCTTTCAAACATAAAAACCGCAGATAAATCGGCCCACTCGTTTGGAAGCTACGATTCTCATCCCCATACCCTTTTTTTGAGGTGAGCCTCACTCCCCATCTACACTAATATTATAAAGAGCAAAGATTTGTTTGTTTACTGTTTGTTTGTTTGTTTGTAATGGATAAACTCAAAAAATACAGACCCGGTTTTAAAAATTATTTCTCCTAAAGAAAGCTAAATTCTCAACGTGTAACATTAGCAGAATTTTATTTTTCAAAAAATTAGAGTTTCTTTCGAAAAATGCAACCTGAGGTATTAAATTTTGCAAAAAAACTCGATTACTTTGTATCACAAACCATGGAGTATATAAATACAACGCAAGATCATAAGTTTATGAAAAAAATACGGGTTAAGAAGAAAATACGGGTCTTTGTATATGGAACGTCGCCATCGAAACGAAATCACAGATCATCTAATAATCATTAACGTAGGGAATCCTCAATACTAATAATAGACGAAACAGTAACCGTAATTCAACCTCCTTGCGTTAAACAAAATAATACTATAGACGAAATAGTACGCGAGTATAAAACCTATAAATATAAACATTTTGTGTAAGAAATTGTTGTTGTTCTATTGGTCCAAATAAAGTATCTACTAATTTTTTCTTTCTAAATATCTACCCGTGCGAAGCCGGGGCGGGTCGCTAGTACTCTATATATCTAAAAACCATCTTGAGCACATCCGCTTTCAAACAGAAAAAACCGCATCAAAATCGGTCCATTTGTTTAGGAGCTACGATTTACACCCCCCCTCTGCCCCTCCCCCTCTTTCCCTCCTTCACGCCATTACAGCTAAGTTTACTATATCTTTCAAACATAAAAAACCGCTGCTAAATCAGTCCTTTCGTTTAGAAGCTACGATTCTCACCCCCTTTTCTCAACTGCCCTTCCCCACTATATCTATGTACTATCTCAATCACATAAGCTTTCAAACAGAAAAAACCGCATAAAAATCGGTCCAATCGTTTGGGAGCTATGATGCCACAGAGAGACACACACACACACACACACACACGCACGCACGCACGCACGCACGCACGCACGCACGCACGCACGCACGCACGCACGCACGCACGCACGCACGCACGCACGCACGAACGCACGCACGCACGCACACACGCACGCACGCACGCACGCACGCACGCACGCACACATCTGGATGGTCTGGTCTGGATTACATTTCTACGCATGTTAACGCTTCGCTACTCTGCTTAGTGGAGCGAACAATGAAATTCGGTACCGTTCTATAAACGGATGTCTATTACTTTAGTTTAACATAAACTTTGGACCCCTGTCCCTTAAAAATCCTTTATTTTTTCGGGATTAAAGGTATTCTAAATTTTAACAGATAATATAAACTTTCACTATGCTTAGTTACATCAAAATCCGTTCAGTAGTTACGTGATACGTGTTCTTTTAAATAACTTTCAACCCTTATCCTGCGGGAACCCTTTATTTTTTCGGGATAATAAGTATTTTAAATGTTAATCCATAACATCAGGTGTAACTGTGCCAAGTTACATCAAAATCCATCCAGTAGTTTTAGCGTGATGCGTGTTTATAGGGACAGTCAGACAGATAGACAGACAAAAAATAAAAAAAACCTTATTGCGCTCCATATCGATTTTGAAGTTTATCTCAATTATAATTTTCAAAAAATATTTAATGTATAGATTTAGCCTAGTTAAAATTGTATTATAGTATAGATAGAAGATAGATAGATAACGCAAGGAGGTCGAATTACGATTACTGATAAGGTTTAACGCCAGTAAGCGTAATTTAACCTCCTTTTCCTTAAAAAACTGGGTGGGAAGTAAGCGTAGTTCAGCCTCCTTTGGTTTAAAAAACCAGATAGCGAAAATAAGATGCGATTTAAGGTGCCACGTTTCGCTCAGCGCGCCAAATTAAAATTTATTTGCGTTTTTTTTTTCAATTACAGCTCTTATTACTCATCGTAGGTTCATGAAAACTTATTTTGCGGCAATAAATGGGTTGTATCAAGAAATTATGGTTAAAATGATCATCTAGATAATATTGGTTTAGCTACAAATGTCAATAACCTAATTTTCATCTTGGTTTCTGGTTTATTGACAAATGTACTTATACTAGCTGGTGACGCCGAGGATCATCTCCACGGGATGCGGTTTTGCGGAAATTGAGATCAGAGAAAATCGCAATGTTCCAGGAATATAATCCTGGTGCGGAAGGATCGAATTATATAATTATGTAACCTTCGCGTTTTGTGGACTGTATTTTGTTATTCATAGGGCGAAATGCGTTGTGGTGACAGATTGGTGACAGGTTAGTAGCCAAGGGTAGGTGATGTAAAAGAACATGAAAGGAAAGACAATGCACGCATACCTTTTGATGAACTCTTCCTCTGCCCAAGTCTCCGTGTTGTTTAGAAGGCCTAATCCAGGCCTGCAGCGCTTTAAAATCCTGTCTTTCAAGAGTGCAGCTGGCGCGCCGGTTTGGCACGCCACACGTGTTCTAATAATGTCACTAAAACACTGTTTTATTAACTATTTTTAATCACCACTATTTGTGCGTTCGTTTTATAGTCCTTGTGTTACCGATAACCGATTTACATATTTATTTAGCGAAGCGGAGATATTATTTGGTCGATTAGACCATCAGACATCTTTGATATATAAGCGGCAAGGCTGCAGCGTGCAGCGAAAACTCATCATCCTCCACCAACGGATGGAGACTCAATCTTGTGCGTTTTCTCTTGAACGCCTCTCACGCAACATATCGCACGCGTGATACATATATACATAGTAGGCGTGCGTGTGAGAGGAAAAGGCGAAGGAAGTAGAATAAAATAGAAATATGGCTGTAAAACTGGACACGAAATCGCCAATCATTCTGCATAGATTATAAGCGCTTATTTTTAAAATAGCGAAGGAATTAAACGGCGATAACACTAGCTTTAACCTTGATTTTTTGGTTGGTGGAATTTCATGATAATTTTGTATTTTTTTTTTATTTCCGCAATATAATTATATTATATAATACCTATTTATTGTGGTTTTCATGAATATTTATTCGTAGTCATGAACCCACAATGAAGTAATAGAGCTGTAATTGACAAAAAACGCACGAAAATTTGAATTTGGCGCGCTGAGCAAAACGTTGCACCATAAATAAGAATAAGACTGGATTTGTGACTGACTTCATAATGACAAACAATAATAATATTATATTAAAATTAAAATAAAAGTGATTTATTGAAATACGTTCTTTCGTTATTTTTAATGTTTGACACCATCAACCGATTTGGTAAGCGATCGTCACGTTGATTACACAAGTCAATGCAACCAGTTACACTGAGATTTTCATACTAATATACTGAAAATCTTATTGTATCTGATTGCATTTGGACTTCTGCAATCGGGCCACTGAGTTCACGTAATAGATATTGCGGCGATGCCACAATCATCCTCATTAATATTGTTACCAACCTCCGTTGTGTATTTCATATATTTGAACATAAAAAGATGACACGTTCATTGTCATGTAAACAAATATGTCCTAGTATCTCCTCTAACATGGTCTGTGGTCATAGTGGGAATTTTCATTATATTTAATTCAATATCTTTTATTAAATTACTAATGCCCGGTTATTAAGGATTTTATCGAGAGTTTATCTATTCAATTGCTGAATCTGACCATATCTGATTAATTTCAATAAAATCAATGAGGGTAAAAATCGTCAAATCAGAAACCTGACATTAGTTTTTTATTAAGTTACATCTTATACATATAAAATAGTACCGTGATACAGCTACTGATTGATAGGCAACGCACAGCCAAAACGGGCCGGTGGACCTAGAGATTTTGGAAAGAATATTCTTTGAGTAACGAGTGACTTATAGAATAAGTAACTTGACGAATGAGGGGTGTAAAGAAGCGACCTCATGTGCGTATTGTGTGACGTAATACCCGAAAATGTTGCCAATGCTGTTTTAATAATTATTTCCGTCCTTTTTTACTTGAAAATCTGAATATAATTGTGTCAAAAAGAGATCGCGATATGTTTCAAATCTCCGTATCGAAAAACATTATACCTATTTAAGGAGTTATAACTGATCAAATCTCCTTATCGAAAAACATTATACCTATTTAAGGAGTTATAACTGATCAAATCTCCTTATCGAAAAACATTATACCTATTTAAGGAGTTATAACTGATTGTAGCTATATTGAAACTCTTCTGCTCTATTAGTTTGTAAATCTACCAGAATGATACATCAGTTTGAATGAAATTGAAAAATTGTATTCACCTAAATTAAAGAGAAAAAAAAATGGTTCCCACATCCTTGACTTTTTTTTGCACACTGAACCAAAGAGTATATAAATACTACGTAAGAAGAGACGGGACTGACGTATATTGGAACGGATGTTGTGAATTTTTAAAACGAGCGCTGAGAATAAGTGCAACATAACAAAACGAATGACCATAGATAATAACACTCTATATCGAGCATGTTAGCCAACATGACAAACAGAAAAGGATGTCTGCAAACATAGCACATTTTTATCGATATTTTCAGAAAAAAAACGTATTAAGACTATTTTAATTTATATGGGGTTTATAATAATAATGTCTTTTCTAAGCATATTTTTATTACATACAAAAATAATACATTATATAGTACACAACACAATTTGTGTCTTTTTCCCTTAAAATATTGTCTAATCTTCCTTACTCCTTACTTAATATTACAAACTAGCAGTGGTCCGTGATTAACAGCATTTAAGGAGTAGCAATTTTTTTAAATTGGGTTGTTTCTTTTTGTAGTCGGTGTTTCGAAAATGTTTGCCACAGAAATATTTAATTAATGCAGCTTTTCGATCGGTATGTATGTCAAGTCCTCTTTATCGGTCACTTGTATCCAGTTTTTGTACCTGAAAATAAGTTTTTTAATTAAAATTAGATGATTAAGCGGTTTTAGGCTACACGACATTAGGTATTCTAAATTTATACTTTTACTACGTTTACTATTATATAGTGTGGAATGCAGAAGGACTTAGAATAAGATTAGGAACCAAATGTCGAATAACGGGTTATCGATAACACCGGCACCGCACTAGTTCTAGCAAGGCTATGTTATTTTGTTGAATATTATGAAAGAAAAATCATTAATTTCTTGTACCTAATAGATTACCGAATAGAATTACCACTTAACTATCTTTATTGAGTGGATATTTAGCCATAAATGTTCGTTTTTGACCCATCGCTCTAACAGATCGCAAACCACAAATTTCGCAAGTTTATAGCTCATTGCATAGAAAACTTTCAAACTCAATCACACTATTATTTATTTAATGTAGAAACAAACACCTTCAAAGCATTAAATACATCAACAGACGGTAATTATCACAAAATCAACTTGCCTAATAATTTTGTAAACAAAGTTAAACCACAGAACACATATTCATAGCGAAGGCGTGCAAGAAGGTCATGCATATAGTGAAGTAGAAAAGATAGCCGCCATAGAAATTAGCTCACGTTTGATACAAAAGTTATGAACAGTTTTTTATTAAGCTGTTTCGCCTGACTGCACTGAACTAAAAAAACGAAAGTTGTTGACAATCGAGGTTCATGCATTTTCAATCCTATTCATATTTAGATCGCATTTTAGACTGTTTTGACGATTTTGATTGACCGGAAACGTCATTGTATTTTTTTTTTCACCCGTTGGACCGGTTGCCATTGTAGGAAGCCATTGTAGGAAGGAAATGAAGTTTAGTTTAGTTTAGTTTTTTTTAAGTTTTTGTTATATTTTGAAGTTTCAATTAAATGTTTATTTTAATTGATTTGTTAACCTGGATGTTACTAGCTTACATGCTATGTTGATAAAACGTAAAAAAAATATTACTTAAGTTCTGTAGAAATGATATTTCAAGACGCTGCAAGATTTATGACATAAAATTTCGACCTTGTTCTTTGTGCTCTGCAAATTTTTAATTTCATTCATATTTTAAATATCACTACTGGCTATGACTCACGTGTATATAGTCGAAAACATCGACCTAGGTTTCGAGCGTATCCGACGCTCTTCTTTGGAGTTCACGCCGCGAGATCCCGACGCGCACTGCGGGCTGCAGCCCGCTGCGAGCGGCGCGTGAGATGCGGCGGCGACTGGGAACGGGGACTTCCGGTGCTCGTACTGCTCTGCACCGCCGTCGACGGAGATTGAACTCCTGCAGGTGGTGGCGATGGAACTCCATCGCTATCCATTGCATCATCGCCAAACGTGTCACACACAATGCTGACCGTGTCACACTCCAGACTACCTACCACTTGCTGCGTCGAGGAAACATTAAGCACGGTTTTCCAAGCTGGAGGCAGAGTCCACCCACGGTCCCGGTTGAAATTAGGCAATCGAGAGATCTCTATCGCCTCACGCCCTTTTTGAGGCACAAAGAACTTCTCTCGAGCTAGTACCGAGGCTTTGTCGAACCTTATGTAATAATTCGAACCGGAAAGACACGCATGCTCTGCAATGGCCGACCCAGCTGTGTCCAGATTCTTAATGCTCCTTATGTGCTCAGAAAGTCTAGTTGTGATGTTGCGTCGAGTTTCATCAATATAACTCTTGCCACAATTGCAAGGTATTTTATATACACCGGGCACGTTTAATGGGTCTCTATCTTTTGGTGAACGTAAATGCTGTCTAAGCAAACCCGGAGGACGGAAAAACGTCTTGATACTGTACTTCCGCCGTAAAAGATATAACACATATATATTATTGTTAAATCGTGATCTTTTGTGTGTTCTTTGAAGAATCATCAGTTTATAGTGTTAAACCGGTTTATATGATAATTTTAAAATGCCAACAACTATAAATAGCAACAGAAGATGTGTTTTATGTGGAGTTCGCACCAGTCGCGAAAACCAGAACAAAAAGAAAATTAATGGCATAATTTCCTATTGATCAGCGCCGGTAAGCATTAATTTTGATATTGCCACCTCCACGTTAGATGATAACCACGGCATGAAATCTTAGAAGAAAAACAAATTGCTCTTATTTTATCACAGATAACTTACTAATTTTGAATTTGACAGATAATTTGAATTTGAAGGGTAATTTGAATTTGACATATGCCTCAGCCTCTTCACCTTGTTTCTTACCCCCCTGACCGTAGCGCCCAAGGAGATTGAATTAAGCTTACCTACTCGCACAAGAATAATCACTGATACCAAAGAGGAGAGTTACGGTTTGGTACTATAAACTTTCTGTCACTAGTTGTCAATGTTCTTCAATGTCGATGACTAATAATAATCTTCGATCCTCCCATATTTTACCGATTAATATCATTCTGGTATTCTCCCTTATTTTTTGGAATACGACTTACGTGACTGGTGTCAATTCTGTTGTTCACTCACTAAAACTAAACTACACTAAAACTAAATTTAGTGTAGAGATTCGTAAAACCTATTTCATCATTTTAAGTAAACTAAAAAACGTGCAGGAGAGAGTGTGTTGCATTGTGGACGGCTGAAAGCGGGGAACGGGTGGGGGGATTAAGGGGAGGTAAGGGCGATTAGGGTAGGGTGGGGGTAAGACAAAAAAAGTGAAGGGAGGTAAGGGTAATTTAGTACCCCATCCTGCACTCACATTTTCCCAACCTAAGAAGTGTAGATTTCGAAACTTATTCTCCTTTCCCGTCACTTTTTATTAACTTCCCCCTCCCCTCACTTCCCCCACACTCCTCTCACTTCCCCTACCTTGTCCGACTTTTTCCACAAACCCCTCACATTTTTTCTCTTCCCCACCCTCCTCCGACTTTCCCCTCACCCACCCATCACTTTTCCTTTAATCCCCCCTCCCCCACCGGTGCCTCCTTCCCCAACCCCGGCCGTGCACAATACAACACCCGCTCTCCCAAGTCCCTTAGTTCCGTCGCAGAACTTAAATTTAGTCGGAAAGCTAAATTAAGGCTAGTTCAGTGAGATTGTAACAAAATAATCTGTTTGACAGGACTAAACTTAAATTTAGCTTAGTTTAGTCTAGTTGAAAACAACAGAATCGACACTATTGGCGGAATTGTGGAATGGCAACTCCACAAATGCCATAAAACAAGAAGAGAAGTGAAGTGACCAATAATAAATAACTGATTAATTATTTAAATTACCTACTAAACTTTAAATTATTTATTAATACTGTATATTACGAGTGTACTGTTCACCACGAACAATACTTGCAGTGGTCCGCATTGCAAAAGCAAACGGAGTAGTGTTAAGTTACACCGTTTTCCAAAGACTGGGAAAGGAATCAAATGGGTGGAAAATACCTGTAACTTGTGCTAAATTGAAGGAACTCAGGTCAGAGGAGCTACAAAAGTGGTTTTTATATTACAAGTTCTTATTTTATTCTATCACTAGCTGTGCCTAAACTAGTTGTGTTAAAAGTACTCTATGTGCTATTCCAAGACCAACAATAAACATTTGATCAAAATTCCTTCAGCCGTTTAAAAGTTTTTTATCGATTGCTCGGCATCTGATCATTGGATTACGATACCAAGTACCCCAGGTCTTGGTCAAACCCTAAGCTATCCAACACTGAAAACTGCATCGCAATCGGTCTAATAGTTTTTACGTGATGCGCGAACAAACACACAGACAAACAAACAGACAGACACGAATTTTAAAAATGTTTTATTCTTGTTCAGTAGCTCAGACCAATTTTTTAAAATTATCTTCTTTGTACAGACTTTTACGTTATTATTGCCTATAGCTGTGCCCGCTGCGTTGCTCGCGTGGTAGTTTTTCTGGGATATAATGATCCTATGAATTACTCCAGTACCAAAAGTACCAATATAGGTACCTACCTATCTACCTGTGTTAACAACCTTCAGTGGCAATCCGACATGGTCGTGATAGGTTAGAAGACGAAGGCGAGAGCGAAGCGTAGCGAGCATAAAGCCCCATTATAGCTAAGAACCATATTGTTTACCTCGTAGCATTGAAACATAAAAACCCGCAGTTATTTTGGTCCATTCGTTTGAAAGATACGATTCTCACCCCCCTCCCCTTTTTTCAACTCCTCCCACCCTCCCCTCCCTTATAGCAAAGGAACATGATAAACCATATCGATCACATCCTTTTTAAAACATAAAAAACTGCATCAAATTTGGTCCATTCATTTGGGAGATATGAACTTCGCCATATTCCCCCCCCATTCGTTTGGACGCTACGATTCTCACCCCTTTTTCTCCCCCCCCATATAGCTAAGCTAAGAACCATCTCGATCACATTAGCTTTCAAACAAAAAAACCGCATCAAAATCGGTCCATACGTTTGGGAGCTTTTTTATGAGGATGCCACAAACAGACACACACACACACACACACACCCTCTCACACAGTGATTCACACCCTAAACTTATAACACCCGTCTCTTTGTTCGGGGGTTAAAAATGTAAAATAGTAAGCAAAAAGCCGCAAGTAAATTGACAGAATTCTTTTCAGTTTTTGAGTTTTTTCTAAATTATCTGAATTTGAATTATTGTGACCTATTTTGTTGTAACAATTTGACGGTTTAATTCAAGAAAAAAATATTTATAAAAATTGACAAAATAACGCATAAAAAATGTAAATGCATAAAAA
This sequence comes from Alsophila aescularia, assembly GCA_946251855.1. Taxonomy (NCBI): domain Eukaryota; kingdom Metazoa; phylum Arthropoda; class Insecta; order Lepidoptera; family Geometridae; genus Alsophila; species Alsophila aescularia. The sequence goes on from OX276379.1 coordinate 46,057,613, forward strand.
TACGGAACAAAACATTTCAATAAGTACGTGAGTTCGATCCACGCACGCCTGGGTTGGCAGGCGGAAATACTCCCGCTAAACCAGATAGTATAGTGGCGAGCGGTTCGAAATTATGGTACCGTTTTAATGTTTTATTTATATTACATTTAAATTACCATAACTTTGAATACCTATCCCGCAGGTACCCTATATTTTCTGGGGATAAAAAGAATCCATAATTTTAATACATAATATGTACTTTGACTGTGCCAAGTTATAACGCATAAAATATGTAAATGCATAAAAATATGGAACAAAACATTTCAATAAGTATGTGATTTCGATCCACGCTCGTCTGGGTTGACAGGCAGAAATACTCCCGCTAAATCAGATAGTTAATGGCGAGAGAGTCGAAATTATGATACCATTTTAATGTTTTATTTATATTACATTTAAATTACCATAACTTTGAATACCCATCCCGCAGGAACCCTATATTTTTTGGGGATAAAAAGAATCCATAATTTTATTACATAATATGTACTTTGACTGTGCCAAGTTACATCAAACTCTGACCAGTAGTTTCAGCGTAATATGTGTTCTTTTAAATAACTTTTAACCCCTATCCTGCGGGAACTCATGATTTTTTCGGGATAAAAAGTATTCTAAATGTTAATCCATAACATAAGCTATGATTGTGCCAAGTTGCATCAAAATCCATCTGGTAGTTTCAGCGTGATGCGTGTTCAAAGAGACAGACAGACAGACAGACAGACAGACAGACAGACAGACAGACAGACAGCCAGACAGACAGACAGACAGACAGACAGACAGACAGACAAAAATTAAAAAAATATCCTTTTTGCACTCTATATCGATTTTGAAGTTTATCTCAATTATAATTTTCAAAAAATATTTAATGTACAGATTTAGCCCAAAGGTCAGTTTTATTATAGTATAGATATTGGGCATTTGAATCATATTATATTTCTCAGCTTAATTCTTAGCGATTTTGTTTACATATTGTAGTCAGGTCCCCACGTCTCAGCCCTCGCACGGTTTGTTTAAAGGAGTATTTTTCTTATGGAAGGCAACCCGTCCCTGCCAATCTCAGGTACCGTCACCTTGTTCTCATCCGTGTTTCCGTGGTCATAGCCTTCGCACGCGCTTAGTCAGTCTACCTACAAAAAATAAAAAGTTGCCTACCTTCAAATATGGCTAGGAAGAAAACGAGTACTTACAGGTGAAAAAGAATAATATATATTCATTTAACAATAAAAAAGTTGCATACAAAAGCAACACACTGCCGGGCGATGCCATCATTGAATTATATTCCATATCCTCGGACCGTGAAACAGAAGGTTAGTATACAAATTATTATAATTTTTCCTCACTAAAAATGTTCTTACTGTTCTATGTTCCTACCTACATAGTTCTACCTAAAGAAGAAATGTGATGCATAATACCATGAAGGTTTTCTACTTCTTCTTCATAAAATGAATGTTCGAAATGTGATGCGAGACGACAGCGGGGCTATCTCTTTCACGTAAAGAAGAAATGTGATGCGTACTACCATGAAGGGGACCTACTGTCACTATATTTCTTCACTAGCTGTGCCCGCGGCTTTGCACGCGTGTTTATTTCTCGAGGTTAAAAGTACTCTATTTTAGGTGCTATTTCAGGACCTAAAATACCAACATTTAATCAAAAATCCTTCAGCCGTCAAAATTATTTTTATATATTGCTCGGCTTCCATACATTATCTAGAGATATCACGTAAACCAGTTTTTAATTCAAACCCTAACCTATATATCAGTGAAAACCACATCACAATCGGTTTAGTCGTTTTTACGTGATGCGCGAACAAACAAACTGACGCAGATAAACAGAAAATCAGAAAAAACGATTAAAACAAAAAGTAAGCCTAAATCATATTTATTAATTTGATGACATTTTAATAACATTACAATAGATTACTGTGCAATATTAATAACAATTTACATTTCTTGAAAATCCGATTGCCTTTATTTTTGTTTTTTCCAGATTACAGAGGAACTTTTGGTCTTACAAAGTTTCACTTGTACTTATATTAAAGTTAAATAACTGTTCTACAACTTTTTTCAATGTTTTTCCTCGTAGAATGAGTATTATAGCCAATATGCTGCTCGGAAAGCGGCTAAAACTACAATTTCAAACTTTTTAGGAAAAATGAATAAGCCTAACGCGAGTTTTGAGTCTACATAATCCACCGTTGGACGTAAGCCTCTCCCAATGAACGCCACTGAGCCCGATCTTCGGCTCTTCTCATCCAGTCGCTCCAGCTGTCTTTCGCAAGTCATATCTCCACCTGGCCGGCGGGCGTCCCACACTACGTTGTGTTTGCGACTACGATGACCGTTAATCTTTTATAATAAAGTGTGAAGGCCAGCTTAAGATGAGCCGTACGTTCAAACGCTTCTGTACATTTCGGGTTTCAAGTTATTTAAAACTAGCTGTACCCGCGGTTTTGCCCGCGTGGTCATTTCATTTAAAAGTTACTCATACATGTTATTCCAGGACCAAAAGTACCTATAATATACAATAATATACTACATTTGTTCAGCCGTCGAATAGTTTTTTATCGATTGCTCGGCATCTAATCATCAGATTAAGATACTAAATAGCCCAGTTTTTAACTCAAGCCCTAAGCTATCCAATAGTGAAAATTGCATTGCAATCGATCAAGTAGTTTTTACTTGATGCGCGAACAAACTTACATACAGACCTTCAGTAGTAACCCTACATGGCCGTGATAGGTTAGAAGACGAAGGCGGGAGCTCGCTAAGCTTCGCTCTCGCCTTCGCCTTCTAACTATTCACGGCCAAGTCGGGTTGCCACTGAAGGCTGTTGGCAGAAATCTATCTGTGTTGCAATAGCAAATAAATAATTAATAGGTTGGTCTAGTGTCTAGTGACCCTGGGAACGAAATCAAACGGTCGCGGGTTCGAAGCCTGCAAGGTGCAATCATTTGTGTGATGAGCAAAAATGTTTGTTTCCGAGTCATGGAAGTGATATTCGTATTTATGTACGTTATCTAGTGCCCATATTACAGGGTATCCTAGTTTGGGGCTAGGTAATTAGTATGGAATTGTCCCCAATATATTTATTATTATTTATTAATGTTTGTACAGCCACCAAGACACTTTGTGGAATAGAATAGAATAGCGTTATGTGGAGCGTTATTCGAAACTACCTATACCCGATCGCAGCTCGGCCAGTGACGTCATAAGTGTTCGAATGGTGATGTCGATCGCAGCTTGGCCAGTGACGTCATAAATGTTCGAAACCTTTACGGTGTACTTTCGAAGAATACATTTTCGCTTTCTGGATTTTAAAACATACTCGATACCAACCACGAACCTCTACAGATTCATGATGCCAACACGGTCTCTGACGTCAAGAGCGTTGTGTACGTAATGTATATTTTCGAAATTTTATGCAACGACGTCGGCTTTCCTTTAGTTAGTGCTTCAGACAGTTCTGTTAGTACAACATGTAAAACATTAAGGATTCTGGCACAGAGTACTATGCATATACGGAAATAGAGGCCTATCTTCGCGGCCAATAGGGGTAAAGCTCAGTGGCGCCTCTGTATTTAGCTAATGGAACTATTGCTTCATGAAAAGTTTTTGTTGAGTGCAAAAGTTTTTGAGGCTACTCGGATACGAACCTGGGAATGACGGCACGTCAGTTGGGTAAAGGACACCACTGTGCCACAAAGGATCTTTATCACTGGCCGAAAATGTAGTGTCCACTTCTGTCTTTTCACTTTGTTTGTAAACCATAAAAAGTGCGAAAAAGTCAGAAAAAACACGTAAGTCGGGTTCTGACACCATTGCGCCACGAAGGATCTTAGACATAGGTCGAAAATTGGATGTCCGCAAAGAAGATAAGAGATAAGATAGAAATAAGAAAAGAAGAAGAAAAGAAGAGAGAAATCAAGAAGAAGATAAGAGAGAAATAAGAAAGAAGATAGAATTGGGTAAGATAGAAATCTTTACACTTTGTTTGTAAACCATAATAATTAAAAAACTACCATCAGCAATATGACGTAACAAAACTTGACGGTTTACTTCAGGAAATTACATAAGCCTTAAAAAAAAACAAAGAAAATGTAAAAAAACGCACAAAATATGTAAATGCTTATAAATATTGAGGCAAAACATTCATAGCAGCGCGTGGATTCGATCCATGAGCCTCTGGGTTGCAGGCTAGACACCGCTTCCACTGTGCCACTCTGACTTGTGGCATAGGTGCCGAATTTACGGTACCTTTTTATAAACGGATGTGCAATTAATATTCCTTTCGAATTAACATAACTTTGGACTCATATCCAGCAGGAATCCCGTATTTTTTCGTGAATAAAAGTATCATTCATATTAACACATACTATAAACTTTGACTGTGCCAAGTTACTTCAAAATCCGTCCGGTAGTTTCGGCGTGTTATTAATTTTTTTAAATAACTTTCAACCCTTATCCTGCGGGAACCATTGTTTTTTTCGGGATAAAAAGTATTCTAAATGTTAATCATCAATAGTTGGTCAAAAATGTTTTATGTGCCTTGTTTGCTTTAATAAATACTTTGATGTGTCTTTAAACTGATTTTAATTCACGAACAAACCTTTCTGCTTGAGATTTAACAAACTAAATGTCATTTCACTCCTGAGTCTCTGAGACGAATAGGACGGTAGGTGGTTGTGTGACAAAAATAGGTGGTAGGTGGTAAAGGGTTAATGTACAGATTTAGCCCAGTTACAGTTTTATTATAGTATAGATAGATATAAGAATGTTCGAAATGTGATGCGAGACGCCAGCGGGACTATCTTTTTCACGTAAAGAAGAAATTTGATGCGTACTACCATGAATGGGACCTACCGTCACTATATTTCTTCATAAAATAATGTTCAAAAAGTGATGTGAGACGCCAGTGGGGTTCTCTCTGTCATGTAAAGAAGAAAGTGATGCGCACTACCATGAAGGGTTCCTACTGTCACTATATTTCTTCATTAAGGTATGTTCAAAATGTGACATTACTATTAAATATGTTATAAAAGTACTGCGAGACACCATCTAAGCTATTTCTGTCACGCAAAGAAAAAGTGAGTGATGCGTACTTCCACGAAGGATTACTACCGTCAAGATATAATTTCTTCATAAAAAAAAACATAAAGTGATTCCATTTGGGATATCTCTTGCGAAAAAAAATTGAGTCATAGCCGAGTCCAGTGTGGACCGAGTCAGATTCTACCCTGAAAGGGTTTCTATTAAAAAGAACATACCTACTGTTCGTTTCAGAATATTTTAATGGTGTACCCTCAACTTTTGCCTCTGCCGCGGACGTAGCACCGCCTGATACCGTCTCTCTCGCCTGACGTATGAACCCATCCTCCAACGCCAGAGCCGAACGGCGAGTTCATCAAAATCAAATGTTATGGATGATGACCCCGAACTTGACAAAGAAAATATTTCTTTGCATGGTGAAAAAACCAAAGGCTAAAACTTTGTTCAGAAAAACAGCACATAAGGATTTAGCTTCTATAGCAGAATAACATTGCCATGAATTTATGGGGTGTAACCAAAAAACTTCATGATTATTAAACTTTTGTGGCAGTTGAACTAATGAATACAAGACAGCCATTACGGACAGACGAAGACACAACGAGGCTTTGTCGTTAGTTAATCAATGCTGATTTAAGACGTCTCTTATTAAAGTAAAGAGATACATTTTTTTATTAGTTGACGATGGAATTTTATTATCTGACAAGTTAAAGTCAACAAAGTAGATCAAAACCAGCTGGTTCTGTTTAAGGTACCTACCTAAAATAAATTAGAAATGAAAAGTTTGAGGTATGTTATAATAACAATTTATTAAAAACAACAGGAATGAGAAACGTTTACTGAAAATCCCAGCTTCGAAAAACGACGACCAAGCCGATGCAGAGAAGCCTCATTCAGCGCAGCGACTATTCACCTTTTAACAGTGGGAGCCAGCAAGGCAAGCACCAGCTATGGTCTGAGATCCCACAGGAGATTTAGAGGTACAATATTCCGGTCTTTGTCACTTCATTCGAAGTTAACAACAAATTACCGATGACCCGATATCATCTTAGTGATTTACTAGGTTACAAAGTTCGATTTATTTCACAGAAACATACAGATTTTAGTGAATTTGTGCATCTCTGTAATCTTAAATGTCAAAGTCAAAACACGACTTCTTAAAATGAAAATATTGTTCTGCATCATCATACATTGTAGCCACATGTTATATTTTTTGAAAATATTTTTCAACGTTTTTGGATTTGTCCGTTCCTTCATGATGGAATCCAATGAACTAAACTATGGCACGCGGACAATTCAATCAAATTCAACGATACCAAATATATTACATTCGCCGCTAAAGTCATAACTTTATTTTTTCTTAGTGGGGTATAAAACTAATGAACTAATAATTGAGTACAAATGAATCCTTAACCTTAATCCTAAACCCCATTTGCTTAAATGTAAAAAAGTGCTACTTGAAAACTGAAAAGTAATTATTGTTATATATTGGCTTATTGCCTCATTATACGAAAAATGCATATTGCATAGTTCCAGAACATAAATATAAATAAACCTACATAACTATCTAATGAATGTAAAGGAAAATTTATGTATCATAAAAATTTACGGCAGTGACTTTATAACTCTGTTGTAAGAAAACTTTTAGGTAAATATATTTCAATCCAAATATAATAAAAATCTGGGGCATTATTGCTACCTTAGATGGTAGATATTGACCGAAATTATACCTCATACTTGAACAACTTTTCGAACTATTTTTGCAGAATTATATAATTATATTCATATTTTATTTATGTAATTAGGCCCTTCTGCCATATAAAAATCAATGTCTAACTTAACGAATACCACATACACAATATGTACAATCGTATTATAACATTTAAAAATTCATAAAAATGCAAAAATTTGACCGGCAATTTATTTATTTCATTATTACTATTTTTTAATTTTGGAAGTTTCAAGTTTGATGATCACATTTTTAAACTTAGATAAAATTAAATAAAAAGAACGATAAACTTCGATTTTAGAAAAGCTATACATCAAGAACAAAAATGAATACTTTTATAGAAATTACATCCAAAGTAGTGATCTAGGGTACCATCTCTTCGAAAATATTGCCATGTTATATTAAACCAAGCAATTTTCATGAGAGATCATTACAAAATAACCAGATTATTTACGTTGAAAAGTGAGGATTAACTGACAGGACTCGAGCCCGCATCGTCCGTTTCTCTGCGTTGCACCAGTTCAGTCATCGTGACCAGTTGACCATTGTTGTAATGGGGATTTACATGTGTTTGCAGTTTCGTGATCATTTATGTAAATTTAACTCTTTTAAACTATTTGCACTGATTTTGGAAAAGTCTCAATTATCGTTCAAGATAATGGTAAAGGTATAGTGGTGGCACTACACACTAGTCTCACAAAACCTTGGTTCCCGAATAAAATACTAAACTATCATTTTACCTAGGAACCAGAGAAAAAAGAAAGATTAAAAAAACTTTCTTTTTTACTTATATGTTTTTTTTATATCGTTTGTAACTACACACTACGTTCAATCAAAATCATGAAAAATCGGTCAATGAAGTCATTTTATACAGATACCAGACCTGGACTTGTAGTTTTAATGCGTACAGTAGCCACTTGCACGAGCTCTCACACTTTTAAAACAAGCTCGTCAGGCTCAAAATATCAAGATTACTTATTTAAGTTATAGAAGATCACATACACAGGCATAATCTCAGACTATAAGTCACTGAATCAAGGACGCCCTAGACAAAAGCGGACGTAACACCACTGTGTTGGTGGACATAGTAGATAGATAGATAACACTTTATATTAAAATGCAAATAACACTTCTTAAAGAAAAGTACAATGGATTTAGTAGATAGATAGATAACGCTGTATATAAAAATTCAATCAACATTTCTTAAAGAAAAGTACAACAGGGTCTTATCGGTACATAGACATTATAATTCTACTTATGTCCGATAACGTGACATAACTATTATTACTCGACCTCTGCAGCTCGATAGATCCTCGTTGGCTGGGTGCGTATACGTACATAATATAAAAGAAAAACCGCAAGATGGTTATTCTGTTTTCGCTATGACTTAATAACAAATAACTAAGTAATCTAAGTTAAAGGTTTATATTTTAGAAAAATACGACAGAATATTGTTTATCAATTGTCATTACTATAACACCAGTCATAGTCATAAGACTCATAAAAAGCATGACTTACTCTTTAAAATGTTTAATATCTAAACTTTAGGTGTTTTTAAAATAAATTCTTCTACTATAATAGTAACCCAAAAAATATACTAATATAAAAACTATAATAGTAACGCATGAATAATAATTCTTTCTGCGTAAAGGTAGACACTGACTAGTGAAGTTATAAGTATAGCTTAAAATATATATATAATTATAACACATTATTATAATCTATAACAATAATTTATGTTATAAACTATGAGGATACAAAAACAAATAAAGAGGATAAACTTCACATTTTATTTCTCTAAACATCCTACAATATGTAAACAAAATCGCTAAGAATTAAGCTGAGAAATATAATTAATGATCAAACGAACTTACCTGTACGTGAAGTTCGATCATAATTATATGATCAGCTTCATTCTTAGCGATTTATACTTATCCTCCCTAAATTTATCTATAGCTAGCTATACTCCCGACCCAAAAATGATAAATTTGTTTTCGTTTTACATCTTTATACAAAATGAGAACAAGGTGGCGGTACCTGAAATTGGCAGGGACGGGTTGCTATGCCATAAGAAAAATACTCCTTTAAACAAACCGTGCGAGGGCTGAGACGTGGGGACCTGACTACAATATGTAAACAAAATCGCAAGGAATGAAGCTGATCATATAATTATGATCGAACTTCACGTACAGGTAAGTTCGTTTGATCATTAATTATCATTCATGTTAACCTAACGAACCTGTCTAGCTAGGTAGGTAGGAACTACTTTTTGAGCGCGCAATTCCATAGAACATGATTTTACGTTTTTTATAATATGAATTAATTAAATTTGTTTACATATAAGATGTTTGTTCTAATTCTTATAAATTACTAGGGCTAACTTATATAATTTGTAGCTTACGAAAGCAATATCGTATTTTTTGAATACCCAGCTGTAAGAAGTACCTATATAGGAATTTATTTTATAGTTTCTACCTTCAGCAGGACTAAACAGAAGCATTAGGGGCCGGCTGAATTGTCCATACAATCGTTATTCCAAAATATTATTTAAGTAATTGAACCATACCTATTTCCACCTTAATATTATGGTATTACTCGGATTCGGAATTTTATATAGCTAGGTTTCCAACTTTTGTTTTTCAGAATGCATGGCAAAAACGAAGCGTACGCGAATTGTATGTATGTCGTATAAATAATTTCCTTTACATTTCGTTTTGAGTAGGTACATAAGAATTTTGAAGAAATAAGCAGTCGGGGAAACTAGACAATTACTATCCGAATCAGAATAGTGCATAATATGGTGAAAATTTGCTTCAATTACAAATGTTTTTGGAGTATCGTTTGTTTGGGCAATTCATTATCGGGCTTGTAAGGATGGATAAAAACAAAGAGGTTTTATTACGCTTACTTTAAGCGTAATAAAACCTCTATGGTTAAAAATTAAACCAAGCATAGATAATACTAGACTGCAAAGAAGATTCAAAAAAAATATGTCAGCCTCTAAATTACCGCCATAGATTATATATTAATTCTGTCGGAAGTACTCGGTATTGGTTGTTCGGAGATTCACGTCTGTTCCCCGTATCTTCTTTGTAGTTTGTGATGATAACGAGAACTTCGCTCGTGATTCAATCCTAGAATCCTTCGCTTGCTCAGGTTTCAATAATAAGTACTCGAGTCAAAAAATCTCTTTGCAGCCTTGCATAACAAATAACAATTTGTAGAGATTCTAGAACGCATATTACATTTTTTTTTCACGTTTTTATTAATCACTTACTTGTTTGTCTGTCTTTCTGTCTATCGTTCCGGCACAATCTGGCACCTCAAATTTTGAACACTTCCCGATTAGCTATCCGGCTAAACTGAACTGAACTTTCAGGGTAGCTCTCACAGCTCGATTATAATGCATTTAAAAAAACTGGTTTTTAGATAGATTAGTTTTTTCACAATAATATACTACATTTGTTCAGCCGTCGAATAGTTTTTTATCGATTGCTCGGCATCTAATCATCAGATTAAGATACTAAGTAGCCCAGTTTTTAACTCAAACCCTAAGCTATCCAATAGTGAAAATTGCATTGCAATCGATCAAGTAGTTTTTACTTAATGCGCGAACAAACTTACATACAGACCTTCAGTAGTGACCCGACATGGCCGTGATAGGTTAGAAGACGAAGGTGGGAGCTCGCTAAGCTTTGCTCTTGCCTTCGCCTTCTAACTATTCACGGCCAAGTCGGGTTGCCACTGAAGGCTGTTGGCAGAAATCTATCTGTGTTGCAATAGCAAATAAATAATTAATAGGTTGGTCCAGTGGCTAGTGACCCTGGGAACGAAATCAAACGGTCGCGGGTTCGAATCCTGCAAGGTGCAATCATTTGTGTGATGAGCAAAAATGATTGTTTCCGAGTCATGGATGTGATATTCGTATGTACGTTATCTAGTGCCCATATTACAGGGTATCCTAGTGTGGGGCTAGGTAATTTGTATGGAATTGTCCCCAATATATTTATTATTATTTATTAATGTTTGTAAAACCACCAAGACACTTTGTGGAATAGAATAGAATAGCGTTATGTGGAGCGTTATTCGAAACTACCTATACCCGATCGCAGCTCGGCCAGTGACGTCATAAATGTTCGAAACCTTTACGGTGTACCTTCGAAGAATACATTTTTGCTTTCTGGATTTTAAAACATACTCGATGCCAACCACGAACCTCTACAGGTCCATGATGCCAACACGGTCTCTGACGTCAAGAGCGTTGTGTACGTAATGTATATTTTCGAAATTTTATGCAAGGACGTCGGCTTTCCTTTAGTTAGTGCATCAGACAGTTCTGTTAGTACAACATGTAAAACATTAAAGATTCTGGCACAGAGTACTATGTATATACGGAAATAGAGGCCTATCTTCGCGCCCAATAGGGGTAAAACTCAGTGGCGCCTCTGTATTTAGCTAATGGAACTATTGCTTCATGAAAAGTTTTTGTTGAGTGCAAAAGTTTTTGAGGCTACTCGGATACGAACCTGGGAATAACGGTACGTCAGTTGGGTAAAGACACCACTGTGCCACAAAGGATCTTAATCACTGGCCGAAAATTTAGTGTCCACTTCTGTCTTTTCACTTTGTTTGTAAACCATAAAAAGTGCGAAAAAGTCAGAAAAACCACGTAAGTCGGGTTCTGACACCATTGCGCCACCAAGGATCTTAGACATAGGTCGAAAATTGGGTGTCCGCTTCTGTCTTTACACTTTGTTTGTAAACCATAATAATTAAAAAACTACCATCTGCAATATTACGTAACAAAACTTGACGGTTTACTTCAGGAAAATACATAAGCCTTAAAATACAAAGAAAATGTAAAAAAACGCACAAAATATGTAAATGCTTATAAATATTGAGGCAAAACATTCATAGCAGCGCGTGGATTCGATCCATGAGCCTCTGGGTTGCAGGCTAGACACCGCTTCCACTGTGCCACTCTGACTTGTGGCATAGGTGCCGAATTTACGGTACCTTTTTATAAACGGATGTGCAATTAATATTCCTTTCAAATTAACATAACTTTAGACTCATATCCAGCAGGAATCCCGTATTTTTTCGTGATTAAAAGTATCATTCATATTAAAACATACTATAAACTTTGACTGTGCCAAGTTACTTCAAAATCCGTCCGGTAGTTTCGGTGTGATATGTACAGATTTAGCCCAGTTACAGTTTTATTATAGTATAGATAGATATAGATAGATAGATAGATAGATATATAGATAGATAGATAGATAGATAGATATCAAGGAAAATGTAAAAAATAACGCATAAATAATGTAAAATCTTTTAATTATGTAAAATCTATTATTATCTTTTGGTGATTTCGATCCACGTACGTCTGGATTACGCACCCATGCATCTGTCTAACTGGGCCAGTGAGCTTCGTAGCAGAATGTCGAAATTCGGTACCAGTCTATAAACGGATGTATGATTACTTTAAATTTAACACAACTTTGGACCCATAGGTTGCAGGAACCTTTTAATTTTTCGGGATAAACAGTATTCAACATTTTAACACATTATATAAACTTTGACTGTGCCAAGTTGCATCAACATCCGTCCAATAGTTTCAGCGTGCTACGTGTTCTTTGAAATAATTTAAGTAATTAATTTAAATTAATAATTTTTCACCCCTATCCTGCAGGAACTCCTTAATTTTTCGGGATGAAAAGTATCCAATGCCCTACCTCGAAGTATGAACTCAAATCATACCAAATTTTATTTCAATTATGTGAGTATTTTCAGCGTGATACGCTTCCAAGGTACAGATACACAGACAGACAGACAGACAGACAGACAGACAGACAGACAAAAATTAAAAAAAAACAGTTTAGGATTTAGTATTGAATGTAGAACAGCCTCCAAAAAAAGTTACAAAATATCTTCAATTTACAGAATTTGGGACATTATTCAGCAGGAACTCTAATTTTTTCGGGTTGTTTTTGTCCTCAATTTTGTAAACTATGACTGTGCCAAGTTGCAACAAAATCCTTCCAGTAGTTTTAGCGTGATACGTGTTCTTTTAAATAAATTTCAATATTTTATTATTATTTTTCTATCCTGCGGGAACCCTTTAATTTTTCGGGATTAAATATGTCCTACCTTGTAGTATGAACTCAAATCATACCAAGTTTCATTTAAATTCATTCAGTAGTTTCGGCGTGATGCCTAGCCAAGATACAGACAGACAGATAGACAAAAATGAAAAAAAAAACTGTTTTGGCTTCAGAATAGAATATAGTACCCTCCAAAAGAAAATTTCAAAATATCTTCAATCTACAGAATTGGAGTGAAATTACTAGAGTAATTTGATATCAACCGGACAGTAGGAAATTCAGCAGACAGACAACTTCCATTTGCAACTCGCAAGGATTTGAGAGCTGGAGGTCGTGCTGAGGCAAAGCGCTAAAGCCAAATTCGTGAGCCAAATTCGAAAAGTTTACAGATTTGTATTTAGCGGAACGCTTGGGTTGCAGTGAATTGAATGCTTGCGTATTTTAAGGACAATCAGCGCCATCTAGTTAAATCGGAGGCAGAACTTTGATTCGTTTGATTTATGCAATGGAGTTGTTGATGCTGGCAAAGATTTGGTGCTGGCTTTCTAATAATCTTTGATGCTGGTAAATTAAGTTGTGTCTTTTTTGTTCTTATTGCTTTATTATATGTACAGATAATACGCTCTCTTGTGTAGAAGTTCTACAATAAAAATACTTACGCCGTGTTAAGGAAGTAGGATTCTCCATTGTGCTATACCTACTCGTTCCTTAATATCTAAGAACCATCTCGATTACCTCCAGCTTTCAATCATAAAAAAACCGCAACTAAATCAAACCATTCGTTTGGAAGCTTCTATCCTCACCACTTTTTCTCATCTCCTCCCTCCCCCTCCCCATATAGCTAAGAACCATCACAATCACATTAGCTTACAAAAACAAAAAAAGAAGAAACACACACACCCTCACACTCACACACATACAGTGATACACACCCTAAACTTATAACACCCGTCTCTTTGTTTGGGGGTTTAAAAATGTAAAAATAACGCCTAAAATATGTCAACGCTATTAATTATGGAACAAAAAAACTAAAAGCGCGTGGTTTCGATCCACGGACGTCTGGATTAGACTTCCGCGCATGTTAACCGCTCGGCCACTCGTTACGTGACGCGGACAACGAAATTTAGAAACCGTTCTTTAAACGGATGTTTTATTACGTTAATTTAACATAAACTTTGGACCCTTATCCCTTAAAAATCCTTTATTTTTTCGGGAGTAAAATTATTCTAAATTTTAACAGATAATATAAACTTTGACTATGCCCAGTTACATCAAAATCCATCCAGAAGTTTGAGCGTGATACCGTGTTCTTTTAAATAACTTACAACCCTTATCCTGCAGGAACCCTTTATTTTTTCGGGATAAAAAGTATTCTAAATGTTAATCCATAACATCAGCTATGATTCTGCTAAGTTGTATCAAAATCCATCTGGTACTTTCAGCGTGATGCGTGTTCAAAGAGACAGACATACAGACAGACAGACAGACAGACAAAAAATAAAAAAGTATCCTTTTTGCACTCCATATCGATTTTAAAGTTTATCTCAATTTTAATTTTCAAAAAATATTTCATGTACAGATTTAGCCCAGTTACAGTTTTATTATAGTATAGATAGATAGATTTTTGCTTATTTATGACAACAGACATCATACCTACAAATTAGTATAGAATGTGAGGATACCCAGCGGGTTATATGTCATTACAAGCGCTGTGATAAGATGAAATAAACAATATTGTCCAGCTTGCCTTAGTCCATTATAAATATTATTATATCCTTAATTATAAAAAGTATCCCGTGCTATTTCAATTCTAATTAAACATATTATTCTATTATTAACAAAACGAAGAGGTATAGATAAATTGGTACTCGTAATGTTTTTCAATCGCCCGCATTCAATCGTACACACACACGCCCGCACAGACAATAATAATTGTAAATTTGATTTTGATATCTAAATCATAGAATAAATTGAATCCCGTTTTGAATGGTTAACCCTTAACTGTAGTGGTTGGTTCAGTGGACCTATGTTAAATCTTTGAACGCGTGTAAAAAAACACGGCGTGTGCCCCAGTGCCTCCATCTCCTACGTACTTACCTTCCTAACCTTTTTTTTCTTAATTTTGTTACTATCAGTTTTTACGTCATTTTTTTTTAGAATTTTTTATTCTTCGAAAGGATAGTTTTCTTTTTATTAAAAATGTTCCTATTTATGTATTTTTATATGTATTTTTTTCGAAAGGATGGTTTAAGTAATTAACTAAGGTCTGATTACAAGCATAAATGAAAAAATATTTGATCCCCAACTTCCCACCCCCATTATAGCTAAGAAGCATCTCGATCACATCAGCATTAGAACAAAAAAACCGCATCAAAATTAGTCCATTCGTTTGGGAGCTATGATGCCACAGTAGGACAGACACACACAAGAACGCACCCTGACACACTCACACACACGCACACACACACACCCTCACACATACCCATGCACACACACCCATGCACACACACACACACACACACATACACACACATACACACATACATACACACACACACACACACACACACACAGTGATACACACCTATCTTTGTTTGGGGGTTATAAACACCTGGCACTGGCACCTGGCAGTTTAATTATAGAAAGAATTAGAATATTTAAGAAGCCTACCTACTAGTGAAGTGGCGGTAGGTAAAGAAAAAAAGATATAGTTAAAATAGTAAACTACTAGTGTAATCAGAGAGATAGAAAAAATACTCAGGGAGTGAGTTACAGGAGGTGACGTAGGTTTGATATTGTCCTTCGGCTTGGGACTTAGCTTAGAGGCACGCGTGCGAAGACGTTCCGCGGAGAGATGGTGCAGAAGTTGTGCAGCAGCCAGTAGTAACGACGTAGTGCGCAGAGCAGCTCCCGGGGGACAGGTTTACAAAGACATGTGGTAGCGTGCTGGTCGGCGATCGTACCTCTAGGTACGAGGAAGAAAAAAAAACCCTGGAACGGCAGAATTAGACGCCTTAGGCCAGTTTCAGTAGGTCTGGCTGCCGTACATCACCAGCTCTTTGTTCCTTGGGGTCCACCATGACGGACGAGGCCTCTTCCAGTTAAGCCCCAAGAAAGTAGATGTGGCAGCCAGTATGGTACATAAGGTTGACATTAAAGTAATAAATAAAAAGTTAAAAGTAAAGTACAAGTGTGAAAGACCAGAAGGGTCGGACATAAGTTTATAATTATAGAAATACAGCACGTAAGAAGCAAAGTTTTATAAGTATTTCACCAGTTGGGAGTAAATTATCACGAAATACAGGGAATACAAAAGCGGTATAAAACCGGTACATACTAAAAAGTCAAGTCATTGCAAAAGCGTTTGCTGGTATGACTAAATGCGACCAACAAGCATAGTTTGACCGTATTAACTTTCGCAATGACTTGCTAACAGAATAAACTAAAAGGAAAGTAAAAAAAAATATGAACAAAATCAGTAAAATTTTCCGTTACTACATTTAAAATTTTTACCGGACGATATTGCAATTCAGGTCTGCAATATCAAACGCCTGGCACGTAAGATGCGCAGTAAAATTATACACAAGATTATAGATAAACATACAACAATCAGTTCGTGGATTCACAAGCGTTACATATAATTTTTTAACCAAAATGTTACGGCCTGATAGCCCGTAGTTTAGAGCAAGAAGCAATTTAGAGGTCACACGATATATGAAACACTTACCCAATATTGGGGATTTTTAACTAGGTAAACAGGTAATTAAAGACAAAGGTTTGTCCACAATTATTTGCAAAATAAATTAGAAGTACTTTTCTCTAAGCCAGCACAAAATGACGAGGCTAAAAAAGAACCATTCGCATGATACCATTCACATGATAGTTATCGCTTCTATTAGTGCGTTCTGTTATGGTCGTGTTCGTAATTTTAGCGTAGCAACCACCCATTTTGTTTCAATCAGAACCTGTATTACGGTCATTCAATACGGTGCGTTGGAGTAGATATTGCGGTGAAAATTCGTTTGCAACAAGTCGTATTGGCTTAGTTAAACTTCTGTTTACGATTGTAGATTACATAACGTGTAGAATAGTCATACTAATTCAAAGACAAGAAAAACTTAAAATCTTGACAATACATAGACATTTTAAGGTTACGTATTTCCTTGTTTATTATCGACTGTTTATTTAATTGTGAGAGTGGACTTATTTTGTTGATACTAAGTGAAAACTCGACTAAACGGAATAAAAACAACGTGAGATGAAGTGAGACGTTACAGAAGTACCACTTTAATCTATGAATAAAAAGTTTCTATTGTTGATTTTGTTTAATAGTACGATTGTTAATGAATCAACGTAAAGTTTAAAAAAAAATATGTAAAAATTTAGATTAGTTTTTGTATAATTTTAAAACAAAAATACGTGAATCCACGACTATAGAAGTGTGACAATTTTTGACCACTACAGTTAAGGTTTAACTAATTATAATTATTTAAAACAGGACTTTCAGTCAAAAAAATAAAAAAATACTTATAACTGTCGCCTAATGTTCAATTTTAAACTTTATTGATGCAATGATACATATTCCCTTGATTCACATCTTGTTCGAAGTCGTCATTACAAATACGTACCATATTGAATGTTTACTTAGTTCACCCAAAATATCATAGATGGCGCTCCCAAACGAGAGCGCTCTTCCTAGATCGCGGTGACAAGATTCTCCGATTCTTGCGGGAGATTCAAATCTTATGTTTGAATAAAGTTCGTTCGTTCAGCCTTTGGTTGTTTGATTTAATTACCTATACTAATAGGGTTTTATGGGATTTATACATGGTCCTTCGTTAGCCGAATAAAACTGGCGACACGGAATGTGCCAAATATCATTGACTTGTAAAAATTTTAGAATTTGTTCTTTTTGTGGTATTAGCATTTTGTCATATATTATAAAGTCACTTCTGATAATATGCTTTGATTTCCTTCAAAATGGCTGCTGAATATTTTAAATTGCAAGAATCAATAGCAGCTCAAATAAATAGATCTAAAGTAAATTATAAGAAATCTCCAAGGGAAAGAATTACTCCATCTTATGTTGAAACTCGCTTGGAAACTTTAGAACAATATTGCAAAGAATTTATTGATAATCATAGAAAAATTGTGTTCAAAGTTAGAGGTGAGGAATTGGAGGCATCTTCATATGTTGTCGATGATTTATTTAGTATAACCGAGGAGACTTATATTGAATATAAATCTATGCTAAAAGAAGTTATGATAAGTTTGAGACCTGATCCAGCTGTTGTTCAAAATAATAGTGAAAATAAAGGCACTGAAAATTTCAATGTGAATCTGCCAAAAATAGAGATAGATCTAGATTTTCAGGTAATTATTCCGAGTGGGCTAGCTTCCGTGACCTTTTCAGCTCCTTAATTCACAAAAACGGCAAAATTGTCGATGTGCAGAAACTACATTATCTTAAGAGCTCTGTAACTGGTGAAGCCGAGCAGTTGTTGAGGCACATCCCTGTCACAGCGGATAGCTATAAAATATGTTGGACTCTGTTAGATGATAGGTACAATAATAAAAAATATTTAGCAAATTGTATCTTTAAAAAGTTAACGACTCAAAATAATTTGACTACTGAATCATCAATTTTAATTAAACAATTATTGGATACTACAAAAGAATGTTTGTATGGTATAGAAAATCTTGGCGTAGATATAAGTTTCTGGGACATCATAGTAATTTATCTGATAAGTCAAAAACTTGACCCGGAGTCTCGAAAGCTATGGAAACAAAAAGTCACAGAGTCATGTCAAGATTTACCAACACTTAAAATGTTTGAAGAATTTTTAGGAAACAGATTCAGGTCCATTGCATTTCTAGATACAAAAATACAAAAACTAGAAAAGCATAATAATTGTACTCACGTTGCTACTACTGTATCTTGTTCGTTTTGCTCGGAGTCTCAAAAAATAGGAAATTGTAAAAAAATTGCGAAAGAATCAATCGAAGCGAGACGTAATTTTGCCCTTACTCGCCATTTGTGTTTCAATTGCTTGAACACTGATCATTCGGTGTATCAGTGCAACTTTTCCACGAGGTATCGCCTGTGTAAGAAAAAGCACCACACATTATTGCACCCCAAAAACCCAAAATCAACACTAAATAATGATTTTAACAAGGTAGATCAGTCTGTGTCTGTGTCGAGTGTTGTTGCCGCAGTCACTGAATCAACATCACCGTCATCACAGACCCAGAATGAATCGTCGGATGCCCCAACAGTTACCTCTTGTATCTCGAATACTCTCAGTCAAGTTCTTTTGGCAACCGCCTTGATAAATGTGGAGTCAAACAAAAATAGAACGACTGTAGTATTAAGGTCTCTGTTAGATCAGGGATCTCAGGCCTCCTTTGTAACAGAATCTGCGGTGCACATTCTTGGTCTCAAGAAACAATCAGAGACCGGTTTAGTTTGTGGATTAGGCGCTGACCGGGATTCGACAATAGCATCGAAATCTTCCGTATTACTGAAACTTACGATCGTCTTGATCCAAGCTTCACGATTACGGTTAAGGCACACGTTTTAAATAAACTCCGTTTCCTGCCTAGTTCAGCTTTGCCCGAAGTGCAAGTTTTTCCAGCACTATCGTCTTTGGAACTAGCTGATCCATCTTTTGGTACACCCAGCAAGATTGATCTGCTATTGGGGGTGAAGGTGTATAGCCAGATTTTGTTGGAAGGTTTAACCAAGGGTCCGCCAGGGTCTGTCGTTGCTCAAAACACTAGACTAGGTTGGATCCTCTCTGGTAGAATACACACGCCCAATGAACTCAGCCATAGCGATAAGTGCCATAGTATCGTCAGCATGCATCTGTGTAAATCTGACGAGAATGAGTTGCTGAAGAAATTCTGGGAGATGGAGTCGGAACCATCGTCTGGCAAAATCAAGCTCCTGACACTTGAAGAGCAGAAATGTGAAGAATTGTTTTCTCGAACAACCCAGAGAGATAAGTGTGGTAGGTATGTGGTCAGACTTCCGGTTAGGACTGAGGACCCACTTTGTAAGTATGGAGGTTCAAAGGAGATTGCTCGCAAGCGCTTCTTCATGTTGGAGAGACGCTTGATTAAGGATCCTGAACTTAAGGTCGAATATTCAAAGGTCATCGATGAATATCTTAATTTGGGTCACATAGAGGTAGTCAGCAAACCCACTGATTCAAATCCGGTTTATTTGGCCCACCACCCAATAATTAGGCAAGATAAGACCACTTCCAAGGTACGCGTAGTATTTGGTGGATCTTGTATAGGCTCAAATGGAGTTTCCCTAAACAATGACTTGATGACAGGTCCCACTCTGCAACCAGAGTTGAGGCATTTAGTTATGCGTTGGCGTTGCTTTCCGATTGCACTAGTAGCGGACATCGTCAAGATGTATAGACAAGTGAAGGTTTCTGATGAGGATGTAGATTTTCAGCGCATTTACTGGCGTGAAAATCCAGATACTGAATTGCAGCATCTCCGCCTGTTAAGGGTGACTTTTGGTATCTCATCAGCACCTTACTTGGCCGTTCGTGCTCTTCAACAGTTGGCTAGGAACGAAGGGGCTGATTTCCCTTTAGCGTCCACACGCGTACTGACTGATTTTTATATGGATGATTTAATGTCCGGTTGTTACTCTGAAACTGAAGGAGTACACATTTATAAGCAAATGACTGCATTACTTGATCGTGGAGGATTTCCACTGCAGAAGTAGTCAAGTAGAAGTAGCAACCAATTGATGAATCACATAAATGGGCAGGTCGCTGTACCAGAACGAGATATGGAGCTTAAAACGGATGAAGTAATGAAGATACTTGGGCTAACCTGGAATAGGCAAGCAGACACTTTCCAGTGTACAGTCAAACTTCCTCTAATTGAAGTTCCAGTAACAAAGAGACGTTATATATCAGACATAGCACGACTATTCGATCCTTTAGGCTGGCTTGCACCAGCTATCACAACAGCCAAGGTATTCATCCAAAAGCTGTGGCTTTCTGGCATTGAATGGGATGAGGATGATGAACTTCCATCTTCATTACTCAAAGATTGGATCAACTTTTGCAACGGACTTGAGAAGCTTTCGGAAATCCGCATACCCAGATGGATCAACACAAGTCAAGATGATAAATGTCTAGAGCTACATGGATTTTCGGATGCATCTAATGTGGCATTTGCGGGAGTTATATATGCCCGTGTTGTGGATCGTGATGGAATTGTACACGTGAATCTGGTCACTTCTAAAACCAGAGTAGCACCAATAAATCAAGTTTCAATTCCTCGCCTCGAGTTGTGCGGTGCAGTGTTGGTAGCAAAACTTCTGAAGGAAGTAGCGGAAACGCTTGACGTTCCCAAACACCATCTTCACGCTTGGACTGATTCATCGATCGTTCTAGCTTGGCTAAGCAACCATCCTAGTAGATGGAAAACTTTCATTGCTAACAGAGTATCGGAAATACTTACCATTATGGATGTAAACCAGTGGTCACACGTAGCCTCAAAAGACAATCCTGCGGATTGTGCTTCGAGAGGTATACAAGCTTCCGAGTGTGTGGAGAATGAGCTCTGGAATCACGGTCCTCGATGGCTGCATCTAGAAAATATAAGGTATAGCATAGGAGATGTAAAGGGCACAAACTTGGAAGAAAGAAAGTTAAAAATGAATTGCCATACCCTTACCAGTGATATTGATGATGGAGATCCTTTTCTGGAGCGCTTTTCTTCCTTGAGTAGACTCATACGTGTTCTAGCTTGGTGCAAAAGATTCTACATAGCAAATGATCAACTCAAACCATCCTGGTTGACAGCTAAAGAGTTGCAAGATGTGATGCAGATTTGTATAAAAATATGTCAAGGTCAGTATTTTAGTGAAACTGACCTCAAGCGTAAGAAGGGACAATTTTCTTCTCTTAATCCTTATAAAGACAGCGACGGAATATGGCGGGTTGGTGGAAGATTGCAGGGTTCGACTTTGTCGGAAAACCGGAAACATCCCATCCTGGTTCCACGACAATCCCACTTTGCCAAATTGGTGATCACGGACGCTCATGAGAAAACTCTCCATGGGGGTCCTTAATTAATGATAAATTATATCCATTCCAAGTACTGGATGGTAAATTTGAGAAACTTGGTAAAATCGTATGTTCACAAATATGTGACCTGTTTGCGCTATTCATCGCACACTGTTCACCCAATGATGGGCCAACTACCATCTGCTAGAGTGACTCCAAGTAGGCCGTTTCGTCAGATTGGTCTAGATTACGCCGGTCCCATAGCGGTTAGGACTACAAAAGGTCGAGGTCATCGTTCCACGAAGGGCTACATCTGCCTTTTTGTATGCATGGCGACGCGAGCCATACATTTAGAAGTTGTGAGTGACCTCACTTCTGAAACGTTCCTTGCAGCTTTTAAGCGTTTTGTCGCTAGACGCGGCCACTGTGCAGATTTATGGAGCGATAACGCGACCACGTTTGTGGGCTCTGATCGCGCATTAAAGGCTTTATTTGCTACTGAAAGGTCAAGTGTAGTTACAGAAATTGCCGATTGGCTTACTACAAATGACACGACTTGGCACAGGATACCACCCTGTAGTCCCAATTTTGGGGGATTATGGGAGGCTGGTATCAAGTCTACGAAATATCACCTTAAACGCGTCATTGGTACTACATTGACGTTTGAAGAGCTGACTACAGTATTGGCTCAGATTGAGAGTTGCCTCAATTCGAGACCAATATGTCGGTCCAGTGAAACCTCAGGGTTCGATCCTTTGCCATTGACGCCAGGGCACTTTCTTGTGGGAGAACCTTTGATTACTGTCCCAGACATTAATTACGAAGGTTCAAATGTGTCCAATCTGAAACGTTGGCAGTTGACGCAGAGAATAGTCCAGGACTTCTGGAAGCGCTGGTCGCAAGAGTATTTAACTCAGTTTCTACAACGACACAAATGGAAAAATGCCATTCCAAACCCAGAGATAGGTGACGTTGTGCTTGTACAGGAAGATAGCCTTCCACCAGTTAGATGGCTTTACGGAGTGATATCAGAAAAGCATAGTGGGCCCGACAACATAACACGCGTTGTTAGTTTGCGTTGTAAGGAGCAAACTATTAAACGACCCCTCTCCAAAGTCATTGTTTTGCCCATAACTGATTAATTTGTAATTTTCTAACTTGCATCTGGACAGACATACTGACATGATAAAATTGACAAGGCATAGCCTACCAGAGATTTTGACTGTTGCATGTTGGTAGATTCTGGTCTTTTTCATGCATAGGTGTCGCCTCGTACAAAAAGAATACGTCTCTCTACGTGCCTCGTAGAGAGATTGCATTTGTGTCGGCAGTTTTCTTTTCGCAACCACAGACAAGGAAATAGTTTTTAGAAGAATAGCCCTTAAGAGGGCAAAAAATATCAATTAAAATGTATGTAGTTTAGTGTAGTTCATTTTGATAAAGGCTGCATGTTACAGCTAGTAGCACCTACTACGCCGTACTAGATTAAATAACTTTACGTGTAACAGTTGTATTCTGTTAGTATTACAGAAAATATGCACCCATTAATTACATATATTTACATTTAATACTGTATTTTTGTTATATTTTGCACTTTATATGTTGTATTATGGACATTGGTCCATGGCGGCCGGAATGTTCGAAGTCGTCGTTACAAATACGTACCATATTGAATGTTTACTTAGTTCACCCGAAATATCATAGATGGCGCTCCCAAACGAGAGCGCTCTTCCTAGATCGCGGTGACAAGATTCTCCGATTCTTGCGGGAGATTCAAATCTTATGTTTGAATAAAGTTTCTTCGTTCAGCCTTTGGTTGTTTTATTTAATTACCTATACTAATAGGGTTTTATGGGATTTATACACATCTTCATATACTACTTATTATCAGAGTCATATAATATGCGGGTACGAAGAATTCCATCAAAATTGAAAATTTACCTAAAATACCAATTATACCAACATTTAAACAAAGTTAATTCAGCCATCATAAAGTTTTTATCGATTGCTTGGCGTTTATTAATCGGATTGAGATAATAAGTACACCAGTTTTTAAGTCAAATCCTATCCAACAGTGAAAACTGCATCGCAATCAGTTTAGTACTTTTTACGTGATGCGTGAACAGACTAACAGAAAAACAGTCATACACGAATTTAAAAAATGTTTTAATCTTATTAGTAGCTTATTTTTAGTACCCCTAGATCTTTGATCTTTTTTGTCTTCCTTTTACAGTTTTTTTTGTTGCATACTGCTTTGAATATATAGATACTCTTCACTTTTGGGCAGAATAATAAAAATATGTGTTTTATTGCATTATTTTAATCATGCCCTTAAAAAAAGTACCGTGACATACTTGTACCTACTGACTGACTGACTGGCTGACAGACAACGCCCAACTAAAACCGGTGGACCTAAGTATTTGAAATTTTGAGGAATATTCCTTGAGTATTCCAGAGAACTACGGAAGTAACTATAAACCGTAAAACATGAATACCAATTCCAAATAAAATACCCATATCCTGCAGGGACTCTTTAATTTACCGGTATGAAAAGTAACAAATATCCTACCTCGTAGTATGAACTCAAAACATGCCAAGTTTCATTTGTGTTTATTCAGTAGTTTTGGCGTGATGCGCGTCCAATATACAGACAGACACACAAACAACAGACAAAACGAAAAAAAAAGCAACTTTGGCATCAGTACGAATAATAGAATAGCCACCAAAATAAATTTTACTAAATATCTTCAATGTACAGGATTTGGACCCATATCTCGCAGGAACCCTTAATTTTTCGGTATAAAAAGTATCCTCAATTTTCACTTATCATATAAACTATGACTGTGCCAAGTTGCATCAAAATCCGTGCAGTAATTTCAGCATGATACGTGTTCTTTTAAATAACTTTCAATCCCTATGCTGCGGGAACCGTTTAATTTATCGGGATGAAAAGTATCCTACATCGTAGTATGAATTTAAATCTATTTATTCGGTAGTTTTGGCGTGATGCGCGTCCGAGATACAGACAGTCAGACAGACAGACAGACAGACAAAATTGATAAAACATCAGTTTTGGTTTCAGTACGGATAATAGAAAAGGATAAAAAAAATTGACTAAATATCTCCAGTGTACATAATTTGGACCACTATCCAGCAGAAACACTTTATTTTTTCGGGATAAAAATTATTCTTAATTTTTCACCCATCATATAAACTATGACTGTGCCAAGGTGCATCAAAATCCGTCCTGAAGTTTCAGTTAGTGTTTTTTTTAATAACCCCTAAGGATCCTGTGAGAACCGTTTAATTTTTCGGGATGAAAAGTATCCTATCTCGTAGTATGAACTTAAATAATGCCAAGTTTTATTTGAATTCATTTAGTAGTTTCGGCGTGAGGCGCGTGCAAGATCTCCGCCTGTTAAGGGTGACTTTTGGTATCTCATCAGCACCTTACTTGGCCGTTCGTGCTCTTCAACAGTTGGCTAGGAACGAAGGGGCTGATTTCCCTTTAGCGTCCACACGCGTACTGACTGATTTTTATATGGATGATTTAATGTCCGGTTGTTACTCTGAAACTGAAGGAGTACACATTTATAAGCAAATGACTGCATTACTTGATCGTGGAGGATTTCCACTGCAGAAGTAGTCAAGTAGAAGTAGCAACCAATTGATGAATCACATAAATGGGCAGGTCGCTGTACCAGAACGAGATATGGAGCTTAAAACGGATGAAGTAATGAAGATACTTGGGCTAACCTGGAATAGGCAAGCAGACACTTTCCAGTGTACAGTCAAACTTCCTCTAATTGAAGTTCCAGTAACAAAGAGACGTTATATATCAGACATAGCACGACTATTCGATCCTTTAGGCTGGCTTGCACCAGCTATCACAACAGCCAAGGTATTCATCCAAAAGCTGTGGCTTTCTGGCATTGAATGGGATGAGGATGATGAACTTCCATCTTCATTACTCAAAGATTGGATCAACTTTTGCAACGGACTTGAGAAGCTTTCGGAAATCCGCATACCCAGATGGATCAACACAAGTCAAGATGATAAATGTCTAGAGCTACATGGATTTTCGGATGCATCTAATGTGGCATTTGCGGGAGTTATATATGCCCGTGTTGTGGATCGTGATGGAATTGTACACGTGAATCTGGTCACTTCTAAAACCAGAGTAGCACCAATAAATCAAGTTTCAATTCCTCGCCTCGAGTTGTGCGGTGCAGTGTTGGTAGCAAAACTTCTGAAGGAAGTAGCGGAAACGCTTGACGTTCCCAAACACCATCTTCACGCTTGGACTGATTCATCGATCGTTCTAGCTTGGCTAAGCAACCATCCTAGTAGATGGAAAACTTTCATTGCTAACAGAGTATCGGAAATACTTACCATTATGGATGAAAACCAGTGGTCACACGTAGCCTCAAAAGACAATCCTGCGGATTGTGCTTCGAGAGGTATACAAGCTTCCGAGTGTGTGGAGAATGAGCTCTGGAATCACGGTCCTCGATGGCTGCATCTAGAAAATATAAGGTATAGCATAGGAGATGTAAAGGGCACAAACTTGGAAGAAAGAAAGTTAAAAATGAATTGCCATACCCTTACCAGTGATATTGATGATGGAGATCCTTTTCTGGAGCGCTTTTCTTCCTTGAGTAGACTCATACGTGTTCTAGCTTGGTGCAAAAGATTCTACATAGCAAATGATCAACTCAAACCATCCTGGTTGACAGCTAAAGAGTTGCAAGATGTGATGCAGATTTGTATAAAAATATGTCAAGGTCAGTATTTTAGTGAAACTGACCTCAAGCGTAAGAAGGGACAATTTTCTTCTCTTAATCCTTATAAAGACAGCGACGGAATATGGCGGGTTGGTGGAAGATTGCAGGGTTCGACTTTGTCGGAAAACCGGAAACATCCCATCCTGGTTCCACGACAATCCCACTTTGCCAAATTGGTGATCACGGACGCTCATGAGAAAACTCTCCATGGGGGTCCTTAATTAATGATAAATTATATCCATTCCAAGTACTGGATGGTAAATTTGAGAAACTTGGTAAAATCGTATGTTCACAAATATGTGACCTGTTTGCGCTATTCATCGCACACTGTTCACCCAATGATGGGCCAACTACCATCTGCTAGAGTGACTCCAAGTAGGCCGTTTCGTCAGATTGGTCTAGATTACGCCGGTCCCATAGCGGTTAGGACTACAAAAGGTCGAGGTCATCGTTCCACGAAGGGCTACATCTGCCTTTTTGTATGCATGGCGACGCGAGCCATACATTTAGAAGTTGTGAGTGACCTCACTTCTGAAACGTTCCTTGCAGCTTTTAAGCGTTTTGTCGCTAGACGCGGCCACTGTGCAGATTTATGGAGCGATAACGCGACCACGTTTGTGGGCTCTGATCGCGCATTAAAGGCTTTATTTGCTACTGAAAGGTCAAGTGTAGTTACAGAAATTGCCGATTGGCTTTACTACAAATGACACGACTTGGCACAGGATACCACCCTGTAGTCCCAATTTTGGGGGATTATGGGAGGCTGGTATCAAGTCTACGAAATATCACCTTAAACGCGTCATTGGTACTACATTGACGTTTGAAGAGCTGACTACAGTATTGGCTCAGATTGAGAGTTGCCTCAATTCGAGACCAATATGTCGGTCCAGTGAAACCTCAGGGTTCGATCCTTTGCCATTGACGCCAGGGCACTTTCTTGTGGGAGAACCTTTGATTACTGTCCCAGACATTAATTACGAAGGTTCAAATGTGTCCAATCTGAAACGTTGGCAGTTGACGCAGAGAATAGTCCAGGACTTCTGGAAGCGCTGGTCGCAAGAGTATTTAACTCAGTTTCTACAACGACACAAATGGAAAAATGCCATTCCAAACCCAGAGATAGGTGACGTTGTGCTTGTACAGGAAGATAGCCTTCCACCAGTTAGATGGCTTTACGGAGTGATATCAGAAAAGCATAGTGGGCCCGACAACATAACACGCGTTGTTAGTTTGCGTTGTAAGGAGCAAACTATTAAACGACCCCTCTCCAAAGTCATTGTTTTGCCCATAACTGATTAATTTGTAATTTTCTAACTTGCATCTGGACAGACATACTGACATGATAAAATTGACAAGGCATAGCCTACCAGAGATTTTGACTGTTGCATGTTGGTAGATTCTGGTCTTTTTCATGCATAGGTGTCGCCTCGTACAAAAAGAATACGTCTCTCTACGTGCCTCGTAGAGAGATTGCATTTGTGTCGGCAGTTTTCTTTTCGCAACCACAGACAAGGAAATAGTTTTTAGAAGAATAGCCCTTAAGAGGGCAAAAAATATCAATTAAAATGTATGTAGTTTAGTGTAGTTCATTTTGATAAAGGCTGCATGTTACAGCTAGTAGCACCTACTACGCCGTACTAGATTAAATAACTTTACGTGTAACAGTTGTATTCTGTTAGTATTACAGAAAATATGCACCCATTAATTACATATATTTACATTTAATACTGTATTTTTGTTATATTTTGCACTTTATATGTTGTATTATGGACATTGGTCCATGGCGGCCGGAATGTTCGAAGTCGTCGTTACAAATACGTACCATATTGAATGTTTACTTAGTTCACCCGAAATATCATAGATGGCGCTCCCAAACGAGAGCGCTCTTCCTAGATCGCGGTGACAAGATTCTCCGATTCTTGCGGGAGATTCAAATCTTATGTTTGAATAAAGTTTCTTCGTTCAGCCTTTGGTTGTTTTATTTAATTACCTATACTAATAGGGTTTTATGGGATTTATACACATCTTCATATACTACTTATTATCAGAGTCATATAATATGCGGGTACGAAGAATTCCATCAAAATTGAAAATTTGGATACAAACTAAGTTTTAAGCTGTAATAGTTCCCGAGGTCCTCTCACCAAGGGCGTCGCCAGCCCATAGTCTAGGGGGGGAGCAATGTGATATTGTATGGAGGACGGAATAAGTTTGAATTGTAGGTACATGATACTTTACAGTAGCTTAGCGTGAGTTTTTGCCGCCCAGAGCCGAACCGGAATTTGCCACCACCTATTTTCTTTAATTTCAAATTTATTTAGAAATTTTTAAAAGACGCGGTCAGTGCGGTCGCAAAAATGTTGAGCTATTTCTTTAAGTGTGGAAAATGAAATATAATATTTAACAATACCTATTGGTAAACAAAAAGAAACGCGAGCGAAGTGAGCGCGAAATTTTTGAGCTAATTCTATCAATACTGAAATTAATTGATAATAATCAGAATCATATAAAATTCATTGTATGCATTCAAGCACAAAAGGCGCAAAGCGAGCGCAAAATTTGAGTCTTTAGCCATTTCTTTCGATAATTTACTTAAAATATAGTTCCGATTGAAAAATATATATATATCTGAACTGCAGTGCAAGCATGGATCTTAACGATCGATAAATTTACCGACTTTTTTTAATTAAGTTTCAAGTTAATATTCGATAATACGAGTTCAGTAGCCCGGAACGTACTTATCGACAACGACATAAATTCAATGAATCATATTTAATATATAGATTTATATCAACAAAAGGAAGCATGAATCTTATTTTTGACAATTGTTGTAGATATAATGTCGGTAATTTTACCGAATTTATCGAATTTTATCGAATTTTATCGGCTTTCCAAAGAAACACGAAAATCTTTTTTTTTGTAAATTCCTTTTCGGATTATAAGCCAAAACGTGGAGGTGTCAAAACATCGTGAGGCAAGTTTCAGGGATGCCAATGATCCTTTGGATGATCTGGAAGAACAGCATTTTAAGATTAGTTTTAGAATTTATAAGGAAATTTCCCTCGCCCTCATTCAAGATGTTGAAGGCGTTTGAGAAGGAGTCGATCTAATGGACTGCCTGCGCATGTTGTAGTATCTACTTTACATAATAATACCAAAATACTTAGTTATGTTTTTTCTATTTCCAGAAATTGTCTTTTGTTGTGATTGTGTCTAATGCTCTAATTATTATGGTACCTAGTAGGTACTCAGTCTAAAAAACTATCTGTATAATCTGTACAATGTGTCAGCTGTACGCTTTTTCACCGAGGGCAGTTGCACCAACGATGCATCGGCCAGGAATATGATATAGCACTAGGACAGCGCACTGTCAGACTTATCAGGGAGGTGTCTCAAGCAATTGTGCAACGAGTTATGGCTAGTTATACTTTAGGTTAGGTTCAAGGAATATACTACTTTATGGTAGTTAAGTAGAATCCCAAATGACAGAAGTTTCTCCGTAACAACTAAAATAATAAAAATCTGACAAATTGTGTCAAAAATTTTTTTTTTACTATTAGTCGTCTATCTGTTATATGGTATAGTCCACGATTGCCATTTTTTAAATCGATAAACTCACGACGTGTTATCGAATCAATAAAATTTACCGAGATTTTCCATGCTACCGCATTTTGATAAAATTGAAAAAAAAAAGAACTGTTTACCGGTCGATAAATTTATCGAATTTTATCGATCGATAAGATCCATGCTCGCAGGCTGGAATGAGTAATAAAAAGCGCGAGCGCAGCGAGCGCAAAAATTTTTGAATTACATTTTTTCGATGTACAAAACATAATAAGTACCTAATGATAGGAAAATAATGAAAAATAATTGACTATAATTGGTGCTGATAGAGATTGCGTTAATGTTGAGCTACTAATACCTACATATAAATTAAAAAAGTGCTAAAAAGACGACAAAATTCCCATTTAGAGCTCTTGCTGACAAAAACTTGTAAACAAAAAGGGACCGTTTTGGCGGGAAGACGATTTTGTTCTTGAGTAAGGTATATTTATTACTGTTTAGTATTTTTTCGAGGTTTTTTTATTGTTTTATCCATAATGGTACGTATAATACATTTTGTCATTTATTGTACTACCTATGCCATTCACCAAAAATAAGTTTTGATCGGCGAATTCCCGCCAATATCTTTGGGTGCTGATATTAGAATTATTACAAAGATTGCATTTTTTTTAAATGAGGAAATGTTAAGTATAGAGAAACCGAGAATATAAAAACAAAATAAAACAATGTAATGTATCTTTATTTAAAGTATATGCCATTTATTTCCAAAAATAACACAGTTATTCAAGGTTTTTTTCGAATCAAGAAGCTGTACTTAATAAAATGATTATTTATGTGATATTATTTTCCCTTAGGTATCCTGATTGATAATTTCAATGGCTTTTTATAACCGAGACTCAAAACATTATAATAGTAAGAATTCAGCAGGAAGAGGCATAAATAAAGCATGGGAACTCAGTTCAACCCGGATAACCCCCCCCCCCCCTGCCCCCCCTTGGCGACGCCCTTGCCTCTCACAAATATCGAATTGGAATGGCTGCACCGAGGCTCAACTGATTTGTTTTAATCAAAGCTAAGAAACATTTCGCTAACTTCAGCTTTCAAATAAAAGAAACCGCATTGAAATCGATCCATCCGTTTGGGAGCTACGATACACAGACAAAGGCTCCAAACTCATTAGTACCCCTATTGTTTTTGTTAAATATAGGATAAGTATTCGCCCAGCTTGTATTTTGTACAGGTCGGTATTTTTTCCTCAAGTACCTACTTACATTGAAGTAAATACGTTAAATAGTTACCTTATTTGTATGCTTGTGATTCATTATGTCACGATAAATTGCATATAAAATAGTTTACAGTAAGTTAATATTTGCATTTGTCAGACAACATCGTCCGAAGATGTTGCTGCACAAGTTTTTGTACATTTTCGTGTTTGTGTACTTGAAAGTACTGAGTATATCATGCGAAGAAGGAGGCAGAACCTTAGCTTTTGCTATAGACGACTCTTGGTCAATGCGGAATGACATAGACCAAGTAAGAGTAGAAGCAAAGGATATAATGAACACAGTACTTAAAGAAAAAACTAGTGAAATAAAAGATTTCGTACTGGTCACGATAAACGATCCAGGTAACATTCTTAACACTAATACTAATACTATAAACTAGCTGTACCCGCGGCTTTGCCTCGCGTGGCCTTTTCTCTAGGTTAAAAGAACTCTATGTACTTATTCCAAGACCTAAAATACCAATTATACCAACATTTAAACAAAGTTAATTCAGCCATCATAAAGTTTTTATCGATTGCTTGGCGTTTATTAATCGGATTGAGATAATAAGTACACCAGTTTTTAAGTCAAATCCTATCCAACAGTGAAAACTGCATCGCAATCAGTTTAGTACTTTTTACGTGATGCGTGAACAGACTAACAGAAAAACAGTCATACACGAATTTAAAAAATGTTTTAATCTTATTAGTAGCTTATTTTTAGTACCCCTAGATCTTTGATCTTTTTTGTCTTCCTTTTACAGTTTTTTTTGTTGCATACTGCTTTGAATATATAGATACTCTTCACTTTTGGGCAGAATAATAAAAATATGTGTTTTATTGCATTATTTTAATCATGCCCTTAAAAAAAGTACCGTGACATACTTGTACCTACTGACTGACTGACTGGCTGACAGACAACGCCCAACTAAAACCGGTGGACCTAAGTATTTGAAATTTTGAGGAATATTCCTTGAGTATTCCAGAGAACTACGGAAGTAACTATAAACCGTAAAACATGAATACCAATTCCAAATAAAATACCCATATCCTGCAGGGACTCTTTAATTTACCGGTATGAAAAGTAACAAATATCCTACCTCGTAGTATGAACTCAAAACATGCCAAGTTTCATTTGTGTTTATTCAGTAGTTTTGGCGTGATGCGCGTCCAATATACAGACAGACACACAAACAACAGACAAAACGAAAAAAAAAGCAACTTTGGCATCAGTACGAATAATAGAATAGCCACCAAAATAAATTTTACTAAATATCTTCAATGTACAGGATTTGGACCCATATCTCGCAGGAACCCTTAATTTTTCGGTATAAAAAGTATCCTCAATTTTCACTTATCATATAAACTATGACTGTGCCAAGTTGCATCAAAATCCGTGCAGTAATTTCAGCATGATACGTGTTCTTTTAAATAACTTTCAATCCCTATGCTGCGGGAACCGTTTAATTTATCGGGATGAAAAGTATCCTACATCGTAGTATGAATTTAAATCTATTTATTCGGTAGTTTTGGCGTGATGCGCGTCCGAGATACAGACAGTCAGACAGACAGACAGACAGACAAAATTGATAAAACATCAGTTTTGGTTTCAGTACGGATAATAGAAAAGGATAAAAAAAATTGACTAAATATCTCCAGTGTACATAATTTGGACCACTATCCAGCAGAAACACTTTATTTTTTCGGGATAAAAATTATTCTTAATTTTTCACCCATCATATAAACTATGACTGTGCCAAGGTGCATCAAAATCCGTCCTGAAGTTTCAGTTAGTGTTTTTTTTAATAACCCCTAAGGATCCTGTGAGAACCGTTTAATTTTTCGGGATGAAAAGTATCCTATCTCGTAGTATGAACTTAAATAATGCCAAGTTTTATTTGAATTCATTTAGTAGTTTCGGCGTGAGGCGCGTGCAAGATACAGACAGACAGATAGACAGACAACAGAAAAAAAACAGTTATGGCTTCAGTACGAATATAGAACAGCCTCCAAAAATATTACAAAATTTCTTCAATGTTCAGAATTCGGACCCCTATCCCGCAGAAACTCTTTATTTTTTCGGGATAAAAGGTATCCTCCATTTTCACTCATCATATAAACTATGACTGTACCAAGGTGCATCAAGATCCGTCCAGTAGTTTCAGTAAGTGTTTTTTTTAATAACCATCAACCCCTAAGGATCCTGCGGAAACCTTTTAATTTTTCGGGATGAAAAATATTGTATGTCCTACTACGTAATATGAACTCAAATCATACTAAGTTTCATTAAAATTCTTTCAATAGTTACGGCGTGATGCCTAGGCAAGATACAGAAATACAGACAGACAGACAGACAGACAGACAGACAGACAAAAATGAAGAAAAAAAACAGTTTTGGCTTCAGTATGGAACATAGAACAGCCTCCTAAAATAAATTACAAAATATCTTCAATGTACAGAATTGCACCTGTTTAATATACCAAAATTTTATCAAATTTTCTTCAGCCGTCAAAAAGATTTTTATCGATTGTTCGGCTTCAACTCACCAGATTGAGATACCAATTACATCAGTTTTTAAGTCAAACCCTAAGCTATCCAAAAGTAAAACCGCATTGCAATATGTCTAGTAGTTTTTACGTGATGCCGCGAACAAGAACAAACAAACATAAAGATACACAATTTAAAAAAATTGTTATATTCTTGCTCAAGTAGCTTATTTTAAGTACCCTAGACCATATTGAGTTAATTCTTCTTCGTACAGACTTTTTCGTACATAATATTACTTTATTAAAAGTTTAGATAGAAATATATAGATGGATAGATTGATAAATAGATAGATTACACAGCCTACATCAATGCCTAGGAATTATTATATTTTCATAACTGTGAAATATTTTTAGCGAAAGGTTCACTAGTATTGAGTTATTTTTACAGATGAATATCGCTATATACTGCTCTGTTATCGCAAAATAAATATCATGCCTGTTTAGTACATTTTTTTTATTTCAGATGTGGTAATTCGAACAAAAACCAGCTCTTCTCAGACATTTTTAGAGCATTTAAATCGGATACGTGTACACAACTATGGAAACAGAGACTGCGAGGAAATGTCATTGACTGGAATCGAAAAAGCTTTGCTGGCAAGCAGACCTGGATCCTACCTTTACGTTTTTACTGATGCATCCGCAAAAGACTATAAAAAAGTAGATATTATAAAAAGTTTGTCCATAGAGAAACAGACTCAGGTAAAATCATATAATATATGTACAATTATCAAAACTTTGCTCATTTCCACGAGTGAAATTATATACTGACAACTATTTATAGAATTTGTAGATATGGTATAAATATTTGTGAACTTTACCTAGGTTTATAGTAATACATTTGGTTTCAGGTTGTATTTGTGTTGACAGGAGATTGTGGCAATCCACACGATAGAAGGTATACGGTTTACTACGACATTGCTGCAGCCAGTTCTGGACAAGTATTTGAAGTAGACATCGTTAACTTTCCCTGGGTAAAAATATATTAAACATTTACAAACACCATTCCAAATATTATTATTGCAAGATTTGAGAGAGAAATATATACCCATATTTATGTTACAGGCGCTAGATGTTATGAAATTTATGCTGGAAGGTGACAACTCCTATTACACAAAGTTTGAAGTACCGCCAAGTGATAACTATACTTCACAGAAGGTAAGCTTATTTTTAATTTAATTTAATATTGTGTAGATGTTCTTTTTCATTATGAAAGAAGATATCACACCTGTTTGTAGGAGGTCGCCGTCATCTTTGGAAACCCGAGAGCATTTTCATATGTGTATAATAATACCTATCAACCATCTTTAACGTAGTGTAGGTCTCCTTGCGACCAGGTGGAGTGACGACCTGCGAAAAGCGGCTGGAAGAGAATGGATGAGGAGAGCTGAAGACTGACCTGAGTGGCGTGCATTAGGAGAGGCCTATGACCAGCACTGCACAGTTAAAGGCTGATGATGATGATGATGATGATGACCTAACGTGTCGATAATGACCAAAACATAGTCTATGTCAATAGCCTGTGTTTGTCCACCACTGGTCAAAGGTATCTTTCCAGGCGCGCCACTGAGCCCGATCTTAGGCACTTATAATCCTATGCTTTATTTCGTGCCGATGCTAATATTTCAATCTGAAGAGCTCATTTCCTGATGGAAAATCTCAACTGATGTTGAGATCGACAAACGAATGCCTAGTTCGTATTAAGAAAAAAAAATGCTTTGAAAAGAAGGAGGTTCTCAACACTACGATGTATCAAAAAACATAAACAATTAAAGTTTTTTTTTTATTTTGAACATGTATTTTGATGTTTGCGAGAACGTGTTGTAGAGTTAAATGCGATATTTTTCTAATTTTTAGTTCACCATTGATGAAAAAGTTAAATATACCCTGGTTTCCATATCTGGTGTTAATGTACATCTTCATATAACTACAACAAACCATCTATCTGGACCTGAACCTGAACTCGAAAACGTCAAGTGGAATGACAATGGCAAGGTAATGTACTCTTTACTTTACTCAAGTAAAGTCATATTGAATTCATAGCTGTGCCCGCGGCTTCACACGCGTGGTCATATATTTAGGTTAAGTGTACTCTAAGTGCTATTCCATAACCTAAAATACCAAAACTCCAACATTTTTTCCAAAATTCCTTCAGCCGTCAAAAAGTTTTTATCGATTGTTTTTAAGTCAACCCCTAAGCTATTCAACAGTGATATACCGTATAAGCTGCATCGCAATCGGTCCAATAGTTTATATGTAATGCGCGAATAAACATACAGTCAAACAGAGAGACACGATTTAAAAAAATGTTATATTCTTGTTCAGTAGCCAATTTTTAGTAACAAAGAGCATATTTTTATTATCTTCATTATACTGACTTTTTAGTACCTATTGCTTTATTATAAGTAAAGATAGATAGATAAATATAGATACAAGCTGTTTATTTGCATCTCCGCCATATTTGTTGAGTCGATTATAATTGGTATACCTTAATCATCTAACAATGCTATATAATTCCTACATTTATATTACATTACATTTAATAGCGGATTAAGGTATCTGCCTGCGACGTAAGCATTGGGAAACTAACTTTTTCCTCTAAGCTGAGCAAACTACCATCCGACAAATCACTATCCAATAATTTAATACTACTACTATTAAATAAGTTGGTGCTACTTTTTCCAGATCGTAAAACTAGTAAACGCAAATCCTGGCGATTATTACGCCTGGGTGAAAGGAACCAGTACCGTATGGGGCATAATAATGACACGAACGGACTTCACATTCGACCATGGGTTTTCCATCCTCGAGCCTAAATCGATCAAAGACACGACCAAGCAACCAATAGCTGGTAATGTACTTTTGCAATAATCAACTTCCTCAACAGAGAAGTTCTGAATAATTCGACTGTACCTAACTCTGTTTTTTGTGCGTTCATTCATATCTCCAGATTTACTGTACAGAATTGTATTTGTTAATTTTGAGACCAGTGTGGTATAACATTTGTTTACTAGTTCTTTAGTTAATTAATTTGAAGTATTTTTTTATCAAAGTTATTTAAAAACACGCTGTTTAAAACTAGGAATTTGTTATTTCAATAGCGGATATTTCTAAAGTTAAAAGATAGGATATTTTAAAAGTTAATAACAATGTCTGACTTTCGATATAAGAAGAATTTCACAAAAAAAAGGAAGTATGTAGGTTAAGAATATTCTGAATGACCTGGTGAAACTACAGATGTGATTGATCATGCCTGTACAACTGCCACGTAATTTCACTATTGCTATTGAATAACTAAGCTAGTTTTATTAACGCTGTCAAATACTTGTAATCCATTAACTTTCCTTGATTATTTGATGAACAATTTTGCACAAAAAGTGTAGGTAGAGGATTAGCTATATGCCTCATTTAAAGTTTCCAAAACTGCAAATGGGAAAAATTACAGTATACGAGTACCTATTATTTAACATTATATCCTGGTAAATGTTTATTTTTGATGCAGTGTCATTAAATGTGATCTGACTAAGTATACTGATTCTAAATATATATATGTGTATGTTTTAGGAAAACAACAACATTTGTCCATAAATGTAACTGATCCAGAAGAATCGGTTAATATGATATCAGTACAAATACTGGACATGAAAGAACACGCCATTATGGAGCTGCCGTTGAGAAAAATCGATGACAACTTTTACATCACAGATACTTTTGTACCGCCTACTGATATGTTCAAACTCGCAGTATGTAACCAAATAAGTCTATTTGTTTTCCTTATTGTCTTAGTGAATGTGAGAAGTAGTGTACCATATCTCAAGAAAGAGGGTACAAGTATTACTTTTTTTTATTTAAGTACATGCATTTCTTCTTCAATGAATACCTCCTTGTACAGGATGTACACGAAATATTACAAGTTCTTCACCGAATTTAAAAAATAAGAAGGTTCAATTCATCATTCATACCAAAATGCGGGTAATTTTTTTTAATTGCAGTCCGTGTATTGCAGGTTAAAGGTAAAATAAAAAGGACACTGGAAACAATCAAAAGATTATCCAGGACCGCTATTGTACCGATAATCAAAGGTTAGTAATTATAGAAGGAAAATAGCTTATTTGAAATGTCTATTCATTTTGGAAACGAAAAGTTTTTTTATACAACTTAGTGAAGTAACAAAAAGTCATTTACATGTCGATCAAGTTCAGTCAACACTAGTTGCAGAGTCACTCAAAACCCTAAGTTACGAAGTGTTGCGTGACATTGTGCTCGTCACCCTTTGTGAAAAAGAAATGGTGACAAGATTTTACGTGTCCAATAATTTGTAGCTAATTTGTCCAATATTTTCAGTTGAAATTTCTGAGACAGTACCACTTGTATCAATCACAGAAGGAGTTAAATTAGATATTGATTACGGAGCGAAAGTAACTTTGACGTGCAAGGTGTCTGCACACCCGCCGCCAGCGATAAAGTGGTTTACATCTGGAGGCAATTCAAAACCATCTCAAGTACGTATGAATTAATAAAGTCGCCAAAGTTTTACTATCTATATAGTTTAAATGGTAATTTATTTGTCCATGTCAGGTTTCGATTTGCATTTAGCCATTGTAAAATGCTAAATCGAGTGCAAGCCAAGCAAGTAGGGATTTGGTATGAAGACAGCATGTCGCCGTCACCCCATTTTACAGTAAATTACTTACACTACTGTATGGAAACACTATGATTCACAAAACTACTCGTTCGCACATAATGAACGCAACATAGTTACGCACACTAGCAGCTAATCAATGAACTAGCTTTAACGGTTATTTCGGAGTTATTCGAACAAAATACCTGTTGATAATTATAAGTTAAGAACAAAAATATATATGGCATAGTTACGTACATTATTCGCAATCAAAATGACGTAACCTGTAATACCCAATGCAGAAATAGCCTTGACTTTGGTGATTTTGTTGGAGCCAATAAGAACGCATAAAAGCCTCGTTCGTTCACGAACTGACGTTCTACTACTATTTTAGGGATCGTCACAGAATAAATTTTAATAATAGTAGGTATTAACACAGTACATATATAAGACATATATGTACATATATGTGGTATTACGTACCTGTAAAGTTGAGCCATTATAAATACTACGTCTACACAAATACTACGTGTATACAAATACTACGTAAGAAGAGGCGGTACTATGGCGGTTCCATAGTAAAATCACAATGTGTGTGGCTAGTTTTTTTATATTACCAAAAGTTAAAAAGTCGTGTCAATCTGTCAAGTTACATAAAGCCAACATAATGAAATCAATAGTGGTGTACTTTTCAATAATGGAAAAATCGATAGATGAACAGCTCATGATGTGTAATCCTAAATGATCCTCGATGATCGAATAGTATGTGAATTAATAGTTTCGTTCTCTTTGATATGAATTAGAATCTTAGTGCGAAATAAATAAAACGATAAATGGATAATTTCTTTATTTTTTATTAAAAAAAAAACACAAGCGTATTTGTGTGTTGTTCAGAATCTGCACAACTTCACTACAACTGTTGACGTCAATACGTCTATAAAAAACAATGGCGAACTGCCATACATACTTTTATGTCAGTCAAATTCACGGCGTCTTTAGACAAAAAATATTGCTAGTAATTCAGCATCATTCCTGAGATAGTTTTGTAAGTTATGTTACTGTTAATGACCTTTGAAACAAGTCTTAGAGATTTTAATTATTTTATCCGCTTAATTAGGTAGGCAAGTAAGTGCTTATGCGTGATAAATATAATGTTTCAAGATATATTCAATTACCTACCTATTGTAACAGACTAGACTTTTGAATAAGAATTATTTTCAATCTGTTACTGCCTGGCGAGATTACAAAACAATATGTTTAGATATGTTGCTGCTGTTTCACTGTGCAGGGAAACAGTTGTCCCATATTAGCACAAATATTTACCAACAATTCCTTACACTAAATATTTTATTTACAAAACCCTTTTGTTTCTTTCGTATTTATTGTTCAATACTTTAACCAACACGCCCTATGTACTATTATTATTCCTTTACGACCTGGATGACTGGTAGATAATGCTGTTTAGCATTAAGTCCTTCCTTGTACCTACACTATTTTTGTGCAAAACAATGAAATAAATTAACAACCCTATCTTCCTCCATAATCTATAATGCATTGTATTCCCTTTGCTACGAGTATAATATTTTGTATAGAGGTTTTATATTGACGTACCATTTTGTCTATGGCACATGTGTGGGAAGTATACTGTTTTGACAATTTTGACGTCCAAACCGGAAACGTCATTGTATGACATATATTTTTTCACCCGTTGGGCAGGCAACAAGGCCGGTTGTCAATGTGCCGGGTACACAGTTTTTTCATCCATCGTTTGTATCTGAAAGCACAACATATTTTTATTGTTGTTTTATTCTTAGATCAGCCGTATCAACGCTGAATAGTAAGAAAATTACATACATACATATTTTTGCATTAATAATATTTATTAGATTAAATTATGTCTATTCATCTCTTTACCAAATAATAACAAAAAGAAAAAATATGTCGATATCTATAGAAACAAAATACCGGCAACACAATTTTTTATGAAACTTTATGAATGAATAATCGTTATTTCTAAACTTTTATAGTCAAATTACTCACATTTATTCATTTAGATGAAATTCGGCTATAAAAATCCGTTTTCGGTTGTTTAGTCAGCCGAATCTGATACCACATATTTCACATGTTATCTAAAATATTATAAAATTATGTTAGGTTCACAAATTAGGATGATACCTAACTATGATTATTCTTGAATTTCTTCGCTTAAATTTATGATATTATATCCTTTTTTGCAATATAATAAATAATTATTGGTACTTCTGAATCCAAAATGTATTTTTTTAATCTTAGCGCCGTATGTACTTTCCACAGATAATTTCGGCCATCAATGCTTACGTAGTACATAATAATATATGTATACTCTTTGCTTAGCGCAGTCAAACGTCAAATTACAAAGAAAAAAAGATTTTTGATCTCCTGTATAGAGTTTTAGTTTCAAGGCGACCTTCGCCAGACGCAGTAGATCTCCTGAGTGAACATACGAGTATTGAACTTAAATATCTCTCCTAAACAACATGAATCAATTCCTTAGTAGTCGACAAAGAAATGTTGAATTTTTTATTTCATTATTGTTTATTTTTCAGAGCTCTGAAATTGAAAAACCATCGTATATAAGCTACCTTAAGTTAGACAACATTAAAAATAATGAAACGTATGTATGCAAAGCTTCGAATACAAAAGGAACTGGAACCAGCCAGACTCAAGTTAACGTACGGCCCGTTTTTACCATAGTGTCAATCCCTACAGGTAATAATATGAATCTTTATTTGTATAATTAATTTAACTTCAAACTTTGCCTTCATCTTGGCAAAAGCGTAATAGTTGTTGTACCAAATATTTGATTGTTATACTAGTACAATTTTTTAGCCACTACTTCTGCAAAATACGGTGAAGATCAAAATCCAGTGCAACATCAAATCATGCCTGCCGATGACAATAAAATGGTTCCGGTCTGGAAGAGAACTGAGTAACACCGAAGTACACTCGATCTCAGCTGATGGATCAGAACTGACGCTCAAGTCCATGGATCTCGGAAAGGAAGGAAAATATACTGGCTTAGCATCCTTGAACTCAGACCCAACTGAAAAGCAAACTCACGAAACGGTAGTTAAAATACCTGGACTATGTTAGTACTGGTGATGACATTGCATAAATATTTTCAAGTAATTGTAATTTAATTATGCTGAAAAAATAATCAACATTAGAATTACTTGGCCAAAATTTGGCATGCTGTGGCCGGATTTCAATAACATAAAACAAAATTATAATAAAACCAAATTATTTGTACCTATACATATTACGATGTCATCCTCTTTCATCATAATTAACTTCAACTTCCTTTTATCGCTTGTGCGGGGTTGATAATTTATTCTCACATTCAAATATTTACCCGTTATTCTTAAATTGTCAATGAATTTGAATAACTCGATTTTTACAAAATATGTTTTAAATGTGGTAAATAAATTATTATTGTATCAATATCTGAAAAACTTTAAGCTGGTCATTTTTAAATTGTTAAAAATTATTTGAGGTCCAAACTTTACCTTGTCTAATTACTAGTTAACTGATTTTCAGTATAATTACGCCAAATATCGGTAGTTATACTATTTTAGTGTATTAACTAGATTACTATTTTTCGATCGTGAAAATATATGATAAGTGTTTTGTACGTTATTTTATAGAACTGTGCTATTTCTGTTTTAATATAGAGAATAGTCCACGCGTGCGAAGCCGCGGGTACAGCTAGTATCTAATAATATTCCCAGTAAGACTGATTCAGACACTGAGAGAAAAATTTGGATAAAGAGTCAGTGGTCACGGTAGCCGAATTGGTTAAAGGCATTTGCCACGCAGAGGCACGGAATTATGCGGGTTCGAATCCCGTCTGTGATCCAAATTTTTCCTTAATAAAATTATTATATACAAAATTACAAAACTGTCACTTTATTTATCATAACGCCCTGAGGTATAGATAAGTATACATACTTACAATTAAATATTATACAGGCTATTCCAAAAAATATAAGACCAATGTTACCGTAATCTGGGGTTGAAATCACACCATTTATATTTTTACCCGACTGAGCGGACGGTATTGATTTTATAAGCCTATGCATTTTTTTCCTTTGTAACTATAGACCAAACGCGTGGACCGATTTTGATGATTCTTCTTCAAGTCAAAAGGGTAACAACATACACACATTGTCTTTGTATGTTATCCTCAGACCAAATAACACTAAAAATTTCCTCCGAGATGTGACCTCATATCTCCTGTATTTATAAACCGATAATGATCATTGTTTTATTAACCCCCGAACAAAGAGACGGGTGTTATAAGTTTAGGGTTTTTAT
The DNA here is from genome assembly GCA_946251855.1 of Alsophila aescularia. Taxonomy (NCBI): domain Eukaryota; kingdom Metazoa; phylum Arthropoda; class Insecta; order Lepidoptera; family Geometridae; genus Alsophila; species Alsophila aescularia. Next base: position 46,100,694 of record OX276379.1, read on the forward strand.
GTTTGAAAACTGATGTGCTCGAGATGTTTTTTAGCTATATGGGGGGTGGGGGGTCGGGGGTTACATAAATTTTTAATTGGTGCTTTTTGGAAAGAACAAATATTCAGGTACCTCAGACCAAATATCCATACCAATATATAAAAGTGAAACGTTGTCTGTTTGTTTGTTTGTTTGGGGAGCCTTCACGCGATAACGGCTGGACGGATTTTGATGAAATATAGAATGGAGATAGCTTAAAGACTGGAATAAAACATAAGATACTTTTTATCCCGGAAAATTGTAATTTTCCACGGGAAAACTGGAAAATATTGATTAATCACTGTAAGGAACGGTTGTCATCACAGAATGGTCTGTAGTTGTCATGGAAACAAAATAACAAGCCTGTCAAAAAACATCAAGACCATTGGTGCTACACTTACTTTTGCATTGGTTTTTAATATCTTAGAAGAAAATAGGATGCTTCTTTTCGCGATAAACAGTAGTCCGCGCGGACAAAGACGCGTGCGTGAAAGCTAGTTACTAATATTACCTCTGAGTCAGGTACAGTATTATAACAAAATTGGTTAATACGCACGCAGATACTCCAATATTCATGGAATAACTGTGCCCGCGGCTTTGCCCACTACGTAATTTTTCTGGGATATAAGGATCCTGTGATATTCCAAAAACAAAAGTACCAAAATCATCAAACTTCGTTCGACGTCAAATGTTTTTTATCGATTGCTTGAAATGTACTCATCAGATTGAGATACCAAGTACACCTATTTTTAAGTCAAACTCTATGCTATCTAAGAATGAAAACAACATCGCAATCGGTTCAGTATTTTTTATGTGATGCGCGAACAAACAAACAGACAGACACGATTTAAAAAAATGCTATATTCTTGTTCAGTAGCTTATATATTAAGTACCCTAGACCATATTTTTTAATATCTTCATTGCTCAGATTTTATGGTATTTACTGCTTTATTATATGTATAGATAGATAGATAGATGGATAATGAGCAGTCACGCGCAAAAAATGTTTAATGCCTGTAGTGGAAATGTGTAATTTGATTGTGCTCTAGGACCAATATTACTGTATTTTTTTATAACTGCATGGTTCGCTATGGGAACTTCTGTTAGCAAACTATGCATGGATATGTAAACTCTTTGTTATCAAGTTGTCATTTACAAAAGAGATTTTTTATGTCCTCTTCGGTCATGTCAATTGCAATGCCAAACATTATCTTTGATTGCAATGTCCTCTATGTTCTGAAAAATACTGTCTTTGGATTACTAAAGACTACGAAAGAAAAACCTAGTTTAACCAATATAAGTTTTATTTATATGTTACATGATATCAACAGCAGCGCACACTGTCACACTAGAGACAGATTGGAGAAACGAGGGCGCACCGCACCAGCCAGGGCCTCTGCATCAGTGAAGCGAAAAAATCCAACATCGAACAATTATAATGAGTCACTTCTTTGCAGCTAGGTAAAGTTGAATTCGTACATTGCCAAGTTATAAAGGATCACACGCGCCCGCGGCCCGGCGGTGCTCCGCCCCGAGCGAAACTAACGCGCGCGGTCGCCGCGCGCGCCGTGCCGAGCCTGGCTGAGAGGAAGCAATTTAATTGTAATAAATAAATCATATATAATCGTCAAAACATAATTGTTTCATTCATTAGGGATGTTCATATAAAGGCGACGATAAAGTTGAGCATTCACTTGTAATGAGTATTCTAGCGAATATTACATGACAGGAAGGGCGTTTCCTCGTGGCCTAACTAGAAAGGTCACATGAAATAACGTTGTTCAGTTCGACAACATTAATACAATGCTCAGGTTTATGTACACTACTAGAGACCCGCCCCGGCTTCGCAGGAGGGGGCATGCCGAGCAGGTCGATTATTAATTTATCATCATTCATCAGCCCGTGTAGTTTAATAAATAAACTACTGAACTTATTATGATGAAATTTAAATGGGCCCTCATGGTCTAGGCCATTGAGAATCTTCTTGTGGAAGTCTATTAATAATAACGGTTACTCAAAAAATCTATCTAAACAACAGGAACGAAAAAATCCTGTTGGTCAGACTAGTCTAACCACCAAAATCTGGCCATTAGGAAACACTAATTACTTCCAAATTTTATCATCACTTTTCTGCCGTTAAAATCCATAAGCCAGCCGTTTTTTGTATTAAAATATATAGGTGGGTGCACGGGCGCAGTTAAATACAATACAACAATACAAATACAACAATATATTTTCTTGAATTGCAGTTTCCTGTAAAACTGATAAGTAGGTAATCTTGAAATAAGATAGATAAGGTACCTACCTATAGTTAGTTCTCTATTAGCCGTGGTGGGGAAAACGGTAAAAATATTTTTTAGCTAGTTACCGAAATCCCCACTGCTTATCCTGGTGGGGATTTCGGGAAAACTTTTTTAGCCTTTTCCCGAAATCCCCACTGGTGGGGACGTTCGGGTGGGGATTTCGGTAATGACAGGTATAACGCGGGCTTATTGAATTGCCGCGCAGGATTGCATTCGAACGCTGCGCGCGCCTCGATTTCGCGCGCCTCCGCTTTTAGACTCGCCACTAGCGCCAGAGTTGCAGAGAGCTCCCGAGGGATACCCGCCGGCCGCGCCGCGACACGCACTAGGCAATGCGGGCGTTTTGTGATTGTTGACTCTGTTTCCACGTTTGTTTTACTGTTTTAATCTGTTTTTCTAGTTTAAAATCAATTTATTAACGTCAAATTATACTGTTTCGTGTGTGCAAGGAACCCGTTTCATTACAACCTAAAATACACCCTGAGAAGATAATACGAACACTCAAGCTTTACAGTGACACCCAACTCGTGGGCACAACGAACAGAAATAATAATACCGACGTCAACGGACGTTGTGAGGAGAAACAGTAACAGATTTTAACGTGCACCGGATTTTCGCGACAATGCCTCTACAAACGAGGAATGAAGATAGATAGATAGATAGATAACTCTTTATTGTACACCACATAGAACAAAAAATACAATAATAACTAAAACATTTATACAAAATAAATGGGACAATGGGCGGTCTTATCGCTAAAAAGCGATCTCTTCCAGACAACCTTTGGATGGAAAGGAATTAATATACGGCAAAGACGGTGGTGCATTATAATCTAACAAATAAATAATAAAAACTGAATACAATGAATAAACATATATACACATATATTCCAATATATAAGCGCTCCGGCAACAATGCAGTGAAGACAGTGACATCGCGATCACGGGAAACGATGGCTGCACCGGCCGCCCCGACGTAACAGTGATTGACGGTGCGGGCGCGAGCGCGGGGCCCACGTCTCAGTCCCCAGCGTTCCATACGGAACAGTTTCTTTCTACGCTGGTGGAGACAATCACTCGTGCGCAGGCGGAGGCCGACCGCCACCTCATCAGTTCGCTGTTCAACCCTGCTGGCTTGGATTTTAGAACTGCGAGCCCTACTGCGTCCGCGGCAAGCACGGCCGGCAGCACTGGCGCCGCCGCCAGCAACTTCAGCAGATATACTGCGTGTTTCGGAGGATCGACGGACGATGGCGAAGCAGTATTGGAGGCGTTCCTGGATGCTGTCGAAGTCTACAAGGAGTGTACGGCCGTCAGCGACGAGCATGCACTCCGCGGCCTGCCGATGCTACTCGTTGGCGATGCCGCCGTCTGGTGGCAAGGAGTCAAATCATCAATCACGTCATGGAGCGACGCGCTGCGATGGCTTCGCGGAATGTACGGAGTACCGCGTCCCGCGTATAAAATATTTCGGGACATTTTCGCCACCGAACAAAATTCCGAACGTGCCGATGTTTTTGTTTGTAAAGTGCGCGCTTTTGTTATCGAAGTTACCGTATAATGTACCGGAAGTGATGAAGTTGGACATAATTTACGGACTGCTAAGTCATAGAATAAGAGAGCGAGTGTCTCGCAATGCGGTGGACGGGCTCGAACAGCTTATCACGAAAGAAAGGTTGGTGGAAGAGTCATTGGTGGAGGTGAGTGGATCTTTTCCTTCTAATAACAATGGTGCCGGTTATTTTGTTAACCATCCCACAAACGCGCGGAACCGTTGGAATGCAATCCTGAGTGTTAACCCTGTCGCTTTTGGGTGCCAAAAAATAATACACCGTATTCTTCAACAAATATAATTTGTATTTAACATACAAGTTACAGCTACGGTCTAACTCGAACGCACTTGAAACATCGTTGAGGTGAGCGCTGTATTGCCCGGAGAATTTCGTCACCGCGATTAAGAAATCTGTTGTCTTGCACTAACGCCATCTAGCATACTTTAGGTGAACTACATGCGCTTGCACATACTTGCGTTGGATATATTAAACATACCGCCCACCAAGGATAAATTGACAAAATTTTCTTGACAATGAACTCCGCCCACCGTGAGATATAACTAAAACTAAAACTAAAACAACAGAGTTTAACTAAAAACTTAATAACTTAGCCAAATATGAATAAACAGTACATTCATCAACTACAACTGGCTTAAGTTTCTAAAACACTCAAAATGCGAAAATAAGTTTGAAGACAAACATCTAAAACTAATTTGAAACAGATCTTAAAACACTCAAAGTGCGAAAATAAGTTTGAAGACAAACATTTTAAACTAACTTGAAACAGGTAAGAAACATAGTTTTGAAACAGGGCGTTTCATTGTTGAGCCTTTACATCTCAAACTGACGACTCTAGTAAGTCCGTCCAACCCAGGATGCTTTTGTTCAATGATGCCATATAACCACCGAGCTGGGGGAAGATCGTCTTCCATCACCAATACCACATCTCCAACCTTTGGCTCAGGATTTTGATGTGACCACTTGTAGCGATGATGAAATTGAGTCAAATATTCCTTGGACCATCGTCGCCAAAACTCTTGAGTCATCCGTTGAATAAGTTGCCATCGTCCAGAGTTCCAACATTGACACTTTCATAGTTTATATCTGGCCAAGGGTTCTCCTATGAGGAAATGACCAGGACTCAGAGGAACCGAGTCGTCAGGGTGGCTACTTATTTTGGAAATTGGACGCGAATTAAGGCAGGCCTCAAATTGCGTGAATAGGGTTGACATTTCCTCAAATGTCAAGGTTGAACATCCAATTTCAGATGGTGTTTAGTAGCCCGTACTTCTGCTTCCCACAATCCTCCGGAGTTAGGAGCATGAGGAGGGATAAAGTGCCATGTTGTTCCGTTATTTGCTAACTGTTCTGAGATTTCTCTGGGTATGCTTGACTTTTCGGAAGCAAACAATAGCCGTAGTTCTCGGGAAGCACCCACAAAATTTGAACATTGTCACTCCATAATTCAGCACAGTGTCCACGCCGAGCTACGAAGCGCTTAAAAGCGGCCAGGAAACCTTGGGTTGTCAAGTCACTGACGCACTCAAGGTGAATCGCTCGGGCAGCCATGCACACGAAGAGAGGCTACATATGCGTAGCCTTTGTAGGAACGGTGGCCGCGACCCTTTGAGGTTCTAATACTAATGGGTCCAGCATAGTCCACACCACTATTAGAAAAAGAGCGAGATGCCGTCACTCGTGCCACGGGTAGTTGTCCCATGAGTTGATGTCGTGACCGAGCTGAATTCCGTATGCAATGTACGCATTTCCTCACAAAGGTTTTCACTAGGTGCTTGGCTCCGAGTACCCAATTCTTTGTTCGTAAGTAATTAAACATCAACTGAGGACCACCATGTAGTGTTCGTGAATGGGCGTTGGCTATTAACAAAGCTGTAAATGCAGACCTTTGTGGGTGGATTATTGGATGCTTAATTTTTTCTGTTATCTGTGCATGCTGCTATCTTCCGTCTTCGTCAATAAAGGGGTTCAGTGTGGTAAGTTTGCTTTTTTTACTGATATCTTTCTTCTCTTTCAGCTTTAAAGTTTCATCAAGAAACCCTTTTGCTTGACAAGTCTCTATGCATGTTTTCAGACTTTCTTGGCTTTCTTGTTTTTCTATCCACCTAGGTGGTGATTGCTTCTTGTTCCTTTTCAGCCATCGTTTTATGAGAGCAACCACGCGGATCAGTCTTATAAGAGAAGAAAATCGCGTAAATATATCTTCAGCTGGATCTTCCTCTTCTTTTGAGCTTGGGTAAGTATTAACTGCACATATCTTTTTTGTATTTTCTTCTTAATTTGTGTCTTTTCGTTCAATGTTCTTGTAATTTATATATTTTTCTTTCAGCTACTTCGGACCTTCTTGCCAAAGCTCTTCATGTTCCAGAATATTCGTGCCCCGTGATGCGCAATCTCCAGGATTGTCTTTGGATGCAACGTGTGACCATTGTTGAAGTTCTACAGCCGTGATTATTTCCGTCACACGGTTCGCCACGTAGGGTTTCCATCGGTTGGGTCTACTGTTAAGCCAGGCAAGTACTATAGAAGAATCAACACAAACGACGCAAACGACGAATCGACGCAAATTCATGCATGAATTTTGCATGCATGAATTTGCGTCTTGTTAATACACAAAATAGCAGCTACTTTAACCAACAGTTTAGCTAGAAGCACGTCTCCACAAAGCTCTAACCTTGGGATTGAGTCTTGTTTGATTGGGGACACTTTAGTTTTTGATGTGATCAAGTTGACGTGTACTTCCCCTTGACTGTCTATGACACGCAGATAGATTACGGCCGAAAAACCATCATTGGATGCGTCACAAAAACCTTGATGCCATCGTGGAAGCTTAAACTTGGTAAGTTGCTGTAAGTCATTACGGTAGGTTAGCCAGTCCTTCAGTAATTGAGGTGGAAGCTTATCGTCCCACTCAATACCTGAGAGCCACAATTTTTGAATAAAGATTTTGGCTGTGATAATTACTGGTGCCAACCATCCTAACGGTCAAATAAACGGGAAATGTCCGACATTACCTTTCTTTTTGTTACAGGTGCTGTTACCGGTGGGAGCTGCACTGCGTACTCAAAGGCGTCATCATTCCGGTTCCAGGTCAGTCCTAGGATGTTCATGTGAGTATCAATTTTTATTTTTCTGTTCATATCAGTCTCTCCTTCAACTTTTTCTATTTCCTTTAACAGTTCTTCACTATTACTACTCCATTTTTAAAGTTCGAATCCTCCTCCCTTTAGTATTTTTGTCATCTCCTGATAAATCTGTTTCCCTTCTTGTATCGTTTCACAACCTGTCATAAGATCATCCATGTAAAAGCCCTTTAGTATTTTTTCAGATGTCGAAGGATATGCACTGCCGTCATCACGAGATAGTTGTTGAAGACTTCTTACAGCAAGGTATGGTGCTGAAGCTGTTGCAAACGTTACTCTCAATAATCGCAAGTGTTGCAGATCGTCGCTCGGACTATCACGCCACAACAGTCGCTGAAAATCTGTATCCTTTTCATTGATTTTGATTTGTCGGTACATTTTAATGATATCAGATACCAAACATATGGGATAGTTTCGCCATCGCAGAATAATATGACGTAGATAATCTTGCAGTGTAGGACCAACCAGTAAGTCGTCGTCAAGGGAGACACCATTAGCGCCAGGCTCTGATGCATTGAAAACTACGCGAACTTTTCTGGTATCCTTGTCTTCCCTCACCACGGCTAAATATGGTAAGTACACCACATTTGGATTGTCTAGTTGCACCTTCGGTACCTCTTCCATGTGGCTCAGTTGCAAATATTCTTTAATAACGTTTGTATATGTTTGTTTCAGGTTTGGACTTGAGTAATCGTCGTTCTTGCTGAGAAAAGCGTTTCGTTGCAATTTCTCTTGAGTTACCATACTGGCATTTTGGATCTTGATCTCTAAACGGTAAATTAACAATGTATCGTCCCAAGTTGTCTCTCCGAGTAATCGATGTGAAAATCTGTTCGCACCTTTCTTCATCTTCAGTGAGGGGTGATTGGGTGACTACTACATCCGATTCTTGTTCTCAAAATTTATTTAAGAGATCGTTTTCAGGATTAACATGTACATGATTGCACAGCATTTTGGTGTCACTGTCGGATTCAGGATCTCTTATGGGCCCGGAGAGAATTCAACCCAGTTTAGTTTTTTGTGCTATTGGTGTCCCGGGTGGACCCTTAATTATGCCTTCTAGAAGTATCCGGCCATAGACGTCCTCTCCTAGAAGTAGGTCAATTTTATTTGGTGTTCCAAAGGATGGATCTGCTACAGTTATGTCTGAGAATTGTGACCATAACTCAACCACAATTTTCTTTGAAGGAAGCACTGATGTGAGTTTGTTTAGCACAAAAGCTTGAACGCTTAAACTGACGTCTGGGTCATGAAGTGCTCGAATTTGAATTGAAACCCTCGATTTTGAGGCAAGAGAAGTATTCGAATCACTTCCTATCAGGTAAATACACGCGGCCCCTCCTGTTGCCAAATCCCCGGGCGCCCGATACACGGCCGGCCCCTCCTGTTGCCAAAATAAAAACTCTAAATGCACCTGGCTGCTGTGGCAGCCAGTTTTGTACAGATTTCGATTAAAATGGAATCCCGCGTTCCTTATCCAATCTGAGTGTTTTATTCTTTTAAGGGATAATTTTCCTTTATGTTTAAACACTAAATAAGTACCTATAATCTTAGTATAATAAATAGAACACGTATAAAACTTGACCTAAAATTTAGACGAACTTTAAAAAAAAACTGTTTTTCAAATTGATATTCTGGTCACTTTTTGTACTAAGCTGTGTTGATATTTTAATGTTATTAGATAGATACATTCATATTATATTTGAATAAAACATAATAATACGGTGTCATTGATCTTATTTCCAAGATACAATTTTTTTTCTGGAAAATCACCCCTGTTTTGTCTTCATATTTTTTCCGAGGTTATATTTCCATAAATAATATTTTCTTATGCCTTTGGTTCGGTTTGTCAGTGGCAACATATATTCAGGCAACCACAGGCCAAGTTTTGTGCGATTGCGTCAAACCATTGAGCAAGGAATGGAAAATGAGTTTTACGGGAACGCAGCGACGAGAATATTTTCGCGCCAATTCGCACGTAGTGACTATTACTTATCTGTGCCTTTGTATACACATAGTGTGCTATAAGGTTCAAAGTGCATCAACCGGAGAGTGTGATATTGCAGGAGCAGTATCGTGCTTCGATGACTGGGAAGCGTCGGTTGAAGTTGTGGTATTCTTGGGATGCAACAGGGTGTGGTGTTTCTTTTTGCATAAACGGCACCTAGAGATGTGACGACACGAATAGACAGAGTGATTGGACTCTAAGCAATTAAAACATAGATTGTTGGATTGGACGAATTTACGTCGTATGTCGATATCATCGTTAGAAAACTTTTTACAATGGCATAAGCGGTGACTTTCTTTGCAATAGATACATACAAAAGTATCATTAGTAGAGTAATTCACTTGAGTTACATTGGAACGAGTGTTACTTTTAACATTTTGGGTCAATAAACTCTAAAGAAGGCGATCTAATCTCAATAAATTCTTTGAATTGTTTCAGCGTTGGTAATTCATTGGACGATTCACTAATTTTAAGTTCCTAGTGTTTCCTGGTTTCGCTATCTAACTTCAAACCAAGAATGTAAATTACAATGTTGCCCCACGAATTAACATCGATGCCTAGATTTTTTAGAGCGTACAGACAATCATTAGTACAATCAAGAAGTTCTCTTAATGCACTCGCAGACTCCAACTTCAAATTTCGCTGACCCATAAACTTCTTAAAAATGCAGTTGGAGAGATATCTTTTGTTATCATAACGATCTTCGAGTAGTTTCCAGCACAATTGGTAATTTTCGCAGGTAATTGGAATGTGTCGCAATAATTGTTCCGCTTCGTCGCGCAGCTGAGCTTTCAAATAATGTAGCTTTTGTACATCTTCCAGAGTCTCTTTTTTGTGGACCAACGATTGAAATAGGTCCCTAAAACTTGTCCATTCTGTATACTTTCTTGAAAAGGTGGGTATAGATATTTTTGGTAGTTGTAGACTCTGATGATCCTTTGTTGTTGCTTTGGTCACTACCGCTGATTGCTCGCCGTTGTTGTACTTTTCCTTAAATTTGTCGAGAATCTCCATTATCTCATACTTGTAAACAGTAAACAGCTCTTGAGTACTATCATAAAGATCATTAACTGCGTATTTGCTAGCATTGTATTTGTCGCTGTCTGTATTTCTCACTATTTCATTATGATTTGTGTCAAATTGTGCCCATAAATCCTCCAATGATTTAAGTCTGACTGCTAAGTAATAAACCTCTGATGAAAGCCGTTCTTTTGAAGACTTTTTGGAGTTTGTTCATGCTTTTGTAATGCGTTGATACAAGTCATCTTGTACTTTAACTTTTGACTCCATTTTTTCTAAGTGTCGAATTTTTTCTTCAAAAATTTTCTAGGTGTTTGACAATCGCGACACTTAGAAAAATCAAGCATAGATTCCCCGTCATATCGTTGTCTCGCGAAATATTTTAAGTCCAAAATACTTTGAATTTTTAAGCATGCATTTAATTTGTAAATTTTACAAGTCCATGATTTTAAGAATGTTTCTATCACTTTTTGCTCTAGTTAATAAGGTTCAAAGTACTCACAGTTTTTATTTCACTTCACAAAGTCACTATTTCCGCTTACTTCATGCCAAAATTCCATTACAGTGCGAGTCCAGGTGTCCTCCAGGTCCAGGTAGCAGGTGTCCAGTGGTGCAATAATTCATAATTATATATCTACCAACTGGAGGGTATCCGAAGCCAAGCGTGCAATGGTTCAAAAAGACTGCCAACAAGTTTGAGCTGTTAACACATGAGACCAGTGAAGTACTGTCAATACCCAAAGCTTTTTATGAACGCCGGCCACTACAAAAGTGTTGTAGAAATAATTATGGGAAGTGACTCGGTGGAGTATGGTACGAGTACTCATATATTTTTGTCTCTTAATGAAGTGTTTGGCTAGGGTTTCATTTTTGTTTTGGTTTCAGAGGTGACTATGAGCAGTCTACCTGAAATTGACATAAAGGAAACTAGGAGGACCTTTCCCTACGACAGCAACGTGCAGTTCACGTGTAACGTTGAATCACAACCTCCACTAACCATTGTATGGATGGATGAAAAAGGAATGGTTCTGAAAATCAAGGTAGCTATTATTTACTTGCTGCTGACTTCGTTGACCTTGTCGATGAAGCTTATAGTTAGGCGACATGGTTTTCTGGATTTTTATGGATTTCAATCCGAGTTAGGTGACCAAAGTTGTAGTTCAAGTGGCTCTTACACATACGACTTATCACTTAACAGTCACATCTTCGAACAGCGCGAAGTATGTTTAAACGGAACATCGTGGTGTATGTGTACGAAACGGAATATGGTTTCCAAGAACATGAATCTAAGACTGCAATCAAAACCAAGGATTTTAAGCTAATTATCCATCTGGATCGTGGACTCTGCCACCCTAGTCGGAAGAAATTGACCATGGCCCTCATTTTAGTAATTTAATCCAGATCACTGCGTAGCCTTACCTTCACTTGTGATCATTTTGTGTACAGGGTCTTCAGTACCCTTTGGCTCTAATTTTATATATAAGTGCGATGTGCATGACCAGAGCAGAGTAACTATAAATTAAATATATTACATGCAATGAAATTTTGTGTAGATATTTTGGGTTAGTGATGATTCAATATCACCTCTTTGATTTTCTGGTAAAGCAAATTGCTGAATATAAATATGGTAATCAGTTGATACTACAACACGTTAAAAAGTCGGCTAGTTACATTTGCGTAGCCACTAACAACATTGGACACATCTCTAAAACTGTTCACTTAGCAGTGCCATCTCCATTTGACGTGCAAGGACATATGGAAGGTAAGGCTTGTCAATTGTATAGTTTTTATACTTATAGTGAGCATAATTAGGACTTTCATTAAATTAAAGATATTGCAAAATAGGAATACAACTATGTGTATTTAATTTTAAAATGGTTCAAAAGCAATAAAGCCATTATTGGTAGAGTGGGAAGGGTACATTATGGTAGATCATGACATTCACTCATATAATTATTTATAGGCAAAATGATTATTTTTCTGATCTGTTTTCTACTCAATTTTCATAATTACATTTCAAGATTGGTTAATTATTATTGTATTTTAGAATTATTGTATTTTAGTAATGTACACGAAAGTATTCAGAGAACGTTCAAGGTTATCACATCGGGCAATGTTCGAATACTTTAGTATACGCAAGATTCAAGTAGTTTCTCATTGTTATTATTTTTATTGAAATTTAAGTCTAAGAAATCTCAAAGCGTATTAGTTCTATGTATAACTTTTTTAGTCGTTTCAATTTCTTGGAAGGTACCATTTTACAAACGATGATTGTTCAAAAAGCTCTGAGAGAGTTTTTTTCCAGGTAACGACCTGCGAAAAGCGGCTGGAAGAAAAAGGATGAGGAGAGCTGAAGACCGTGCTCAGTGGCGTGCATTTAGAGAAGCATATACGTCCAGCAGTGGACAAATATAGGCTGATGATGATAATTAAAACAGATTTGATATAATTTCAATCAGTTTTGTGAGTTTTTATTTTGATAAAGATTTTCCTCATTTGATTTTTAGACAAAGAAGCATTTCATGTTGAACCCCATTTTAATACCATCTGTGAACCTAGGCTGGGTAATGAACCATGTTAATAACCTGAATTAACATTGCACCCAATCTTCAATAAGTGCGCACTCTCTGAGAAGGCATATGTTTCTGCAAAAGAAAATAATATAATGTTCTTTTTGGCAGGTGATGAATTACGAAGGTCTTTCCTCTGTTATGGTTTACGTCAACGACGACGCACCAGTGGCCAACAATATTCGATGCACTAAGCGCTGCGAATCTATGCTACAGTCGTCTGATGACAAATTTATTTATTGTTGCACTGTAGAAGAGCTCAGTGAGACATTTGACGTACCCGTGACATGTTCAATTCTGAATAAATCTTAAAACTATTACGCCTTGATAAATCTGAACGTCTAGGTTTCGATGTGGAGTAGAAAATTTTATGATGAATTAAGCATACTTTAAATCCAGTTTGTAATTAAAAGCTAAAAAACACGCCTGCCCTGCCAAAAAAGAACTTACGCCAATAAATTGTATACTATTGGAATGTGCTTATTAAGGCCTTTAATTTGATATCCATATTGTGAAATAGGAAGTTTTTTTTCTACTTCTTTCTACAAGGAGAAAAAAAACTTCCTATTTCACTTCTGTAAATATACTGCCGAAATTTTGGATATTTCAAAAACAAAAGTTGCCTGTGTTACTCGGGGGATGTAAGGATTCTAACGATACACCATACGTCAAAATCTGTTGAGATATTTAAAAGTTATGGTGGAATAAACAAACTCACATACATACGTGAATGCTAAAACATTCGTGTAATAAGAAGCATGCTTATTCGTTTTTACAACTAATCTCATTTCTGTGTAGGGTCATTTTTTTATGTTTTCACATCAGCTGATACTAAAAGTAATATAGTAGTAGTAGTAGTAGTAGTTCTAGTTATTCGTCACTATCACATACTTATTTCCTGACTCCTAGCTTAGGATCTTCTTACATTTAGAAAAATATAACTTACTCGCAATTTTATGCATAGTTTTACGTAAGATTTCCATATGATTCAACTAATTTAAAACTGGGACTTTTTCAATTATGAATAAACATTTTATTGAAATACATTTCTTTTTGCGTGCTTCGTTTTTCCCTACTTCAGAATAACGTCAGTATGTAGAGAAATTTGCCTTGCAAAAGGTGGTATAGAGTGTCGGATTTGCCCTAAGGCCCAGTAGGCCCAGGCCTAGGGCGGCCAGATATTAGGGGGCAAGCCAATCGTGACAAAAAAATCACTGATGATAGCAAGAAATAACTCAAAGTAAATATTCTAAAGGCTCGCGTACATTATGGCGGGCCGCACTGCACCGCACCGCATCGTATAACTGTCCACGCCGAGGTTCGTACCCCCTGGGTGCCCTTGAGCAAGTGGCCAAGACTTTAACTTTGGCGTGTGCCTTCTGCGACACGCATTGCGGCGGAGCGCTTTCGCGCCCGCCCCGCCAGTCCGGTGACGCTGTAGAGGTTAATTATAGACCAAAAGCAAACATGCATCCAAAAAAAAAACACCTTAAAAAATGGTACCACCAAACTGACACATGAAAGCTCATTGATTGTACTTTGAAACAGAGTCTTGAGCTCACTTCGCTCGCTTGGTCTGTAAGAACGTAAAAAAACCTTTAATAATAGCTTCTATGCAGTAGTCATGTCATGGTGAAACTAGGAACGGGCTATCATAATTAAATGCTTAAACAGCATTTTGTATCTGTGCTGTTAACCGTTAAGGCGTTCAGTCAGGACCCAACCCTGCAGTGCTGCAGTAATGACTGTCATGGTAAAATTTTAAAGCGGTTATTATTAGGGAAAATGGTCAATGTTTGAAGTACTGCATCTCGGATTTTTCAAAAAATACCAGAGCTGCAGTTAGGCTCAAATTACAGCAAAAGTTGTCTTCTTTATAAGTGTTATAGATAAATTTTAGAAGTTATAAGCCAAAATCTGAAAAATGACCGAAAATTTCGAGGTTTTTCGAGCACCACAAGGCTGGTATCCTAACAATATCCCAAAAAAAAACAGGACGGTAAAGATTTTTGCGACTTAACCACAGAATAAGCATAACGCGATTTTTGTGTCTACATCATCATCATCCTATACCAGTCCACTGTTGGATAAAGTACTGAAGGCCCAGTAGGCTCGGGCATAGGACGGCCAGATATTAGGGGCGGGCAATCGTGACAAAAAAATCACTGTTGATAACAAGAAATAACTCAAAGTAACTAAATATTCTAAAGGCTCTTGTACATTGTGGCGCCGCACTGCAGTGCATCGTATAACAATAATCGTCCTAAATCACTTTCGTACATTTTATGTATAAAATATAGATATGTTACAAATGTATAATGTAATGTATAATTAAATATAATGTAAAGTTATTATTTCGTACATATAAAACGCACGTATATATTATTTCGTACATGTAATTGATTTAGAAAGAATATTCTTATATGCGCGAGCCCTAAAAACACTCGCTCGTGCGTTGGTTGGCTATACGGACGTACGCGAACGTCGTTGCTCGCCGCAAGAGTCTCGCGCTCGTGCTCGGAAGTTCCGTGAACGCTCAGACCAAATATTACTAAAGTATAGACCGCGCCTATGGTCCCGCCGCCTTTTTGCGAATCGTAGGCAGATGTGCCATACCTAAGTACATCAATGTATAGATCACGAGTAGGGAAACCTGTAGTTATATAAATAAAACCATTTAAAATGTTTTATTTAAATATGAAAGTATCCCTGAAACCTCGGAAAATATTACAAACTAGCAGATATTATAGGTAACTAATCTGAATCGATTTCGATAAAAGTTAGCAATAAAGTAAATTCATTATGTAGTTATATGATAGGTCACGGGTGCTGAGAAAGGGGCGGCTGGTATTTACTACATGGCCTGGGGCTTAGGGCGGCCAGGACTGCAAATTCGCCACTGTTAAATGATTTTCACATTATATATAGTCTAGACTCTGATGGAAAGTCCATGTTTTCGACCTTGGGGGAAGGGGGGAGAGCGCAAGCTACCATCTTAGATTAAAGGTGAAAAATTGAAAAGAGATAAATCACTTTGTATAACTCTTTTTTTTGTAAGTCTGATATCTAATTAGTTACCGCGGCGAAAATACTTTACCCAAAAACCCCCTATACTAGAACAAAATTAATAATTAATTAGTTAATTTTGTTGTTGTACTAACAAACACTTCAAATTCGAAAGATAAAAAAAAAACATTAGAAAATAAACACCTCTCATTTTTCTCTATCTCATGGTGCTGTAGAAAGGAAATGAAATGAAACAAAATTTATTATTGTCACAGATGTAGGCAGAAGAAAGTTGGTAAAGATAATAATATAAAGCTAAATTTCCATACAATCTACCCCATTTAGGGGTGTGCAACATTATATAGAAGAATATAATTGCAATGAACTGCCAGAAATAATTTTTCACACCTTTCCTCCCTCTCAAGGTTGAAAACTTGGATTTTTCATCAAAATCTAGACATAAACTACTGTGAAAATCATTACTACACCACCTTTTGCAAGGCAAAGGCCTTTCTACTTACTGTCCTAAATTATACACGTAAAAATTAAACATGGTAATTGACACAAACATGATACAATACCGAATGGCTCGTACACAAGTCACACTCGTGAACGGGTGCTGCTTTTGGGGACTGGTCTCAGTCTGTTTTTTAGGGTTCCGTACCTCAAAAAGAATAATTGAACCCTTAATGGATCACTTCTGTCTATCTGTCTGTCAAGACCCTTTATCTCAGGATTGCATGGAGGTATCAAATTGAAATTAATATCAAATACTGAAAATATTGTCGGCAATTCCTTGGAGCTGGGAAAAAACAAACGTCTAAGTCAACGCAATCAAAAGATACGGCCGCTTATGCCGCTACATACTCCCCCTCTAGTTCGAACATGGCACCCTCGCGTTCGGACTAGAACCTAGTATAACGTGGCCGTTCGCTATGGTCCTAAATAGTTACGAAGTGAAGTGCGGTATGATGTGAGGCTTGGTACCTAACTATGCGCTTACCTGACGACGACGATAGAAAAAAAGACTAGTAGTTTATTTACAGAAGTGATAGATATCATCAATATCATCGATGTCTTCGTTCTGGATGACAGCTGTGAAATTTAAAAGGGCTATAACTCTGAAACTATTGATCCTAGACTAGTAGTTTGTTTACAGAAGTGATAGATGTCATCATATCTTCATTTTGGATGACAGCTGTCAAACTTAAAAAGCTATTAATCGGAAACTGTCGATCGTTGACTAGTAGTTTTTTTACAGAAGTGATGGACATCATCGATATCTCTGTTTTGGATGACATCTGTCAAACTTAAATAGCTATTACTCGGAAACTATCGCTCGTTGACTAGTTGTTTATTTATAGAAGTGTTAAACCTCATCGATATATTTGTTTTGGATGACTGCTGTCAAACTAAAAACAGATATTATTCGGAAACTATTGAACGTTGACTAGTAGTTTCTTTACAGAAGTGATTGATCTCATATATATCTTCGTTTTAGATGACAGCTGTCAAAGTTAAAAGGGCTACAACTCTGAAACTATTGATCCTAGACTAAGAGTTTCTTTACAGAAGTGATAGATGTCATCATATCTTCATTTTGGATGACAGCTGTCAAACTTAAAAAGCTATTACTCAGAAACTATCGATCGTTGACTAGTAGTTTCTTTACAAAAGTGATAGACCTTATTGATATGTTTGTTTTGCATGACAGCTGTCAAACTTAAAAGGGTAATAATTCTGAAACTATTGATCCTAGACTGAGAGTTTTTACAGAAGTAATAGACTCATCAATATCTTTGTTTTGGATGACAGCAGACAAACTTAAAACAGGTATTACTCGGAAACTATTGAACTTTGAATAGTAGATGTTTTACAGAAGTGCTCGACTTTATCGAGATCTTCGTTTTGGATGACAGCTGTCAAACTTAAAAGGGCTACAACTCTGAAACTATTGATCCTAGATACATAGATAGATAGTTAATACTTTGTTATACCTAAAAATATATTATTACACATAAAACATTAGACTAGTTGTTTCTTTACGTTTCTTTTCGCCATTGATGTTAACACCAAGGCCGTTCCAGTGCAGAAGCTTGAATATATCTTCTAGTGCAGAGGTGAACAGTTTCGGAGAAATAACTTCTCCCTGTCTCACCCCATTTTGCAACTGGATAGAATTCGTGCTCTGATCCTGAAGACGAACTGTCATGGTGGCCTTGATGTACAAACACTTCAACATTTCGATGTACCGGTAGTCAATCTGGCACCACTGTAATGACTGTAGCACTTGCCCAGGTCTCGACTGAATCAAAGGCTTTCTCGTAGTCCACAAACGCTAGACATAGTGGCCGATTATACTCTTCGGTCTTCTGTATAATCTGCCGGAGCATATGGATGTGGACTACGGTGCTAAAGCCTTTCCGGAATCCAGCTTGTTTTGGAGGCTGAAAGTCGTCAAACCTACAAGCGAGACGGTTTGTAACTAATTTCGAAAACAGGTTATAGACGTGGCTCAGCAGCGGTTGTGTGCGGTTTTCCATCGCTCCGTGCTTCGGAGGGCACGTTAAACTGTTGGTCCCGGCTGTTACTGATTAATAGCAGTCGTTAAGCCATGTCAGAGGCCCTCGGGCGGCTTGACAAACTCTGACATCAGACGCCAGCACTACCTCATACGACAAACAACAACAGCAGCGAAATTGGTATATATTTAATAATATATGCATCATAAAATATTTATTTCAAATCTCTATGGCATCTGGTTTCGGCTATGTGTTCTGTCATTTACTCAGTAAGCTGGTATCGCTTGACCGTAAATGAAAGTTGCTCTACATAATTTGTTTTTGTATATTTTTATAATCTCAAATAGTTGTAGTGTAGTTGACATGCATGTTAGAATATTTTTAATCGATATCAACGTGTCTTCATGAACGTTAATCTCGTGTTTAGGATGTATGATTATGAGCATCAATATTTTTCAAACTAATTTAAATATATGTCTACTTTAGCCAGATTTTAAAATAGCGTAGTTAATTTCTATTTTAACCCGAGTACGGCAAAGCAAGCGATGGGTAATGAGTTTAACAGTGTTTAAGGGGACTAAACATATATTATTGTGATGTTGTCAGAAAGATATTCACAACAATGACTATCACTTTTCTAATTTAATCAGAACGATATCACTTTTTCGAAATAACCAACGTTATAATAATGTAAAAATACAACATAAGAGGCGGTGCCAAACCTAGGCATCATTTAAATCTAATTTATTTACAATATTAATACATACCTATCTACGTACGAAGTAATATGCGAAGTAATATCTATGACGCACCCTCGTACAAAACACGAAACGCAGAAAGGCTTTAGAGGTGCAAACTACTGCAAACCTCTTTAACAAGCGCAAAATAATTCAAAAACCTCTTTATCATATTATAATGCTTAATGTTTATCTCTTTTGTACTAACTTGAGCGTCGCGTTCATGGCACCAGTTTGATAGAGATGGCGATATAATTTTTAGGGTCAAGATCGGTGCTGCCTGCTCTACTAAAAATTTCCCCAATGATGAATGAGTATATGACCGTTTTTTATTCAATATTTTTATTTCCATCAGATTAAAATCGAAACAGAAACTACAAATATAATTTATTGCGTTGATATAGGTGAACAGCTAACCCCCGAACCTCAAGTCTGAGCCAGACGCAAGGTCCGCGGGTTAGATTTTCGCAATAATAGCATTATCTGCAAAATGTGTACTCACGAATTACTAGTCAAAAAATGTCGACGCAGATTATGCAGACTAGACAGCTCCGCAGCGTATCTTTATTTTTAAGTGGTACTTATTCGCATACTGCATATGCAATTAAAGTGTAATATTTATCATAAGTTATGTGATCTATATTATACATTTTTATAATCCTTCATTTTTTAAATTTGGCAATGTAACAGCTTTTTACTAAATGCAGAAAGTATACACGTTCTTATCACAAAAAAGTTTTTTTTTTTGTCTTTCTGTCTGTTTGTTCCCGCTAATATTCGAAAAGGCTGTACCTTTTTTGACGGGACTTTCAATGAGAGATAGCTGATGTTACAAGAAGTAACTTAGGGTACTTCTATTTCCTAAAAATAATTAGAGTACCGCTCAAAAAAAGAACAATAATTTTGACCAGGAGGGCAAAGCCGCGGGGCATAGTTTAATACTAAAAAAACACAGTTCAACATCGTAGGTATATTGTATATTTTAGTTTGTATGGGAAAGGTTCCGTACACATTGAGATGACAAAAGTGGCGTAGTCACTGGCTGCCGATGCTGTAACAGATGCTTTTACAGAAGCTCCACTCCCGCAGTCTAAATTAATTAATTTTTAGGCATAAGCAAATAATAAATTTTATCTTGACTTCGGAAGTGCTCTGAGCAAATCACAGTTGCTTTGACGTAAAAATTCGTTTTATCGCGTAACAGTTGTCTCGATACACGAATGTTTGAAAATAATATACATAAACGCCTCGTGTTATGTTTATAATTAAAGTTTTAGTTTGTAACTTTTTTTTTTAATGCAATTTGTGGTGGAGTGAGGCATGTTTGTCCTAAAGTTACTTTTGAAAAATTGATAGATAGCTACATGAAATTCGTTGTGTTATAAGTGATAATAATAAATCTTTTTAATTTGTAAAATGCATTATCTGAATCGGTTCGGAGTTGTTGGATAGCAGGATCCAGGAGCAAAAGAGACCTAACAAACAAAATTCGGTATTAAATTAGGTATAATATTTATGAAACGGCTGTATTTGTACATTTCAAACCAATTTTTTGTTTATTCATATAACAACAAATAATTAATATAATATTTATGTTTTATTTACATAAATTATAAAAAAACAGTAAATTTCACATATATCTATATTTTTAATGATTTGTAGATTGATTTATTTGATTTATAATTAAAATTGAAATTCCTTACAGCAACGTTAAAACAGACACTTTACAATAACCAAAATGCACATTTTTTCAAGTTAGCTTTTGCTAAGAGCTACAATTTTATCATTCCTATTCCAATGCCAATCTGGCTGAATCGAAATTAGCAAAAAGCATCGAAGACCCTACTACAGCCAACAGGTAGTCTTCGTAGTAGTCTTCTTCCTCTTCCTTTTGAATTCATTTCTTGGTATTCTAAACAGAACATTTCAAATTATTAGAAAGTTTTTTTTACACATATAAAAAAACTACTCTGTACAGATATACAGGTAACTTAAATAATGCCTCCACAGGTGGCCCGAGTCGTAGCCCTGAGGGAATTCTCGGGCGCGTGAGATAAGCTTTCATACGAGAAGAGGTCATGTCTTCTTTACTTCGAAAATTTGTTCGATAGATGGGACGTCATCTCGTATGAAACTAATCTCATGTGCCCGAGAATTACCCCCTAATGTTCGAGTGTATCTTAAAAAATATATATATATATATATATATTTTTTTTTTTTTGTTCAAATTCATTTTTGTTTTATTTGTTTGTAATCTTATTTTCTTTCTTTTTTGGGTATTATACTCAAACTTTGCACACCAACAACAGCCTCTATTGTATAGTCATGTGTCTCAATATAGCCTACGGTTGCCTGGAAGATGTCGCTGCTTAACGATAAGGCCGCCGATTGTACTGTATTTTTAAGTTTATTTTTGTAAGTGGTTCATTTGGTGCAATAAAGTGTTATCTATCTATCTACTCTGTGGTTGCTTATCCGCTCACAAGTCACGGACACTATCGTCTGTGGTTGCGACCACGGCGATGATAGCTAGAACATTTTTTCTTTTCTATGAGTTTGGAGGGCGACCTAGAAACAACACAAGGTGGCTCCACCAAACTCCTTCGCTGTGACACTTGTGCCAAGTATGACAGCTGAGACCGTTTTTTGCATATTTCGTTGTCAGGGCTTTATCAAAACAGATGGGCTCCCAAAATTTGCAGATCATGCTTTAGTTATAATGCTTCGAGGCGCATGTGCATCGTGGAGACAACCAATGGCTTATTATTTCTGCCAAGGCACAAGTCCAGCAGCTACATTGTAAACTTTTATAATAGAAATGGTAGGTGCAGTTTTGGAAGCTGGATTGAAGCCTCTGGCTTTCATTTGTGACCAGGGAGCAACATCACAGCGTGCTTTAAAAGATTTAGAGGACGACACAAGGCGACACTGTCTCCAAAATAATAATAGAATTGATGGCAGTATTTTAATTGGCGAATGTAGCTTAAGCGTCATTTACGATCCCCCACACCTCATGAAAGGACTGCGAAATAATATAAATAAATAAATAATAAATAATAAAATGTTTTATTGACTTTTCTTAGATTAACATAAATTTGACTTATTTTAAATATGCTTAATAAGAATTTAATTTTCAATGGAAAATTATGTAAATGGGAAGACATTATTGACGTCTACAATTATGATTGCAAATTGGGAAATATAAGAATGCTCCCAAAATTAACGGATGAACATGTAATCCCAGAAATATAAAAAAGATGAAAGTAAAGAACTGCACTCAAGTGTTCAGCGAACGTGTAGCTGCTACTATGGAATATACTGCAACTTTTTCTCAGAGACGTGACGGAACCCGGAATTTCAATTGTGAAGATGATATGGGGGAGACCATTTTCAATATAAAAACATTACTAAACGAGGAATTTACTTCAGATGAACAACCAGTCTCTGATAATGATAGTTTGAGCATTGATTGTTCATCTGAATTAAACTTATTAGCAAATATGGTCTCCTCATCATCTGTAATTGAAGAAAAAATTAGCATCAATGCTAGAAGCTATACTTCAGGCTATTTAGTTAAATATTAATACAATTTTTACATAAATTATGTCTAAATAAATGTAAAAATTGTAAAAATATTTTTACATAATAATGACCAGCATCTCAGTGTCCATGACCTCATAAGACACAGAGAGCGAAAACACCTCAAAGGCAAAAATTTCATGTACCCTAGGTACAATATTTATTGTATCTTTTTCTGAGCTTGTTGACCTAACAAACGTAATTTTAAATAAAGATTGCTACAAAGGCAATATGTATTATAAAAAAAATGACAGAATTTTGTAAATATTTTTGTAAATAAAGTTTGGACTGGTTAGGTTGCGTAGTACATCACGACGAAATAACAAGTAGATTTATATTTCTTGGGGCTAAAATCCAAGTGTTTCATTGGTGCCGCACTATAAATTGAATATTGAGTGGATATCACTCCAAATTAAATGTAAATGATTTAAATTTGGTACAAAAACTAGCATATGAAAAATATGTAAAACAAAGAAAATATAAAAAATAAAACATGTATATACCTACTTATGTGTTTCATTTAAATTTTCCTTTCCAATCAATAACTTATTTGAATAACAAGTAAAAAGAAAATCGATACATTGGATGCAGATCGATAAGCGAAATGTGTTCAGAGGCGCCACCTAGCAGAAAAAAGCTCGCCTTCCAAACTCACTACGGTGACGTTCTGTCCTATCTGTACTTGTACATAATACTTTATAATTTGTGGTTGCGACGCACACTTTCATCAACGACAGTTAGGAATGTTTATTTTTCCTACTGATCTGTGGACGCTCACTACAGCCAAACTACGGCAATCAGCTCCAAAATGGCGGTGATCAAATACTCTCATTACTACGTTTGTTAAAAGCCTGTCTAGAGTACGGAGTAATATGCAGTTGTCTATGTTTTTTTTTACTCTATGATTTTCATTCATGGCACCATAGATTCTAGAATTTTGGTAGTACCTACCCATGGCACAACAGGTATTATTAGGTATTCTGTGACAATAGCTAACATTGTATATGACATGTGAGCATCAACCACGAACCTCTACTCTAAAAGCTGCGCAGTGCTTCATATAAACGAGCCGAATAAAAGGCATCAAAATAGTATCATATCTATTTCTAATAGGGTGTCCATGCAATCAATAATAAAACAATAAGTTTTTTCCGTAAGAGAAGAATAAAGGCGTATACTTGCCTATACTCAGCAAAATGGGCAGTTGCCGTCTGTTAATGATAATTTGAGCCATATTTTTATGATTGATTTAAGTAAGTAGGTACTAGACTATATTGTATTATGATAACCTAGAAGAGTTTATTTTATGACAAATGTGTAAGAAATTAAACTAGAAAGTTAATGTAATAACATTTATTGTTACAATAACCTATTATATTAACAAAATGAAATAATGGGTGATAAAGAAACATTTCAGTGCAACAAAGATATTCATCCACTTCTCAGCTATATTTTCTTCTTTAAGAATCCTAGAAGCATAAGTAAGTACAATCAATTTGGTCAGCTTATATAAATTCACTTAAAAAACAACTGGTGGGGCTGTGTCGGGGCGCACGGCCGTATGTTTGTGGTGAAACGTCTACGCCAGATACAAATCGTGAGTAATACCGAATTGCCCCACCTATCCTTACACATTTTCACCAATCCCCAACTACCACTAGCCAACCCCACCTCTCCCTATCCACCCCCACAAATTGTATCCTCTTACATACTAACGTATTACCTCTTCCGTATTTCTGGTCTTCTGGTATTATTGCAGAGAAAAATTGTTGACACTGTCAAACATCTTGCTGAGATCTAACCTTTATGTTAAGAAATTACTAGTCTAGGATTACTAGTTTCAGAATTATAGCCCTTTTAAGTTTGACAACTGTCATTCAAAACGAAGATTTCAATGAGATCTTTCAAAATGAAGAGATCGATGAGGTCTAATACTTATGTAAAGGAACTACTAGTCTAGAATCAATAGTTTCAGAGTTATAGCTCTTCTATGTTTGTAAGCTGTCATCCAAAACGAAGATATTGATGAGATCTATCACTTCTGTAAAGAAACTACTAGTCAACAATCAATAGTTTCCGAGTAAAAGCCCTTTTAAATTTGACAACTGTCATCCAAAACGAAGATATCGATGAAATCTATCACGTCAAGGGTGCTTTCACTTACTACGCTCGAGGACGCACAGATTACCCGCGCGATCTCTCGAAATCGTTCACGGCATCGTCCGGCGTACGCCTGGGTCATCCGAAAAATAGTAGGGGAGGGGAGGAATAGTATGAAACTGACACTTGACAGCTGTCAGTTCTATGTGGACGTCCAAAGTCGTTCACTAACTCCGGATGATCGAGCGATAATCGCACGGATGATTCGAGCGTGTAAGTGAACCCAGCCCTGATAGGGGTGATTATGAGTTTTCATAAATATATGATCAGTCAATGTGGAATGCTAATAAATAAATCCACAATGTTTTCATGATTCAATAACTTTATTTTTACTTTTAAATTGCTGACTATGATGTACGGAACGGAATGCTGGCCAGTGAAAAAGACGCATGTACAAAAGCTTCACACTGCCGAGATGAAGATGCTGAGGTGGTGTGACGAGACTAGACAAAGCATACTGAGCATATCCGCGGTAGTTTCAAAGTCGCTCCTATATCAGAGAAACTAACCGAGAGCCGTCTCAGATGGTATGGTCACGTGATGCGAAGAGACGAGGAACATGTAGTCAAGAAAGCATTGCAACTACCTGAATATAAGAAAGGTAGAGGACGACCTCTGACTACGTGGTGGACTAGCATGACGAAACTCCTATTGGAAGTTAACTTGGACTTGGAAGAAAAACTGCCCGACTCGACAAACTAGGACAGATTGTCTTGGTGCCAGAAAATTAGAAGAGCCGACCCCACCTAAAGTGGGATGGAGCTAGGAAGAAGAAGAATAACTTTATTTTTAAGAACATATTACGATTATATCCCCCATCGACCACATGCGTTGATTTGATGTAAGGACATACTTAGGCAAGTACAATCGACAGACTTACAACGCCAGACATACTGGACACCCTACTCTATCACTATTATAAAAACTTGTAAAATAGCTCATCTGTGTAAAATTATGCCACAACAATGATACCATTCCTTTTTGCAAGTATTTACGCAGCAAAAATACACTATTTTATTTAATTTTACGGTAAGATTAAGCTGGAAACACGAAAAGTACACCAGTCACTGTATGTATATCTACAACAAACACCAAGCAGCCATAATAATTTTAATTTCAACAGTTTGTCCACTTAAAGACAACGACCTACTACCTACTACTAGTACCTATATGTTTTTAATTTGGTATGTATTATTATGTATTTTATTTGCAATTTTCTAGTCAAAAATTAAATCCATGTAAAATTAAAATTGATTAACGATATTAGTGTATTTACAAAGTAAAATATACAAACTACTACAGCAAAATTAAATGTTTACAAATGTAACATTTCTACCAAACACTACCAAAAAGAATTTCACTAACCTATGGCAACATGCTAGACAAGGACGTACTACTACTTTGCGCTATCCTCACCCCGCTTGATTTTCTACTTTGACATGAGAAAAAGAAAAATGTATTTTATGTTGTATGAGAGTCTAAGTTGGTATGAATGATATATTGAAGTACGCGATCCAGTTTACGAAGTATTACAGATAAATGGCATCAACTGCATTTTACCACAGAATAAATAATAGTACAAGTACATATATTAATCAGATCAGTGCACGCAAGTGCTAAGGATTAAGAAATATTTTCCGGTATGATGTTATGGGTATAACCTGTGGTATAACCTATAAGGTAACGATTATTTTGTATTATTAGCTGTTTTATTAGTATAATACGAAAATACTAGTTACCTTATTGTATACCGGGAAAATACACTACTGATGCGTGGTTCGTATCAATGTAGCTATGTATATACATCTTTACTGTTTCACCTGTGGACGAGTGTGTTTTTGGAGTTACTAGGCTATTTTTTAAATATATAATAATTAAAAGGTTTGCTATACAGAAAATCTGTATTTGAGGAAAGTAAATGAACCAAAAAATAGAAAAAAATATTTTTTTAAACTTATTTTTACTTTTTTAATTTTTTGCATAATTTGCAAAAATAACCTCAAATATCCCGTACGGGATGCCGATAGCCGACAGGTTAATCATTGTTATTGGTACCTACCCGTATAAATTATTATATTTTACCGGCTTGTCACGGTTATCTACAAGAGTTTTGTTATTTGTGTGTACAAAATAAGTACATAAAGTTAAAAGGACTGCCCGCGCGGCCCGCCTGCACCAGCGTCTATGCACTATGGCACCACAGAAACAGATTATGGACGAAAGAAGGTAACGGGCAAAACTAATTTAAATTTGCTTATTCAAAACCATATTCGTAAACTTTGAAACTTCTAGTCAAAAAAATATATACATAAAAACAAACAACCCGACTGCGAACAAAACTAAAAAGAGACCTTTTTGAGAAGAGAGAGAGATTTTTTATTTTGAAAGTCGCTTGCTACGCGTGCGCACACGCAGTATGCGCGTGGTAGTTCGTGTGGGAGCTTTATCACGTGTGAGCAAGGTAGTAAATAAGATGCAGTCGGAGGCATCATGCATTTAATTTCTCCTTTGACGGGATCAGCTGGAACCTGGCGAGCTAATGCTTCCTCTTCATGCCTCCGACAGCACTTTATATTTCAAAATCTAAAATCTAAAGCTTGCTTGGGTCTTTTTAGTTTTGTTCACAGTTGGCTTTTTGTTTTTAGTTTATATTCACAAGAATTAGTGAGAATGTTGCTAATCAACTTTAAATCGTAATAGATCTTGAATAATAAAAACAGAAAAAAATAAAAATTTGTAAATTATTGGTGTTAATATAAATTAATTAGTGTTAATTCGAAATGAAAAATAATAAAAGAAACCTAAAATGATTTTCAAATACACAATACAATACAAAACAATACAATAACTCTTTATTGAACACATTACAATAAAAAACAACATAACACTAATGATATATAAAATCTAATGTTGGCCTTGTTAAAATCTAATTAAATTAAATTAGGCGGCCTTATCGCTATTTGCAATTTCTTACAGGCAACCTTTGGATGGACAGGAATATAAAATAAACATTGCGGTCAGTGATGGAGACTTACTTTGGAACAAAAAAGTTAATAGATAAAGAAAAACAACTATATAACTTAATATTTGTATACATACTTACATATGTGTTATCATATTTTTTTTTATTATTAATATATACACTATAATTAAATAATTTAACATATATATTGGCAAATTTATAATATAATATACATAAATAAATAGCATGTTCACAAAGGAATAGTGTATAAATTATGTATGACAGCTTTATGAGCTTTATGTATCCAGCTTTATGACAGGTAGTGCTTCTTCACCATGTCTTTGAAGACAGCTATCGACTTAGCTTTTCTAATGTTGATGGGCAAAGCATTCCACAGTCTTACAGCCCATTGAATGATACCCCAGTTGACATAGTTCGTCGTTTTTTTTTCCAAATATGGCGTCTGGATGTTGCCACATTGAATATTGATTAATGTCATGTCATTAGTAGAACTCAAAATTAAAACAAAACTATTAACGTGAGAATCATCAAAATCGGTCCACGCTTTTGGTCTATCAAAGGAACATACATACTTTAAATCGTTATAGACCTTATATGGTCACTCAGAATGAAAAATAATAAGAAAAACTTGAAGATGATTTTCAAATACCTATTCAATAATACCTCACCTGACATAGGTCGTCGACTTTTTTTTCACAATATGGCGTTTGGTTGTCGCCTTATTGAATTTTGATTAATGTCATGTCTTTAGTAGCACTCGCAAGATTAAGATAAAACAATTGACGTAAGAATCATCAAAATTGTTCCACGCGTTTGGTCTATATTTGTAGTGCCACAAAAGAACAGACATACATACATACATTTATAGGCTGATAAAAACACATTACCAGGCCTTTGCGTTGCGCAATCTGGTAAAAAAGTATGTAGGTACAGATACAAGTAAAATTAATCTACGTGAAATAAAATTACTAGCTGATATGAGTATATTTAATTTGATAAGAATGAATACAGTTTAGCAGAAAGAGCTGAAGAAAACTGAACCAAAACATATGTTTTTCATTACCGCATAAATGTATGTTTTATGCGGTATTGCTTATATCGTGTATATGTGACGCGAACTCTTCTGTAAAAGCATAGAATAAATGCTGTAGGAATGACTCGAAAAAATAAACGGGTTTCGAACAAAACATAAGTTCAAAAACTTAAGCCCGACTACGGTCGGGTAAAAAATTGCCTATGACATTCTTGCGATGAAGACAAATCGATTGATGACCTCCCTTGTCAAAATCAGTCCAAGTTTTTAGTTAGAACACATAACCCTTCCTTTGCTTTGGTGTGGTCATGTAGAAATATATCATAGGACACTATACCTGAAAATGGATCGTTTGATACCTCGCTTTCCAAATCGGACCAATATCCACATACAAAACAACATACATACATTATATAAATACTTACACACAAACATAGACAGTTCAACTCATTACCCTTCCTTCATTCAAGTAAAGCGGGAAAAAGTGTAATGAAAATCATATATATATATATATATATATTTACTCAATTTTCTACAGCTCATTGTGCTTATCTGTATTTATTAAATTATTTTATTTAATCCTTATCAGATTCAATATACCCGTATCATTAATCTTCCTCATTTCAAGTAGATTCTAAGTTTTTTATTGTGTGTTTTTTTGTAAAAAAAAGAATTTAAATGGAAATATAAATAATTTCGGAACACTGCTGTTTTAATTTTATGAAATTCTAAATGTCAAATTGCAAAATATGTGACATCACACTAGGTAAGGAGGGGTCTCGCAAATGTGACCAACAGTGACAAGGACGACGGGGAATATATATATATATCTATACTAATAAAACTGTAACGGGTTCAATTCTGAACATTGAAGATATTTTGAAATTTTCTTTTGGAGAGTACTCTATATTCGATACTGAAGCCAGAACTGTATTTGTTTTCATTTTTGTCTGTCTGTCTGTCTGTCTGTCTATCTGTCTATATCTTGGCTAGGCATCACGCCAAAACTACTGAATGAATTTAAATGAAGGAGGTGGAAAATTATTTAAAATAACACGTAGCACGCTGAAACTATTGGACGGATGTTGATGGCGCAGACATAGTTTATAAAATGGATGAAAATTATGGATACTTTTTTGTCCCGAAAAAATAAAGGGTTCCTGCGGGATATGGGTCCAAATTCTGTACATTAAAGATATCGTGAAATATTTTTTTTAGAGTTTGCTCTATGTTTTTTAATGAAGCCTAAACTGTATGTTTTTCATTTTTGTCTGTGTGTTTGTATGTTTGTATCTTGGACGCGCATCACGCCACCAGAATTACTGGATGAATTAAAATGAAACTTGGTATGATTTGATTTCATACTACGAGGTAGGACATAGGATACTTTACAACCCGAAAAATTAATGGGTTCTCGCAGGATAGGGGTTGAAACTTATTTGAAAGAACACGTACCACTCTGAAACTAATGCACGGGTTTTTATGCAACTTGGCGCCGTCTTAATTTATATGATGGATTAAAATTGAGGACACGTTTTATTCCGAATATTTAAAGGGCTTCTGCGGGATATGGGTCCAAAGTTATGTTAATATTTAAGTAATCAATAATAGTTTTTGTATGGTTCTCTATGTTAGATACTAAAGAATTCAAATGAAACTTGATATGATTTGAGTTCATACTACGATGTAGGACATTGAATACTTTTCATCCCGAAAAATTAAAGGTTTTCCGCAATATAGGGGTTAAAAGTTATTAAAAAGAACACGTATCACGCTGAAACTGCTAGACGGATTTCTTGATGCAAATTGACACAGTCATATATTTATA
This sequence comes from Alsophila aescularia, assembly GCA_946251855.1. Classification (NCBI taxonomy): domain Eukaryota; kingdom Metazoa; phylum Arthropoda; class Insecta; order Lepidoptera; family Geometridae; genus Alsophila; species Alsophila aescularia. The sequence goes on from OX276379.1 coordinate 46,131,174, forward strand.
CTTATATTAGAGCAATAGGTACGAAAAAGGCTGTAACAAGATGATAAATAAAAAAAATGCTCTGGGGTGCTTATAAAAGGTATTGAACACGAATATAAATATATTTTTAATCGTGTCGCTCTGTCTGTTTGTCTGTATGTTTGTTTGTTCACGCATCACGTAAAAACTATTGGACCGATTGCAATGCGGTTTTCGGTTTAGGGTTAGGGTTTGATTTAAAAACTGGTGTAATTGGTATCTCAATCTCGTGAGTTAGAAACCGAGCAATTGAAAAAAGTATTTTTGACGGCTAAAGAAATTTTGATCAAATGTTGGTTTATTGGTCCTGGAATAGCACATTATGGTACTTTGAACCTAGTATAGCTAGTTTGTAATAAATATTGTGATTCACGTACATGATGTGCGTACCAAATTGCATAATTTTTCAATACCTTAGCCTGTTCGATATCCAGTCTAGTATTTGTTGGCGCAATGTATTCGGCAAACCACAGGAAAATCATCAATCACCATTTGGCTCCAAATATTAGCCAGCACAATGCCTGCACTCTCAAAGTTTCGTTTTTCCAAGTCAGTAGTTTGATTACTGGAATCGAGATATGAACCAAAATTGACATGCTTTAATACAACACCAGTAAGTTCACGACTAAGAAGCGCCATTCGTCGTTCCATCCTGTAAAAAACATATCTTCCTGGAGCATTTGTGGTAATGTAAATAGCACCGATAAGTTCACGATTAAGGGGCGCCATTCGTCGTTCCACCCTGTTAAAAGCACTTCTTCCTGGAGAACTTGTGGCAATATACATAGCTTCCAAGTCGAAATCTTTAAAATGTTGTGAAGCTGAAACTATAACTCGCTCGTATCATGGATTTTCGTCGGGACCACCATCGCAAGTAAAAATAAATACAGGTTTTATAAAACTTTCTCATAAAGTTCTTGAAAGCAGGTATATTAGAAAGTTTATGTGGCATGAGTTTCTGCATTAGAAGAAGAATGATTTCCACTACAAATTGCTACGTATGTAACAAACGCTAAAAAAATTGCTACGTGTGTGCGTGACAGCGTCAGGTTTCCCCTCACCATCTTTCTTTACAACAATACCTGGAATAAGTTTAAGTTTTTCAGCAACTACAAAATCATGATCATGATGAATTTGCCAACAAAACAATTTAAACCTTATAGTCATGCAGACAGAATTAAAATTACTTTTATGTTATTATTTAGTAGGTATGTAGTTTAAATTTAGTGTTGTAATACTTAGATATAAAATATTATATTTAAAAAAATATGATGTCACAAAATTTGGGTTCCCTCCCTGCCCCGTGTCACACAATGTCACACTTCATCGACCCCCTCCTTCCCCGTTAAGGTGGGGATATACGCCGTTGACCTTGCTCGATTGGGCGTTACCGATGAAAATGCCCCGCGCAGGCCCCGCGCCCCCTGACAAAAGTTACGCCAGCCTCGCGCTCTCTACCATAGCTTTTGTAGATAGCATACTCTATCGAATAGTACCTTCCTAATTATTATATGATTTATGTGATGACTTTTACACATATGAATCATGCTTTCGTACATACCTATTTCTAAACACATATCAAACACGCATTCTCTTAAATTACTGGCATTGTAATTGACTCAATAAGTTTTTACTATATCTACTACTATTACATTCCATTATTCCTGAGACTTATGGACTTGGATATAAATTATTTTATTCCAACTTGGAATCAGGGCTTGAAATACCGCTATATTTTTAAACCGGTTCCACTGACTTTGGGACGATACCGGTACTGTGTTGGTATTTTAACTAACATATAGGTAATAAATACTACCATATATGCTATATAGGTATATTACTTAATAAAGTGGTATCTTATATAGGTTCTAAAACCGGGGTTCCCGTAGTACCTCCTTTTCATAAGTGTGAGCAAAAGAGTACAGTAGTCGAATGATGCCAGTAGAGAGGCGCACAGCGCAAGTGACTAGCCCCATGTAACACGCGAGCCTTTAAGTCTACGAAATTTTCTTTTTGCATTTCCAGTAAATATGAAGAAGTAAATTTTCAATAAAGTTGCTTGAAATGTGTACTTTTAAGGCCTTGTGGTCTTGAAACTCTATCTTACCTTACTAGTGCGATTAATTTACAGTTTTTTTTTAATTTTTGCATGTCCAACCAACTTTACTTGCAAGGAGATTTATATCTATACTTATAATAAAGCGGTGAGTAGGTACTTCACGGGTTGAAATAAGTAGTGAATTCAAAATTAACGTCATTTTTAATAAGGCGCAAATCGTTTTTTTTTCTCTCGCTATAGCGATTAAAATTTATCGTACTATAGTACGATAAATTTTAATCGCTATAGCGAGAGAAGAGAGAAGTTAAATTTTAATCGTGGACTATGAGTGTCCAAGTGCAAAACCAGCAGTCCAACTGACAGAGGTGTGATGTTATATCCCTAAAACTGTTCACTAATACCCTGGAAGAAATGTTTAAGATGCTGGATTGGAATGGAATGCCCATTCCTTTTCAATCCAGCATCTTAAACATGTCTTATTAATATCAATTGGGAGAATATCTCACACTTACAATTTGCCGATGATATCGTCCTAATGGCGGAGCCGCTGCAAGGCTGGCAAAGTATGCTGTCCAACCCAGTAGACGCTTCTCGACGCATCGGTCTTGGAATGAACACAGACAAGACCAAGATCATGTTTATCCTATCTTGTTGACCCGGAACGGATTGCAGTCAATGATGTATCTATTGACAATATGTTTACCAAGGTAATTGCAATAATTTCCCAAAAAAACATCTTTGAGAAGGAATCCAACAGAAAAACTGAGCCAGGTTGGGCTGCATGCGGCAAGCTCCGTCAAGTTTTCTCGTCGTCCATACCAAAGTGCCTGAAGACAAAACTCTTTAATCAGTGCGTCTTACCAGTCATAACCTACGGAGCCGAAACGTGGACACTCTCGGTCAAACAAGTCCACAAATTCAAGGTCGATCAGCAAGCTATGGAGAAAGCTATGTTTGGAGATTCTCTGGACAAGATTCGTAATGAAGATATCTGACGGAGAACCAAGGTATACTGACATAGCTGACATAGCTCAAAGGATAAGCAAGCTAAAGTGGCAGTAGTCTGGTCACATTTCCCAAAGAACCAATAACCTTTAGGGTAGACGAGTCCTCGAGTGGAGACTAAGTTTAGGCAAACGTAGTGTAGGACGCCCTGTGGTCAGGTGGACTGACGAGCTGCGAAAAGTGTCTGGAAGAAACTGGATGAGAAGAGCTGAAGACTGAGCTCAGTGGCGTGCATTAGAAGAGGCCTAGGTCTAGCTATAGGCACAGATATAAGCTGATGATGATGATGATGATTATTGCATCGGGGTGAATAAAACATTAATAATCGTTGGTAAGCACAAGCTGACTTGCCTTCGGTCAATGAGTTTGTAATAATCTGTTACGCACATGCATTATACGAAGTTTTTCAATACAAGTAAAAAACTTCGTATAATAAAGAAAACCGGAAAATATAAATAATCATTTTTTTTAATCAAATCATTTTTTTGTATATAATACTAATTATGTTTCCAATATAAAATACATGTCTTCGATTTACTCTATTAGTGCGCGTTTTTTAGTAAATAATGTTTCATCAAAATACAATAAATTACAATCTCTGATGTTTCAAAAGTCTAGATTTCAGTGTGACAAGGAACCTAATTTAAAAAAATATGAATTATTATTATTATCCGACCTGTAAAACACACCAAATATTGGACCTACAAAATTTGGGTTTCAAAACAATTTAGAATCAAATTTTAGATCTTAAGAAAGATGAAATTTGGGTTTCAAAACAATTTAGAATCAAATTTTAGATCTTAAGAAAGATGAGTCAAGTATTCAATAAAACAGTACCTACGGTTAACTTTAGAATTTTAGCACTGATAATGAACAATGAGGTTTCAGGTGATTAATACAAAGTCCCTACTCCCTAATCATTATAATACACATGATTTGTATTTTCGTCTCATCAATCAAAACAAAAAGTGCTTGTGGTGGTGATTGTCAAATCTGAGGCTGAAATCCCATGAATCATGATGTATTATTAATTTTATCACTGTGATAGAACACTGTGTGACGCAAACAGTTCATGTGAAGGCACAACGTCGCAATCCGTACACATCCGCTGCGTTAGCACCAGTGTATGGTGGCATTCTAGCATTGTAGCATAAGAACCTGAATTATCTACCGGTACCTTGAGGAGGAAATACCGGTTCTTAGGTATCGATATTCAAGTACCAAAATGGAAAATACCGGTATTTACCGCTATGATACTAGTATTGTTCGTACCGATATCAAGCCCTGATTGGGACAATAGAATTGTTACCATATCATACAGAACCCAAAAACTAGTTATTGAAAAAATATTTTTATTTCATAAACTCACGCATAGAATGAAATAATTTAATTAAATAATAATTACTATAATGTGAGTATAATTAACTATAATAATAAAAATAATACATAGGGAACCAGTACTATTTATTTAGATAATTTATAAACATTATTTGATACTTAATTAAATAATAATTACTATAATCTGACTATAATATCATCATCGTCATCATGACTATAATACGAATAGGTAAATTAATAACTATAATAAAAGTCTATACTATTATGTACAGCCTTATTACAAAAAACTAAAAATAAAACATTATTATTATATTTACACACTCAAATTATCCCGCCTACAACTAAAAATCGACATAATATACGATTTCCAAATTGGTTATGCGCAAGACAAGCCACAGATTAATAATAGGTGCCTTTTGCGGAGAAAAGTGTCGCAGGTCCGTGCAGCACAACGTCTTGTCCCGCACTGATTTATTGGGCGACAGAGGGGTTGCCCATGCGATTAGCGAGTATAGATTACGTAAAAAAAAGGGAAAGATATTTGCAAAACTACTTTCAAGGTTCCCTCAGCGTTTCATTATTGAATATACTAAAGGAAATTAAAAAAAAATGTGATTGTTAGTTTAGAAGAAAAACGGTAATAACTACAAAAACAGAGGGTTATTGCGTATTTACTATTGATATTTAAAATTGTATTTTCAATTTTTAAGCTAAAGAGGAGATGCTCTGTATGATATAAATTAACATATATTTTATTTGAAGTTTTTTCTATAAAGATTACGGAGAAAAAAGGTTTTAATGTCCCCAAATTGAGCCCAATTCACATATATCTCGGCCTTAACGTGTGACGTAATTTATGGATGGAAAAACTAATACATTTTTGATGAAACTTATATGAAACTACAATAAAAGTCTTCCCTTTTTAAATCGAACTGGTTTAGATATCCTGCATCCTTATCTTCCTACTAAAAACAACAGAAACAATTTAGATTAAAAAAATGAGACCTAATCGGAGTCATACATACCCTTTCAAACAAAATAAGAATTATTCAAATTAATTCAGAGGTTTTAGAGATAGGATGCAGACGAATTGAGAACCTCCTCCTTTTAGAAGTCGATAACAAGACATAAGTTCAAAAACTAAAAGCCAAATAAGGTCGGGTAAAAAATTGCCTAAGATACTCTTGTTATGAAAACAAATCGATTAATACCTCGCTTGTCAAGATTTTAGTTGGAACACATAGATTTTCCTTTGTTTCATCGTAGTCGGGAAAAATATGATGTCACTGGGCAAAATCGAACAAAGTTTTATTTTTTTTCTCATTTACACTATCACACTAAAATTTATTTTCTATTTTTTAGTTTGGTTTTCTATATAATTTTCTATAGAAAATAAATTTTGATAGTGTAAATGAGAAAAAAATGTTTTCTTTAAAAAAAAAAGCATGGGGTGCTTTTTAAGATATTATCGAAATGATAATACTTCTTCTCATATATGTCAATTAAATATTTATAGCTATTGACCCATGCACCCCACGGTTTTTTTTTATTTTTTTTTTCTTATTTACACTATTAAAATTTATTTTCTATTTTTTAGTTTGGTTTTCTATATAAAGCGTGTTTTTTTAGTTTTTTTAAACTATTATTTTATGTTTGTTTGTTTATATGTGTATTTCTTAGTAAGGGATTAATTTAAAAAAAATAACTTATTTTAAAAATTCTTTCACCTTTAGAACCTTTAGCTATATTATCAGCAAATAACATGGGTTTTTAAAAATAGAAACCGCTGCGAATATTGCAATAATGTATCAAAAATGTGCCTACGAAATTGTCGATTACTCGCTGTAAGGAATGGAATGACCATGTTACCGTGGAAACTAAATAATAACCAGTCTGTCAAATATATCTAACTATTATAGTTAAGTCACAATAACAGTTTTTTGTTCAAATTAGTCAATCAAAACACGCGGGGTAGAATCGTGTACAAATAATGAGAAACTCTTAACGTGAAACGTGCGAAGCCGGAGCGAGTCACTGGTCTGTATATAATAATGTATTTTTCGTTGTTTGTTTGTACGTATCTTTTCTAACCGTAGCCAGCCATCTGGCAAATGTCGTCGCTCCACCTAGCTGGAGGGCGTCCTACATTACGTTTGCCGAGCCGCGGTCTCCACTCAAGAACACGTCTATCCCAATGGTTATCGGTCCTTCGGCATATATGACCTGCCTACAACCACTTCACCCTACTAATCCTATGGGCTATGTCGATAACTTTGGTTCTCTGTCAGATCACCTCATTCCGGATTTGATCGCTCTATGAAACTCCGAGCCATAGCCCTTTCCATAGCCCGCTGAGCGTCTTTGAATTGATGAACCGTACCGTGAGAGTCCACTTCTCAGCTCCTTATGTCAACAGATATACGCAAGATGGCTGGCTGTGGTTGGAAAAGAAGAGCCGAAGATCGGTCTCAGTGGCGTGCTTTGGGAGAGGCCTATGTCCAGCAATGGACTGATGCGGGCTGATAATAATGATGATATTTGCAAAACACGACTAGAGAAAAGTTTACGAACCTTACCGTGTTGATATACGGTCTTTACAAAAATAGGAAGATAAATGGGTAAGCACCTAAGTTCTTATTAAGATTGTTAATCGTTTTTTGTTTATCTTTTACACCAGAGACCAGCACTACCTCATACGACAAACAAACAACATAGGTACTTACACGCAAAGCGAATTAATTATTTCAAATTACGTGCACCGTGTAAAGAAAAACACGAATAAGATACCTAAAAAAATCTGTTACGTTTCAAAAGCATTTTTTATTGAATTTTAAGCCCCGGACAACTAATAAGTAAGTATTTGAAAAATCATTGTGCATCACGAACTCGCAGCAAACAAAATTTACTTAAGCAAATTAAAAATATATCTTTACACCGTAACTTTTATTAAATGTGCTGTTGCGTTACGATTATTGTGCAGGTAAAATAAAACAAGGTATAAAAACTATTTTAAAAGCTAAAAAAAAAAAACCCTGACCTGCCAAAAAAGAGTTTTTGGCAAAAAATTATATACTGTTGGAATGTGCTTATCAAGGCATATACCAATATTTTGATACCCATATTGTAACATTCGAAGAAAAAATACATTTCTTCGTATTTAAAAATGGAGCCTGGAGAATTTATATTCAATATGGTGGATACTGCCACCCTATTCAATATAAAAAAAAAACCCTTTGTTATTCGAGGGGATGTAAAGATTCTAATGATACCCTATACGTCTAAATCTGTTTAGACATTTTAAAGTTAATGGTGGAATTAAGAAACTCACATACATAAAAACATACAAATACAAACATATATGAATGCCATAAACAGTACACTCTTTTTTTGGTCAGTCATGTAATAAGTACATAATAATATCTATAGACCAGATAGAATTCAGCAAGACTGTTGTTATTTCTTTTCCTGTTTATGTAATGGTTTGAACACAACAATTTTTCACCATTCTTCCTTGTTTCATAAAGCGAATTTATTTGATCTAATAATTCACTATCGAGGGAGTAACAAAGTACCATCTCAGGAATAATTACTGATTAAAAGAACTTACCTTAAGTGAAGTTCTATGAAGACTAGGCGCTCCTATAATTGTGATAGAACTTCACTTACAGGTAAGTTCGTAATTATATTTCGTAATTGTATTTCGCGCCAAGTCCTCTAGATTGATATATAAACACATGTAGACCTTGAGAGATAACGGTAATATCATCAATGCAGAAGTTTGTACCTTCACAGTACATTTTTATCACAAACTAATTTGTGATGATAATATTAATAATTTAACAAACGTTAATGAACAATTAACCTTAGAACTCTGTCTACTAATATAATATATTGTGACCAATAACCGATATTGTTGAGATTGTGTCAACATTATCGTTATAATTCTTAAATTTACTTCTTTTTATACGCTTTATATTAGCTTCACTTGTATGTTTGTATTGTAACCAACTCCATTGGACGCTATTTTGACCCACTTTAAACGGTCAGATTTCATTCAAATTTTGCACACCTGTCAAAGACCGATGACAATTCAATAATTAAAAAAAAAAAAAAAGAAAAGATTTTAATTAAAAAATAAATAATAGTTTCAAAAAACTAAAAAGCACGCTTTATATAGAAAACCAAACTAAAAAATAGAAAATAAATTTTAATAGTGTAAATAAGAAAAAAAAAATGATTTATTTCAAAAAAATCGTGGGGTGCGTGGGTCAATAGTTATAAATATTTCATTGACAGATATGAGAAGCACCCCAAGCTTGGTGCATGAAAAAAAAATCAAATCAATAAAATAAAATGTCAATATCGTAAATATTTATAACTATTGACCCATGGTACATGAGTCAATAGTTATAAATATTTCATTGACAGATATGAGAAGAAGGATTATCATTTCGATAATATCTTAAAAAGAACCCCGCGCTTTTTTTTAAATAAAACATTTATTTCTTTTTTACACTATTAAAATTTATTTTCTATTTTTTAGTTTGGTTTTCTATATAAAGCGTGTTTTTTAGTTTTTTTAAACTATTATTTAATTTCATATTTTTTTCCGATTTATTGCATTGTCATCAGTCTTTGACGGGTGTGCAAAATTTGAATGAAATCTGACCGTTTAAAGTGGGTCAAAATAGCATCCAAAGGAGTCGGTTACAAACATACAAGTGAAGCTAATATAAAGCGTATAATAGTTATAAAGCGTATAAAAAACTACCAAATCTTTCGTCGTTATGATATTAGAGTAGATAAATAAACGCCGATTACTTCAATAAAACACGATTTGGACTCCTTGCTTCCTCTGTCAGTTATTTATAATTTGGTTTAGTATTACTAATTTGTTTTCAATATTAAGTGTTTTGCTTCAAGTAGCCAAGGCCTTTGAGGAAAATGTTTATACGAGTAACTTCAATAAACCCCGTCGTTTACCCTGTTGTCCAAGCTTGCATTTTATTTACATACAAATTATACAATAATATGTTGCATTAGCTTCCACCCGCGACTTCGACTGCGCGGACTGCAGTTTATCGCGAAAAAAAATATCTTGTACACCTAGGATATTAAAAACCAATGCAAAAGTATAGCACCAACGCTATTGATGCTTGGTGTCAATAGCGTTGGTGAAATTGATGCTTTGTGTGAACAAAATAATAGCAAGTGTGTCACTTGCTATTATTTTGTTTCCAATATAACATGTCATTACGTTCCTTAAAGCGAGTAATCGACATTTTCTAGTTTTCCCGTGGCAACAACCAACCATTTTCCGGATTTATCCTATGTTGGTAATTATACATACAGTAGCTATTTACAAAGTTTCATCAAACTTGGATCAGATCGTTTTGGCATAAAAGCGCCACAAACAAACAAACAGACAACGTTTCACTTTTATATATTGGTGTGGATGTGTATGAGTAAAATAAAGGCTCGGAAATGTTTACCGTATTTTGTCGCTGACTGTACCTTCTGGTTATTCTAATTATGATTAAAATTATAATTACGAGTATATAGGTATGTACATAAGGTTGCCTGAGGTTGCCTGCCTAAGGTTGCCTGGAAGAGATCGCTGCTTAGTGATAAGGCCGCCGATTGTACTATTTTAAGTTAATTGTTAATGTTGGCACATTTTAAGTTTCTTTAGTGCAATAAAGAGTTATCTATCTATCTATCTATAAAGAGTTGTGGCTGAATTGTGTCAATGATATAATGGTATATCAATAAAGTACTGAAATTGGTTCTTGAATTTTAAGTAAAACAATAGGAGTCTAACTTCGCCCCAATCTAAACCTGCGCCTTAATGTAAAAGCAGTTGTCAGAAAAGCGCCCCTTTGTTTATAAAACAAAGGGGCTAAAAAGATAGTCGTGTAAAGTTAATTGTGCTTTAGTAATTACATTTTAGTAGGTAAAATTCTGTTTTTAAAAGCATTTAACTACACTCATATCGTAAAACCCGGATTATGAACCCAAAAATGGTGGCGTAATGACATACTTTACGCACGTCATTACTCTAATAAGAAAAAAATACATTATAGCACTGTTTTTTGCACTAAACTATGTTATAATATAATTTATCTACATTCTTATCGTAAAATCCGTATTATGAACCCAAAAATGGTGGCATAATAACATACTTTATGCACGGCATTACTCTAATAAGAAATAAATGTAGTTTATGAAACGGTTGCATAATGAGGGGATAGAAAACACGAGAGTGAGTTAAAAAACGAGACGTAGGCGAGTTTTTTTATAGTATCACTCGAGTGTTTTAATACCTAGTTATGTGCCGTTCCATACAATACTTTATCTACACTCATGCGATAGGAACATACTTTTAATGAAAAAAATAATGTTGTATTATTTTCTTGATTTTGCTAGTAAAAGCTCGTTCGTCGAGTTCTTTGCTATTCCGTGATGTCAAGTGTCGGTGTTCGTGATGTTAACACATCTTTGCCACATTTTTAATCAGGATAAAACATTTGATCAGCATATTAAAACACATAAAATTGGTTAGGTACTAATGTACAGTAAATTAGGAGACCAAAATCTACAGCGTATTCGCGCGCCTACGGTCTAACATGCGCCGCCATAGATAATAAATGACGAAAGCCCTCGTACATAGGTGCGGAGATTACCGGTACTTTTTTTTTTGATAATTTGAATCGTTTAGATAAAAAACAGTGTTATATTTTTTTTCTTATAAGATGTATATCAATGTGTGCGTGATGTATATCATTTTGCCACAATTTCTGAGTTGATAATCCGGATTTTACAATATGAGTGTAGCTAAAATACATTATAGCACTGTTTTGTGAATTAAACTATGTTATAACATTATTTTTCCCATAAAAGCACCAGTCTGGCTCCACATCAACGCGGGTTTTCGACATTTAGTTATAGGTTTTATACGTTTTTTAGTGATGTATCATTTTTTTTAGAGATGTATCATTTTGTTAAGAGTATTATTCTGTTTAACGCAAGGAGGCTGAATTACACTTTCTGATAAAAGGTAAGTAAGTGTAATTCAACCTCCTTTGCCTTAATAAACCAGGTGGAAAGTAAGCGTAATTCAACCTCCTTTGGTTTAAAAAGCCGGGCAGGAAGTATACTATTTTGATGATTTTGACGTCCGAACCGGAAACGTCATTGTATTATCTTTTTTTTCACCCATTCGACAGGCAACAAAGCCGATAAAACCCGTAGACAGAGAAATCAATAGACAACTAGATAGCTTCCATCGCAGTGATACAAGAAAGACAACAAGATATGCATAGGTCTTGTGAAGAAATGAGACAGAACGATATGATCTTTTGTTGCAGGTCGCATGCCGGTTTTTTAAAGGTCACATCTGTGCTAAAAAATTGACAGTTCGCCATAGTGTTGTATGGATTGTGAGAAAAATAATTCTGCTTGGTGTGTTGCTTGCATTCGAACTGAAAGTTCTCTAGACCTTTTTAGTATTTTGTGCCCAAACTACACATTTTTTATTATTAAAATAATTTAATTGCATTGGTTCTTATTTTTATCAATATTAAATTCAATTTAATGTAATATCGTACGATGTTGTTAATATGTATACCTAATAGAAAGTTTATTATTTAGAGCAATGGTGGTTGAATAAACTTTCTATTATGTATACATATTAACAACATCTACAACCAACAACTACTTAAATGCCCTAACCATTAGAGCTACATACATCAAAACTGTTTAAACCATGTCAGAGGTCCTCAGGCAGCCTGACAAACTTCGACACCAGAGGCCCAGCATTACCTCATACGACAAAAACAAACAAACAAACTATGTGAGAAGACCTTCCGTGGATGTTGGAGACAGTATGATTTATTTTGACAGTGAAATTTAAAGATTTTGGAAAAAAAGTACAGTCTGCAAGAAAAAATATAATTTTAACAAAAAATGAGCATTCCTTTTCCTTTTGTGGAACAAAAGTCTAAATTATGTGATTAATATAGGTTAGAGTTGTTGAGGACAGCGAGCCTGTCCGCCTCTCAGATGCCGCGTGACCCCGCGATCATAGATCACGTGACCGCGAATGTGTAATTAGTCATCGGGAATCACCGGCCAGAGCAAAGGGACCGCGACCGACCAACCGGCGTGTAAGCACTTCGGCTACGAGGCTTCGCTTCAGTTAATTTGTATAAAACTAGAATAAGATTAAATAGTAGTACACCTAGAGTAAGTAGGTAGATTAACGTGTAATATAGGGAAGATAGATAATAAAGTTACCGTTAGGGAAAAAAACCTCCGTTAGGTTAGAAATAGATGAAAGCGGAAATGTTTATGATTTAAGCTTGTTAGACAATGCAATGCGCAATGTGTTTATTACTGGAGCCCTTAGCGCAGGTAGGGTAGTTGCCGTTAGACTAAATAAATACAGTTACATTCCCACTATCTTTAGAATAATAACACGGGCAATGCGCCGACAAAGTAAAAGCCGTTGATAGTAAAACAATTAACGAACGATGCCCAGTTAGTTGTTGCAAAAAATACGAGAACCGTTGTAATTGCCCTTGCTCCCGAGCTCTCCCTGTGACCGATCAGGTACCGTTACCTAAATTGTATTGTATAAATATAAGAACATTTTTGTAAATAAAGGCAGCCAGGCAGTTAGTTGTACCCGTCGTAGTAGTTTCATTCATTAAATCCTCGAAGCTCCTGAACCACGAATAAGTTATTACTGTTAGTTAATATAAACCAGCGACCTATGACTGAAAAAGTGAATACGCGATTTAAAATTGTAATACAGTCCACTCCTCCGAAAAAGTAATTCTGAACAAGAGTCTTAAAAAGTTCAATAATATTGAACGGTTATTGCCATAAATTTGAGTCTGGGGGAAAATGATTGCAGTAATTCAAAGTGTGACATATAAAGATAGTAAAAAGAAAAACTGATCACTCTCAAGGAGACCGACCAGCTATCTTCCTGTCTAAATTATTGCAGTTAGACAAGAAGAGAGCTGGTCGGTCGGGAAATAATGATTTTCATTATGGGCGTATCTTTACAATGTGTTCGCCGCGACACCGCGTTTTTATGTTGGAACGCACTATTTTAGATCATGGTCACCATAACAGGTCAGTTTATACCAAAATAAATAATTATTTTATGAAGCATCATGGTCCATCATGGATGACCATGGTATACATATAATGGTGCATGTCACCATTATGTATGTATCGCTTTTCATGCATGATACACCATATTTAATATATTTATTTTACGCTGAGGAAGGCCCACCATGGATGACAAAGGTCATCATCATCATCATGTCAGCCTTTAGAAGTCCACTGCTGAACATAGGCCTCCCCCAAAGAGCGCCATGGCGAGCGATCTTGTGCCATCTCCATCCACCGACTTCCTGCGATGGTTACAATGTCGTCGGTCCATCGTGTGGGGGGTCTCCCCACACTTCGCTTGCTTGTTCATGGTTGCCATTCGAGAACCTTTATTTCCCAGCGGTTGTCGGTTCTGCGAACTATATGGCCTGCCCATTGCCACTTCAACTTGCAAACTCTGAGAGCTATGTCGGTAACCTTCGTTCTTCTACGGATTTCCTCATTTCTGATTCTATCACGTAGTGAAACACCGAGCAAAGCTCTGTCCATTGCACGCTGCGCAACTCTGAGCTTTTGTATGAGACCAATAGTTAGCGACCACGTCTCACTGCCGTATGTCATTACTGGCAACACGCACTGATTATAAACTTTCGTCTTGAGGCTCTGCCGTATCTGCGACGAGAAGATATGTAATTTCCCGAACGCTGCCCCATCCGAGTTGGATTCGTCGGTTGACCTCTTTGTCGAAGTTAGATCGTCTGACCTAAGTAGACATAGTGATCAACAGCTTCGATAATATCGTTCCCAACATAAACCGGCATGGGTACGACATGGGCATTTGACATGATGTTCGTCTTGACCATTTTCATTTTAAGACCCACCTGTTGGGAAACAATATTGAGGTCACTGAGCATTGTGCTTAGGTTTTCCAGGGTTTCAGCCATGATGACTATATCAACAGCAAATCGAAGGTGAGTGATGTATTCGCCATTGATGTTAACACCAAATCCGTTCCTGTTCAGAAGCTTGAATATATATTCCAGTGCAGAGGTGAACAGTTTCGGAGAAATAACGTCTCCCTGTCTCATCTCTTTTTGCAGCTGGATAGAATTATATACTACTATATATATATTATTATACTGTAAGCATGTTCAAGACAAAATATTTTTATACGATATTACGATAAGGATACGATATTTTTATGTAACGAGATCGTACAACACCTAGAATTATTCAAAATCTCAATTTTTCTTTCTGACCGTACATTTTTCGTAATTCTGTAATGTCTCTATAAACCATCAATAGTCTATAATATACTTAATCTTGAATCTGGGATTGCTTAAACTCAGGGTAAAAGTTTTGAAATGGCAGCACACCCACTTATCGTTCTATCTCACAAGTGGCACAACAACCAAGTGTCTATTGGTTTCTCTGTCTACGGTAAAACCAATGCTGCCTAAATTCTAGAATCTATGGGTAAAACATTGTAGGAAGGAAATGAAGTTTCAATTTAATGTTTCTTTTAATTGATTTGTTAACCTGGATTTTACTAGCTTACATGCTATGTTGAAAAAACGTAGAAAAATAATTACTTAAGTTCTGTAGAAATGATATTTCAAGACGCTGCAATATTTCTCGCATAAAATTTCAGCCTTGTTCTTTCTGAGCTATTCTATTTTTAGATTATTAAAAATGACTATCCAATAAATTTATATGACTCGTAAACAATTTATTTTTCAACACACTTGGTCGTAAAGTGACTCTTATGGCAACGTATTTAGGTTCATAATTCAGCTTATTACACACTAGAGCTTTTTACTTTACATTACCACACTAGTGCTTTTTACTTAACAATTATTTTTTCAATCTCCGCAAAGAGTTTTATGTCTAAAACAATAAATATTTTTGTGAATAAATAAACTATTTGAAGTTACATATATAAGAAATCAATCAGCTAAATTATCATTATTTCATCAAAATATGTATATATCACGACATAATTTATCTTAATTTGCGTATTCAAAACATTATTTTGTGTTTATTATATTTTATATATAGGCTGTATGGTGTTTTTGCCAGTGCCTTTAGTTACACATGCACGCGCATCGCTAGCGCTGCACGCGAGAAAAATAAAACCAACGCGCCATTTTCCATAAATAATTATTTGTTAACGTTTTCGTTGTGATTAATTATTATCAAAAATATCGTCTTCACATAGGGAACACGTAGATTTGACCCCACCGGAAATACTAATCGAGGCACGAAACGCGAGTTGCTTGCTGCACTCTAGTTTTTAGAGCCCTCGCTAAAGCTCGGGCTCCAATCTAACACTCGTTACAGCAAGCAGTCACTTTCCGCTACTAAAACCTAATTTTGAGCGAGCTTTAATTTACTATTACATTCAATGCAAATTGATACGGCTCACGCGAATAATCTGTCCCGAGTATAATGACCTGTTGGTGTTGTTTTTTCATCGAAAGTTTAATTAATGGAATACAAATTAATAGAAAGACAAATTCATTCATCGAAGATTTAAGCAGCTTGTCAATTTATGGAAAATTTACAGTAAGCTGTCTATTTGACATATTATTATTATGACTTATTTCCAACTCTAAAAGACAGTTAGTGCGGACAGTTTCTCCAAACACTATGTTTATGTTCTGAAATTACAAATGTTGTGTCTTAAAACAATAATATCGTAAGTTAAGGTCCAATAAAGACTTTTCCAGTTAAAGTGTTGATTGAATATCAATATTTTACAATTCAAGAAGGTTAAGTGGCTTAACTGTTATTTAGCTTGGAAATTGTATATAACTGTGGCTCGTTAAAAATAGTCTTGGAGTTTCAATAAGTTACAACTCTTTGATGACCGGTTCCTATATCTTAAAACGAACCGTTTCCGTTCACTATCCGTCAGTTTTTGACATAAACGCCATACAAAAAACGGCAAAAGTAACGAGAAGTTGGAAAAACGACTCTTTTAATTTTTATAAGAATAAAGGGTAAGACAGCTACACTTCGGCCAGCCGATTGTAAGTATTGTAAATGTACACATTTTGTAACCGATAAACGTGACTAAAGCACGGAAACTTTTTTTTATTAATCTTGTGATTCAGTCTAACCCATATAATAAAAGTTTAAAATTGGACAAGTATTAAGAACTAACAAAAAGATCTGTGTGTCTTCACAATTTCGAGGGATAACATTTCCCGCGTTTTTGCTCATAGCTCAAAACACAACGGCACAATAACGGCTTTTTAATAATTGGACGGCAGAATATGTAAACGCTCGTTCAACGAGGAAAAATGCTTCAGTACAAGATAGTTTAATTTTAACCTATAGAGCCCTTTATGCCAGTCCGTTATGATAATGTCACAGTCTACTGGCAATATTAAACTTTATTTCAAAGTAGAAAGTAGAAAATGACCAAGAAAGGATTTAAGTCTCTAATTCTTAGAAAGTACGTACCAAGTGGCGTAGCGGTAGTAGCGGCTGGCGTAGTGGTAATAAATATTTTTAACAGTATGGTACGTATAATATAAAATCTCTGTGTCTACATCTGTAAGTAGTTTTTTATTTATCTAAGGTTTTTTTAGTAATGAGTCTGTTATTTGTTATGTCTGCTATATTTTTATAATATTACATATATACCTATAAAACAGTACCTTCCCATACTGAATGACAGACACCGCACAACCTAAGCCAGTGGACACAGAGGTTACCTACAGGGCCCTTATTCTCTACTGCCACTAAGACACGTTACGCTCCGAGTTAAGATATCTACAAAGATATCTTAACTCGGAGAGTAACGTGTCTTACGTATTAACAGTACAACAAGAAAGAAAAACGAATGAAAGAATTCCACAAGGAGTTGTCGTGTAACGTAAAATAGTATTTTCTATGTCACGGTCAAATTTGAAAAACGCGATAAGGCGCGTTACGCGCACGTTATAGTCTATATATATACGATATCTATATTATTATGACCTATGGAACAGGCTAGGGATGTGACTATATGGTACTAAAATCGTTTTTTCGCAAAATCGTTTTATTGGGATCCCTTCAAAATCGATTAAGTATGCAAAAATCGATTAATATTTATAATTTAAAATCTAAAAAAAAAAATTTGCTGAAAAAATATATTGGGATCCCTTCAAAGTCGATTACCTCTGCAAAATCGATTAATTTTCCAGAAATAATCGAATGTGCTTATAAAATATTTTGGGATCCCTTCAAAATCCATTATGTAAACATCGATTAATTTTCCAGAAATAGACGATTTTTCTGGAAAAAAAAAACATTTATATTATTATCTAGTAATAATCGATTAATTTAAAAACAATAATCCGTCCAAAAAAAATCGACATTTTAAAATAATAATAGATTACTTTAATAACTTTTTTTTTTTCATCCCTAGAACAGTCAAAATTCTGAAATGAACGTACGTATGCCTATTAAAACAACGTGAAATCAAATAAAATAAAAAAACGGCCGTAAATAACTTTTCTTATGGCATACAGAATTCCGTATTACGATTCCGCACCATGGCGCGTTTAGGAAACGCGTTTACGTTATAAGTACGTAATGACGTCACACGTTTTCAGCAAGAAATTTCGTGTGGCTTTAATGGCCCAGATTTGTTTGGAGGTAATATTCCATGAGTAAAGGTGCACTAAAGAGAGATTTTTGGATATTCCATCCCTACGGGGGTGAACGGGTGTGGCAAAGTTTCTACGCCGGCAAAGCTGCGGGCGGAGCTAGTAGTTCAGTAAATATAATTAATAATTAATTACTTTATAACATGCTTGCATATTACTAACAAAATTGAGTTTCACGTAATGAAGACGCGTAAGTTTTATTTCGCTTTAGCAACTGCTATTCATTAAACTTGACAGAAACTTCTCTTCTGATACATATATAATGAATACGAACGAAGCATCATGAAACTTTACTGACTTAAAGTGTCTCTAAGGCGACAGAAAATGGAGACAATATTTCTGAGTTTTAATATTGTAAACAATAAATCATCTAAACTTATAATCACACTAATATTATAAGGCAAAAGTTTGTATGTATGCTTGTTACACCTTCACGCTCTAACGGCTGAACAGGTTTTGATGAAAATTGGAATAAAGATAGCTTATATCATGGAATAGCACATAGAATAATTTCCATCATCATCATCATCATCACTAACGCAGGTGAGGCCGCGGGGCGGAGCTAGTAAACCAATAAGTACGTACGTAAAAAAACTTACAAAGAAGATAAAAATGGTCTTGGGGACTCAAAATAAGCTACTGAACAAGAATATAACATTTGAAAAAATGGTGTCTGTCTGCTTGTTTGTTCGTGCATCACGTAAAAAATATTTGTTCCATTGCGATCAGGTTTTCACTGTTGGATAGCTTAGAGCTTAACTTAAGAACTGGTGTACTTGGTATTTCAATCCGATGAGTAGAAGTGGAGCAATCGTTAAAAAACATTTGACGTCTGAACGAAGTTATATGATACTAGTGACTCGCCCAGGCTTCACATGGGTAGCGCCCATACCGCGGCATTTTTGTAAGTTTCTCAAGTATTTGACTTAGATTTATACTTATTTCGTTTCGATTGCAACGTGTCATTCCGTTCTGTAATTTGGTACCTTGGGTTATTATTGCAATTTTCTTAGAGATCTCTAATTTTTTGAATAACAAAATGCTTCCCATGTTACTCGCTGATAATGTGGCTTTCTACAGGTGAAAGAATTTTTAAAATCAGTTTAGTATTATTTGAGTTTATCCATTATATAGAAACAAATAAACAAACAAACATACAAAATGCATACAAACATACAAACAATCAAATCTTTCCTCTTGGTAATCCATACCAATATATAAAAGTGAAACGTTTTCTGTTTGTTTGTTTGTTTTTTGTTTGTTTGGGGAGCTTTCACGCGATAACGGCTGGACGGATTTTGATGAAATTTAGAATAGAGATAGCTTATACCCTGGAATAAAATAAATGATACTTTATATCCCGGGAAATAGTAAGTTTCCACGGGAAAACTGGAAAATGTTGATTGCTCACTGTAAGGAACGGTTGCCATCACAGAATGGTCTGTGGATGCCATGGAAACGAAATAACAAGTCTGTCCAAAAACCAAGAGTGGTGCTATACCTACTTTTGCATTAGTTTTTAATATCCAAGAAGAAAATAGGATGCTTTTTTTCGCGATAAACAGTAGTCTGCGCGTACGAAGTCGCGGGCGGGAAAACTTGTATTATATAAAGTATAGACAGCTGTAGATGTAGATTGGTACTTTTGCTTCTGGAACAACACATAGGATCCTTAAGATCCAGAAAAATGACCACACGGTTAAAGCCGCGGGCACAGCTAGTCTTTAATCTTCAAGTTTGGTTATTTTCGAGAATGAGCACCCAATTTGAAAACATTAAATGTGTAATTTTATTCTATTTTGACGCCCTTCAAACTTGCAAAGTAATTTATGAATATTGATGGACAAATTCAATCTATCAATGAATTTATTTTGACGGTCTGATCAAAATCTAATAAATATTAAAGTAGCAATTTATACATCTATTAATTATAATGAAACAGTAACGAGGGTGATGTCTGTACATGAAAGGTAATTTAGAAAACATTATTTGTTTGTTGAATAACATTATAAGTTTTACTATTTTTGTCTGTCTTTCTATTCGGGTTTCACGCTAAAATACTACTCGTAGATGGATTTTGTGAAATTTCTGTGGCGGATTTTGTTGAACACAAAATCCAATCCATATCAATCCAAATTTTTTTGTTTTTTTTTTCTGAACACTTTGTCCGATTGCTTAGTACGTTCGATCGGACGACGTGAACTTTTTTCCTGCTGGTCCGATTCATCGGACGACGAGGAATAGTGATTTCTCATATTCCGACTCAGGTCACATTCATCGGACGACGAGGAATCCTGAATTCTCGAAGTCTGATGAGTCGGTCGGTCTATGAAGAAACACGAGTATTCATATAAAAAAACATTTATAAAGAAAAGATAATAAAAAAAAAATAAAAAAAAAATAACAACAGAAACATTAATAACCAGCTTAAAAGCTAAAAAAACACGCCTGCCCTGCCAAAAAAGAAATTAATCCAATAAAATTATATACTGTTCGAATCTGCTTATCAAGGCCTTCAATTTGATACCCATATTGTAAAATTAGAATAATAAATATATTTTTACACGACTGCCCAAGAAAGGGAGTGTATTGTTTTTAGCATTCATGTATGTTTGTACGTTCGTATGTTTGTATATTTGTATGTTTATATATTTGTATGTTTCTATGTATGTGAGTTTCTTTGTTCCACCATAACTATTAAATGCCTGAACTGATTTAGACGTATGTTTGTTAGTACGGGACGTATCGTTAGAATCCTTACATCCCTCCAAGTAACATGGGCTATATATATTTTTTGAAAACATTCTATCTGGCGGCAGTATGGCTCCATTTCCAAATTAGAAAAAATAACTTCGAATTTTACAATATGGATATCAAATTGATAGCCTATAAGCACATTCCAACAGTATGTAATTTATTGACGAATTGAAGCACTTTTTTGGCAGGGCTGGCGTTTTTTCTTTTTAGCTTTTAATCTAGTTATTCGCATTTTAAAATGGAGCAATATTGCAGTTTTTTAGAATAGTTATTTGTTATGCAAGGCTGCAAAGTGATTTTTTGGCGTGAGTACTTGTATTGAAACCAGAGCAAGCGAAGGATTCTAGGATTATAGGAATATAGAATAGAATCCTGAGCATAGTGAGGGTTTCAAAAGTACGAGACGCCAAATAACTTTGCTGCCGTGCGCAACACAAAACTTTTCACCTCACTACAGCGAGGAAAATGCTAGAAGCAAGAAAAACAGCTAAAATAATATATTAAATTAGTGTTTATAATAATAATAATAAAAAATGGCCCGTCGCGGGATGCCTGGCAGATGTGTAAACATAATAGAATAGAGTCGAACAGAATCGAATAGAATAGAATTGAAAAGAGTCGAATAGGGTTGAAAAGAGTCAAATAGAGTCAAATTGAAACGAAAAGAGGCGATTAGAGTCGAGAAAAGTCGAGTAGAGTCGAGTAAAGTTGAATAGAGTCAAGTAGAGTCGAGTTGAGTAGAAAAGGGCAGAAAAGAGTAGAAAAGAGTAGAATTAGAGTAGAAAACAGTACTATAGAGTAGAACAGAGTAGAACAGAGTAGAACAGAGTAGAACATAGTAGAACAGAGTAGAACAGAGTAGAACAGATTAGAACAGAGTAGAACAGAGTAGAACAGAGTAGAACAGTGTAGAACAGTGTAGA
The DNA here is from genome assembly GCA_946251855.1 of Alsophila aescularia. Classification (NCBI taxonomy): domain Eukaryota; kingdom Metazoa; phylum Arthropoda; class Insecta; order Lepidoptera; family Geometridae; genus Alsophila; species Alsophila aescularia. The sequence goes on from OX276379.1 coordinate 46,153,055, forward strand.
ACAGAGTAGAACAGAGTAGAACAGAGTAGAACAGAGTAGAACAGAGTAGAACAGAGTAGAACAGAGTAGAATACAGTAGAGAGCAGAACAGAGTAGAATAGTGTAGAATAGAATAGAAAAGAATTGAAAATGAAAAGAGACAGGAATCGAGTAGTGTCAAAAAGAGGCGAATAGAGACGAATAGAGTCAAGTAGAGTAGAATCGAATCGGATAATAATATATTATAAATTAGTAATAAAGTATTTTCAGTGGATTAGTGCTATAGAAAATTATTGAATAGAAAGGTTCGAATTTTAAAAACTCTTTCCACGCTAGCGGGTAAAATGCACTTTTGCAATTAGATTTCGAATGACAAACAGAATCTTTCCGAGCTTGTGAGGTGAAAAATATATTGCCTATGTTACTCGGGGAGATATAAGGATTCCAACGATACCCCATACGTCTAAATCTGTTCAGGCTTTTAAAAGTTGTGATGGAATAAAGAAACTCATATACATACATATGTACATGAATCCTAAAAACAATACACTCCTTTTTTGGGCAGTCGTGTAAAAAGGACAGTATTTGGCTGTTCATTAGAACGGAAATACTTAAAGATATAAAAAACATAGTTGATAGATGCAGGCGTTACTTTGCGGAAATACATATTTAAAATGAACGAAGTAAAATTATGTAGCTTACTTCCGCGAAACTGTTTGTCAGACAAATGGTAAATGGAAAAACAAAATAAAATACTTTAAATGGATAAACATAAATACAATATATAAAAACCCTCGCTAACCAACCCTTACCAGAAATGAAACTATCATAAAATAAAAAGACAAAACCAGGAGGCGAGCAAAATATATAGTAATATATGTATAAATATATGCATATCGTGCCACTGTTAGTGATTGTGCCCCCGTACAAGTACCTCTTACTGACTCTCCACCATTTGCCTCTTTTCCAATGATATTGCACTGAGCGTACCTCTCTCCCGAGCATGTCCACACTTTAATCCTTCCATCATCTGGCTTCCAAGCTTCGTCATTCCAATTTTCGTCATTGGGAGCAAAATTAAGTCAAGCTACTCTGGCATAAAGAAAGAAGGGGATCTCTGGCAGGCAAGTGTCAATTTATTCCTGTCGATTTCAGTCTTCTTCTCCCAGTTTTTGTGCTTACTGCTGTAACCCTTCGAACTTCTTGCAGTTTCATTCTTAGCTTAGAAGAAGTAAAGGTCTGGTTTCTAAGAAAGCTGGTACCGATAGATTTATCTCTGGCCACATATTTCCGTTGACATCCCTGTCCTGCGAGTCTCATATATTGTCCTGTCTGCTGATCTGATGCGTCATGATAAGTTGGTGTATCATAGATTTTGATACTCGTAATGTTTAGGTAGCATGTTGGTCGGTGTGTCCAGTTTTAATTAAAGTACAAGACCTGTCAACCTCAGTTGCAGCTAGATCTGGCGTTCTCAGTTTATTTGCAGTTACAATCAAGGCAGTTATGGCAAACATTTAAACAAACCTAAATTTAAACACAAATTCAATAGTTGAAAAAAAACTCAGTACTATAGAAAATAATATTACGCAATCCATACCAATATATAAAAGTGAAGCTTTGTTTGTTTGTGTATTTGTTTGTTTGTTTGGGGAGTTTTCACGCGATAACGGCTGTACGGATTTTAATGAAATTTGGAATGGAGATAGCTTATATTCTGGAATAAAACGTATGGTACTTTTTATCTCAGAAAATTGAGTTTCCACGGGAAAACTGGAAAACCTGGGGAAATGTTGACTATTCGCTGTAAGAAACGGTAGTCATGGAAACGAAATAACGCGTATGTCAAAATACATCAAGAGTGGTGCTATAACTACTTTTGCATTGGTTTTTAATATCCTAGAAGAACATATGATGCTTTTTTTCGCAATAAACAGTAATCCTCGCGGACGAATTTGCGGGCGGGAAAACTAGTGTTTTATAAAATATAGTCACCGTAATAAGTTTAATAACACGTCATACGTTTACTAAAACTCAAAATAGAGTGTAATTTCCTTATGTTTATAACAAATATATCTATCTATATACTTATAATAAAACTGTAACGGATCCAATTCTGTACATTGAAGATATTTTGACATTTTCTTTTGGAGGATACTCTATATTCGATACTGAAGCCAACACTGTTTTATTTTTCATTTTTGTCTGTCTGTCTGTCTGTACCTTGGCTAGGCATCACGCTGAAACTACTGAATGAATTTAAGTGAAACTTGGTATGATTTGAGTTCATACTACGAGGTAGGTTATAGGATACTTTTAATCCCGAAAAGTTAAAGGTTTCCCGCAGGATAGGCGTTGAAAGTTATTTAAAAGAACATGTATTACGCCGAAACTACTGAACGGATTTTGTTGCAACTTGGCGAAGTCATAGTTCATATAATGGGTAAAAATTGAGGATACTTTTTATCCCAAAAAAATAAAGAGTTCCTACGGGATAATGTCCCAAATTTTGTAAATTGAAGATATTTTGTAAATTTTGTTTGGAGGCCGTTCTATATTCAATATTAGAGACAAAACTGAATTTTGTATTATTGTCTATCTGTCCGTTTGTCCGTTTGTCCGTCTGTCTGTCTGTACCTTGGCAGCGCATCACGCCGTAAATACTCTGTGAATTCAAATGAAATTTGGTATTATTTGAGTTCATACTTCGAGGTAGGACATAAGATACTTTTCATCCCGAAAAATGAAAGAGTTCCTGCAGGATAGGGGTGGAAAATTATTTAAAATAACACGTAGCACGCTGAAACTATTGGACGGATGTTGATGGCGCAGACATAGTTTATAAGATGGGTGAAAATTATGGATACTTTTTGTCCCGAAAAAAATAAAGGGTTCCTGCGGGATATGGGTCCAAATTCTGTACATTAAAGATATTGTGTTTTTTTTTGGAGGTTACACTTTTTTTCGATAATGAAGCCTAAACTATATGTTTTTCATTTCTGTCTGTATTTCTGTCTGTCTGTATTTTGGCCGCGCATCACGCCGCCGGAACTACTGGATGAATTCAAATGAAACATGATTTGAGTTCATACTACGAGGTAGGTAGGACATAGGATACTTAACATCCCTAAAATATAATGAATTCTCGCAGGACAGGAGTTATTTTTTTTTAAAAGAACATAGAGCATGCTGAAACTATTGGACAGATGTTGATGCAACTTGACACAGACATAGTTTATAAGATGGGTGAAAATTATGGATATTTTTTTATCCCGAAATAATAAAGGGTTCCTGCGGGATATGGGTCCAAATTATGTACATTAAAGATAAAGTGTTTTTTTTGAGTTTTCTCTATTTTCTACAATGAAGCCTAAACTGTATGTTTTTTCATTTTTGTATGTATGTCTGTCTGTCTGTATCTTGGACGTACTTCACGCCAACTACTGAAAAAAATAATGAAATGAATTAAAATGAACCTTGGTATGATTTGAGTTCATACTACGAGGTTGGACATAGAATACTTTACATCCCGAAAAAATTAATGGGTTCTCGCAGGATAGTTGTTGAAACTTATTTAAAATAACACGTACCACGCTAAAACTTATAGACGGGTTTTGATGCAACTTGGCAACGTCTTAATTTATATGATAGGTTAAAATTGAGGACATATTTTATCCCGAAAAATTAAAGGGCTTCTGCGGGTTATGGGTCCAAAGTTATGGTAATATTTAAGTAATAAATAATATTTTTAGGATGGTTCTCTATATTCGATACTGATGCCAAAACTGTTTTACTTTTTATTTTTGTTTGTCTGTCTGTCTGTTTGTCCGTATCTTGACTGCGCATTGCAAAGGAACTACTGAATGAATTCAAGTAAAACTTGGTATGATTATGATAGTTCATACTACGAAGTAGGACATTGGAAACTTTTCATCCCGAAAAATTAAAGGGTTTCCGCAATATATGGGTTGAAAGTTACTAAACAGAACACGTATCACGCTGAAAGTACTAGACGGATTTTTTTATGCAAAATGACACAGTCATATATCTATACTTATAATAAAGCAATAGGTACGAAAAAGGCTGTAAAAAAAGAAGATAAATAAAAAAATGCTCTTGGGTGCTTAAAAAGGGTATTGCTGTCGTGTCGCTCTGTCTGTTTTTCTGTATGTTTGTTTATTCACGCATCACGTAAAAACTATTGGACCTATTGGACCGATTGCTATGCGGTTTTCATTGTTAGATAGCTTAGGGTTTGATTTAAAAACTGGTGTAATTGGTATCTCAATCTGGTGAGTTAGAAGCCGAGCAGTGGATAAAAGTATTTTTCACGGCTAAAGAAATTTTGATCAAATGTTGGTATATTGGTCCTGGAATAGCACATTATGGTCTTTGAACCTAAAGAAAAGACCATGCGTGCGAAGCCGCGGGTACAGCTAGGTTAATAATAGGATAGGATTTAAAATTACTTATACATTTAGAATATCATTGCCTATTATTGTACTATTATTTATTCTGTGATGTACAGAATAAATAATAGTACAAGTCTACATCTACATATTGTTAGCAACGAGACAATGCTGAAAAAATGCCTTTGCATAGGGACTCCGGCCGAGTATCAATAGATTTAGCTTAGTTCAAAACTTTCGTGAATACTTACTACAATAGCAAATACAACACAGCAGTTAATGACCGAGCTCAGAAGCACGTTGATTAGGTTTACCACGCAAAATGCATCTTCTAAATGGTTAATGTAGCTGAAAATAAACAAGTAAAATTATTATCAAAATACAAAAACCCGACTGCGAACAAAATTATTGAGTATGAGCTGACCTCCCGCAAAAATAATCACACTAATATTATAAAGGCGACAGTTTGTAAGTATAATATATTTGTTACTTCTTCATGCTTAAACGGCTGAACAGATTTGGATGAAATTTGGTACGGTACGGGGTCGCTTGGTTTAGTTTTTATCTCAGAAAAATGTATGGTTCCTCAGGGAAGCGGGTGAAACCGCGGGCGCAGCTAATTATATAAAACAAATAAATAATGAAAAAAAATTTTTTTTTAATGTTTTACTCATGTTTGTGGCCAGTACGCACGATATTTATAAGAGGAGAAATAAATAAAAAAGAGTTCTTCTACATGACACATGAGTATATAGTGTATTGGTAACAAATTCTATTAGGTATATAAAGTATGTATAAAGTAATTTGCTACACCTTCGGCCACAATATCGTGTTTCATGAGGTGAAATTGTGGTGAACGATTACCTAGTCTGTCAGAACCGTAGACGAGTATATTAGTCAGAACTAAAATAGAACCTACACTCTTTGGTCAGGTATATAATCAAAGCCTACACCCAGTCCGGCGCAACCACGAAAAAAATCTCAAATTTGTCTCTAATGTATGGACTTTGGCAGAACAGTGAAGTTCATATTTTTTTTCAGATTCCAATGAACGAACCAAATAGAACGAATTAAAGATCTAATCATGATAATATTACTACTCTTTTGTCCAATTTTCTTGTGGTACTGGCATCCCACTTGCACAGCATGCTTTCTCTTTCTCGCATGTGTATTGTGAAGATATTCGTTGTTTGAAAATTATCAATAAAAATCCAAAATTTAGGTTATATATAGCTCTGCGATTTTTTAATTTTATTCATATTATTGTTAAAACGTGCTGTTTTGTGTTTTCTTTGAAGAATCATCAGTTTTTAGTGTTAAACCGGTTTATATGATTTATGTGGAGTTCGCGCCAGTCGCGAAAACCAGAACAAAAAGGAAATTTATGGCATAATTTCCTATTGATCAGCGCCGGTAAGCATTAATTTTGATATTGCCACCTCCCATCAACGTAACCTTAGATGATAACGAGAACTTCGCTCGTGGTTCCTAGAATCCTAGAATCCTTCGCTTGCTCAGGTTTCAATAATAAGTACTCGAGTCAAAAAATCACTTTGCAGTCTTGCATAACAAATAACTATTGTTTTAGTATATTTGCAGGAATTCTATAGAACGCATGTTACATTTTTTTACCACGTTTTTTTTAAGTCACTTGCTTGTTTGTCTGTCTATCTGTCTGTTGTTCCGGCACAATCTGGCACCTCAAATTTCGGACACTTCCCGATTAGCTATCTGGCTGTAACTTTCTGGGTAGCTTACAACTCGAAGACAAGTTTTTTGTTAAATGTACATTTGCATTGTTATCGTATAAAAAACATCCAAAGTCCGTTCTACTTCGAATTAAGGATATATATAATGTTCTTAAATATTTCGGGTGTATCCCCCAGCTAGATCCCGCCAATACTTTAAGATATTTTAGAACTTTATGGATATCTCTGAAATTTCATTTAAATGCTTATTCCACAATAGTGACCTATCTAACCACATTCCCAAATATTTAATATTTTCTACTATTTCAATATTATTATTGTTTATTTTAAGGTTAATTCTATTTCTTCGTCGACTAATGCAAAATCAAGCACTTAGAATAATGAGTGGATTTATAAAAAGCACACCAATACACGTAATGGAAAGAATCCACTTCTTATCACTATCTTTGATAAATTTAAAAACCTAATTATTCATGCTTCAAATCCATTGGAGATGTTTTCGCTAAGTATTTGGATGTCTTACATTGCTATAGAAGAAGTCTTAGTGTGTAGTTTAGATAGTGTTAAGGGACCTAAACGTGATCATGAGATAACAGCACTTAAATTTGATATTCTTTGATAAATTTAAAAACCTAATTATTCATGCTTCAAATCCATTGGAGATGTTTTCGCTAAGTATTTGGATGTCTTACATTGCTATAGAAGAAGTCTTAGTGTGTAGTTTAGATAGTGTTAAGGGACCTAAACGTGATCATGAGATAACAGCACTTAAATTTGATATTTTTTGATAAATTTAAAAACCTAATTATTCATGCTTCAAATCCATTGGAGATGTTTTCGCTAAGTATTTGGATGTCTTACATTGCTATAGAAGAAGTCTTAGTATGTAGTTTAGATAGTGTTAAGGGACCTAAACGTGATCATGAGATAACAGCACTTAAATTTGATATTTTAAAAGAATTACATGATAAATATTCAGATTGGCATAAATATTTGACTGATGGTTCTAAAAGCAAGAATGGTAATGGAGCTGCTTATTTTGATGTAAATGGTAGTACTGCTAGAAGGTTAAAAGTTAATGATAATGTATCGATTATGACAATGGAACTTATTGCAATCTCAGAGGCTCTTAGCTCAGCTTACTTTTCAAATGATTGTGCTATTGCTATTTTCAGTGACAGTAAAAGTGCATTGCAACATCTTGCTCAATGCGCCTCTGGACGTAGCAGAGGTGTTTCAGTAGGATATAAAATGTTAGATAAGATACATAATCTTATTAATAATGGAGTTCAGCTGAGATAGCAATGGGTACTGGCTCATATTGGTCTAAGAGGTAACGAGGAGGCAGACAGGTTAGCAAAATTGGCGAATACAGATGGAGAAAATTTTAATATTATACGGAACAATTATATCTCGGAAAAAAACTTTGTTTTGATAATTTTAAAGAATATTTTGACGAAAGAAGCAGAGAAAAAGGAATTTGGTATAAAACCATTCAATGTCAGCCTCCTCGTATACCTTGGTTTATGAATAAGAAAATAAGTAGAAGTTATATAATTTTGGCACACAGATTGCGGTTCGGACATTATCCATCTAACAAGTTTGGTTATTTGATGAAATAGGTAAACTCACCAAATTGCGAAGCATGTGGTGTTATTGAGGATGTTTATCACTTGTTGATGGAATGTGTCAGGAACAGGACGGAAAGGGAGTCTCTGATGGAAAAATATGATTGGAAAAAATACGACATTGGATCATACATTAAAATATTAGCGGAACCAACGGCAGATGCTGCAATATCATTGTACAAGTTATTATTGCATCAATGATTTTCCGCTTTCGTAATTATAGATTGAATGGGTATGGACATGTTTAGGATACGATGGGTCTGACATGCCAATAATTGTAAAAGCCCCAAATGAAAAATAGAATAAAAAAAAAAGATAAGTTTTTTAATCTAAATTGCGGCTTGTTTATGACAGCAGCAGACATATACCTACAAATTACTATAGAATATGAGGATACCTAGCGATTTATATTACATTACAAGCGCTGTGATAAGATGAATTAAATTATATTGTCCAGCTTGCCATGGTCCATTATAAATATTATTATATCCTTAATTATAAATAGAATCCCGTGTTATTTCAATTCTAATTAAACATATTATTAACATAAACATATTGTTAACATTACGAAGAGGTATAGATAAATTGGTACTCGTAATGTTTTTCAATCTAAGTACCTATTTCTTAAATGATGGAAGTTTTGTAATTGTTGTGTACACACACACACACACACAATTTTGATTCTAAATCATAGAATAATTTGAATCCCGTTTTGAATGGTTAACCCTTAACTAGTGGTTGGTCTAGTGGACCTATGTTAAATCTTTGAACGCGTGTAAAAACACGACGTGTACCCCAGTGTCTCCATCTCCTAGGTACGTTCCTTTTCATTTACTTTAGTTTTTGATGTCAACAGTTTTTAGAAAGTTTTTTAGTTCTCTTCTTATTAAAAAAAGTTCCTCTATTATTTATGGTTTGGTGGTTTTAGTAAGTAAATAACGACTGACTAAAAGAAGTGCCATTATATCTATGAATAAAAAGTTCCTATTGTTAATGTTGTTAAATACTACGATTGTTAATGAAAAGTTAAAAAAAAAGGTGTAAATTTGAGATTAGTTTTTGTTTTATTTTTAAACAAAAATAGGACCCACGACTATACAAGTGTTTAGGGTTAACTAATTATAATCATTTAAAACGAGACTTTATGACGAAACATCGCGTACCTAAAAATGGACCATCCCTTCGTATCCATCGAGAGCTGGAAGAACCAGCAATGCAAATTTAGGAAATTGGAAAATTAGGCACCAGCATTTACTGTATTGCGCCAAAAGAAGTAAATTTCGATAAGATAGTTAAAAAAACTTTTGAATCATTTTCTTTAAATCACCTAATCTTAATTAACAAGACATACGTTCAAAAACTAAAACCATTCTACGATCGGGTGAAAAATATCCTATCACTTTTGCGATGACGACAAATCGATTGATACCTCGCATGTCAAAATCGGACCAAGTTTTTAGTTTGAACCCATACTATGCCATTCGACCACTTACAAAAATGAAACTATCGTAACATAATAAGTAAAAGTCAAGGCTAGGAGCCATGACAGAAAAAATATATATATTAAATATATATACACGACGGAACAAAAGCCGGTATTGACCGGATATGTTTTCTTTATTTATAATTTTTTTTCGATGGTCTAGTCTAAATCCCACAAACACATGAATAATGCTATCAGTCTAAGGTGCGGTCTACATTGTTGAAACAAAAACCATTAAATCCCTAACAAATTCCACGCTCTTGAAAATGGTCACTTCAAATGTCGGTATAACTACAACAAATCCATTTTTCTCGATTGTCTCGAGTAATTTATATACAACTAGCTTTCCCGGCTGTGACTTCGTCCGCGCGGACTACTGTTTATCGTGACAAAAAGCATCCTATGTTATTTTAGGCTATTAAAAACCAATGCAAAAGTAGGTATAGCAGGTGGCACTTAAAGTTTTTTGACAGACTTGTTATTTCGTTTTCATGGCAACCGTTCCTTACATCGAGTTAATCTACAGTTTCAAGTCATCATCATCATCATCATCATCATCATCATCATCATCATGTCTGCCGCCAGGAGTCCACTGTTGAACATAGGCCTCCCCCAAAGAGCGCCATGACGAGCGACCTTGTCACCATTCGAGAACCTTTATTCCCCAGCGGTTGTCGGTTCTGCGAACTATATGGCCTGCCCATTGCCACTTCAACTTGCAAACTCTGAGAGCTATGTCGGTAACCTTCGTTCTTCTACGGATCTCCTAATTTCTGAATCTATCACGTAGTTAAACACCGAGCATAGCTCTCTCCATTGCACGCTGCGTAACTTTGAGCTTTTCTATGAGACCAATAGTTAGCGACCACGTCTCACTGCCGTATGTCATCACTGGCAACACGCACTGATTGTAAACTTTCATCTTGAGGCTCTGTGGTATCTGCGACGAGAAGATATGGCGTAATTTCCAAGCGTCTTCGACACTTGACCTTAATTTTAGTCACGGCCCAGAGGGAACAATACACAAAAAAATTGAGTAGTAGATAATAAAATTAATAATAATAAAAATACATAATAGATATACACATATATAATATATATACAATAAATATTCAAATAAAACATACATATAAATATTGGAAGATACATCTATCTATCTATATCTATATCTATACTTATAATAAAACTGTAACGGGTCCAATTCTGTACATTGAAGATATTTTAATATTTTTTTGGACCGTACTCTAGATTCGATACTGAAGCCAAAACTATAATTTTTTCGTTTTTGTCTGTCTGTCTGTCTGTCTGTCTGTCTGTTTGTCTGTCTGTATCTTGGCTAGGCATCACGCCGAAACTACTGAATGAATTTAAATGAAACTTGGTATGATTTGAGTTCATACTACGAGGTAGGACATAGGCTACTTTTTATCCTGATAAATGAAAGGTTCCCCCAGGATAGGGGTTGAAAGTTATTTCAAAAAACACTTACCACTCTTAAACTACTGGACGGATTTTGATGCAACTGGGCACAGTCATAGTTTATATGATGGGTTAAAATTGAGAATACTTTTTATTCCGAAAAAATAGAGAGTTCTTGCGGGATAACATCCCAAACTCTGTAAATTAAAGATATTTTGTAAAAAAAAATGGGGTCCGTTCTATGTTCAATAGTAAAGCCAAAACAGTCTATTTTTTATTTTTGTCTGTCTGTCTGTCTGTCCGTCCGTCTGTCTGTCTGTACCTTGGCAGTGTATCACGTCGAAAATACTCAATGAATTCAAATTAAATTTGGTATGATTTGAGTTCATACTTCAAGGTGGGACATTGAATACTTTCATCCCGAAAAATTAAAGGGTTCCTGCAGGATAGGCGTTGAAAGTTATTTAAAAGAACACGTATCACACTGAAACTACTCGACGGATTTTGTCGAAACTTGGCAGAGTCATAGTTTATATAATTAATAAAAATTATGGATACTTTTTTGTCCCCAACAATAAAGTGTTCCTGCGGGATAATGTCCAAAATTCTGTAAATTGAAGATATTATATAATTTTTTTGGAGGCCGTACAATACTAAAGCCAACACTGTATTTTTTTTATTTTTGTCTCTCTGTCTGTCTGTCTGTCCGTCTGTCTGTACCATGGTAGCGTACCACGCCGAAAATAATCAATGAATTCGAATGAAATTTGGTATGATTTGAGTTCATACTTCGAGGTAGGACATTGAATACTTTTCATACCAAAAAAATTAAGCGTTCTTGCAGGATAGGAGTGGAAAATTATTTAAAAGAACACGTAGCACGCTGAAACTATTGGACGGATGTTGATGCAACTTGGCACAGACATAGTTTATAAGATGGGTGAAAATTATGGATACATTATGTACCGAAAAAATAAATGGTTCCTGTAAAAAAAAAAAAATATAAAATTTGGACCCGGGTCCAAATTTTATACATTAAAATTTTTTTTTGGAAGTTACTCTATATTCGATAATGAAGCCTAAACTGTATGTTTTTAATTTTTGTCTGTATGTCTGTCAGTCTGTATATTAGCCGCGCATCAAGCCGCTGGAACTATTGGATGAATTCAAATGAAACTTGGTATGATTTGAGTTTATACTACGTGGTAGGACATAGGATACTTTACATCTCGAAAAATTTATGGGTGGAGGATAGGGGTTGAAACTTATTTAAAAGAACACGTACCACGCTGAAACAATTTTTTTTTTGACGGGTTTTGATACAACTTGGCACTGTCTTAAGTTTTATGATGGGTTAAAATTGAGGACAGGTTTTATCCCGAAAAAGTAAAGGGTTTCTGCGGGATATGGGTCCAAAGTTATGTTAATATTTAAGTAATAAAAAAGATTTTTTGGATGGTTCTCTATATTCGATACTGAAGCCAAACTTTTTTACTTTTTAATTTTGTCTGTCTGTTTGTCCGTATCTTGACCGCGCATTGCACCCAAACTACTATTATTTTACGATAGTATTATTTTTGGTAAGGGTTGGTCAGCATGGGTTTTGTTTTATATATTGTATTTTTGTTTTACTAGTTATCAACCGTTTGACAAATAGTTTGGCGGAAGTAAGCTACATAATTTTTACTTCGTTCATATTTTTTGTCATGTTAAAAGTTTGTAACATACAACAAGCTAGGTTAATTTTGTTAGTTTCCACGTTATTTTTCATTGGTTGAGGATGTGACCCTATATCCCTAAGATGGATACATAAGTACGATTTACCAAATGTAGGTTTACTAAAAAAATACATTTTTTTCACAATTGATTGAAGATGACGTGTAAATTATTAGAATGCATACATTACTTAATTATTACGTAGTGTCTGCATTCTAATAAATGTCATGTCATCCTTCAAGCTATGGGTAATTTTCGCGTTACTCACGACAATTTCAGGAACTAAAATAAGAAATTTGCTATTTACCACATTGCGACGTCAGAAAAGCAGTCAGTTCGTTAAAGTAAATCGCGTCACCGCGATGCCGTGTGTTACCCGTGACTAATTAATTTGGTTTTCTAAATCATTTATGGTAATTGTTTTATAAATAATATATCTTTAGTTGCTCAATACACGTACCTGTCATTATCAAAACTCAGTACAAAAACCAGTTTACGCGCATGATCTTTTTCAGTATAAAGCGGGTTCGGCTCCCGAAATCAGCAAACAGACGAATAGCAAAACATCGAGAACAAAAACTTAATGCAAACCAAAAAGTACTGTGGATAGGAAAATATACTGCCTAAAAAATAACCAAACAGAACTTTCAAGAATGGCTTGGTATCCTTGGAAAAATACACGAACTACCGCATGAAAATAACTTGTAGCATCGCTGTTATCGTTATTTTCAGCGAAAGCAACAACTTTTTCTAATAGTTGTTTAGCTATATCATATAATAAATAATAGAATTAAACTAAACAAAGAATTGAACACTTTTTTATTAAGTTTTTTTTATATCGAGATATCGATCGAAAAGCATTCAATTTATCTAAAACTAGCTTTCCCGCCCGCGACATCGTCCGCGCGGACTAGTGTTTATCGCGAATAAAGCATCCTGTTCTTCTAGGATAATAAAAACCAATACAAAAGTAGGTATAGCACCAATGTCTGGAAGTTTTTGACAGATTTTTTTATTTTGATTCCATGGCAACCTTTCCTTACAGCGAGCAATCAACATTTTACAGTTTTCCCGTGAAAACTTTCAATTTTCCGGAATTAAAAGTATCCTATGTTTTGTTCTAGGGTATATAATATATAAATATAATTGAATTCAAATGAAAGACATGCTCTTGGGTGCTTAAAAAAGGTATTGAACAAATTTGTTTTTGTTTTCGTGTCTTACTTTCTGTTTGTCTATATGTTTGTTTGTTCACGCATCACGTAAAAACTACTGGACCGTTTGCATTGCGGTTTTCATTGTTAGATTGCTTAGGTTTTGATTTAAATCTGGTGTAATTGGTATCTCAATGAGTTAGTGAGTTAGAAGCCAAGCCATGGGTAAAAGTATTTTTGACGGCTGAAGTTTTTTTTTTTATTTGAGGACCAATATACCAACATTTGTTTGCATATTGTTCCTTGAATATATATAATAGCACGTTATGGTACTTTGAACCTAAAAAAAAGACCACGCGTGCGAAGCCGCGGGTACAGCTAGTATGAAATAAATGTATACATATACACATACATTATATATATATATATATATATATAGATATTTACACACCCATACATAACTATATACTACAATAATTATTTAATTAGTAGTAATAAAATATACATTAAAATAAACAAAATTAAAACAATAAGAAGGAGTTGAATCAAGAAAATTTTAACAAAGACGATTGAAAAACAAGTAAAAGGCAAATTGAAACACTATAAAAAATATTTTTCAGCGGATTCAACCAACGAAACGATGCTGGAGATATTCAAACAAATCACAAAAGTATGAGTAACATAGCGCTATGGCTGAAAACAAGACACAAAAATAAACTAATATATACAACACGCATAACGGAATATACGATACCACCTAGAGAGGATGGCCTTCAGAGAGGAGGTTAAATTACAAAAAAGAAAAATCAATATTAATGTCCTCATGCTGCCTCTGCTCATCAATCAGGTGTTTGTCGTTACCGTTTTGTCAAAGTTGGATCTACCCAGTTGGATCGTCTGACCCAAGTAGACATAGTGATCAACAGCTTCGATAATATCGTTCCCAACATAAACCGGCATGGGTACGACATGGGCATTTGACATGATGTTCGTCTTGCCCATGTTCATTTTAAGACCCACCTGTTGGGAAACAATATTGAGGTTACTGAGCATTGTGCTTAGGTTTTCCAGGGTTTCAGCCATGATGACTATATCATCAGCAAATCGAAGGTGAGTGATGTATTTGCCATTGATGTAAACACCAAATCCGTTCCAGTTCAGAAGCTTGAATATATCTTCCAGTGCAGAGGTGAACAGTTTCGGAGAAATACCCTTATAATAATACTCTTATGGCATATCATGGTTATGTAGCATCTGTGTTAAGGTACGGCTTACTAGTCTGGGGTAGTGGTGTATGGGTGAATAAGGCTTTCATAGCTCAAAAAAGGTGTGTGCGAGCTATCTGTGGTGTTGACCTCCTGCATTCATGTCGAGAGCTATTTCCTTAAATTCGTGTACTTACATTGCCAGGCATGTACATTTATGAGATCAGTGTGTTTGTTATGAAGTATCCTAATCTCTTTACAAAATTAAGAACCGTAGCGGAATTTAATACAAGATATCCTGATAAACTAGTTCTTCCTAAAGTAAGGAAACACCTAACTTCCGTTAGTACTTATATTATGGCAATAAAAATATTTAATAAACTTCCTCAAAATCTTAAATTATTGCCTACAGGAATGTTTAAGAAAAAGCTATTTGAGTGGTTACTATGTAAAACATTTTATTCAGTGAAAGATTTTCTGGACATGCACAAGAAATGGTAAATTTATAATTATTTCATTGATATCTGATAAATTATGTATATGTATTAATCCTTGACTATAATTAATTGTAAAATTGACTCTAGTTTGTGACGAGGTCCAAACCTCTTTCATAATAATACTCTTTTGATATCTTAATTCTTTCATAATCCATTTTAGGTTTAGGTGACATGTGCATGTTACGTTTTTTTTTATTAATATTTGCACGTCTTCATAGACAAAATACGGAGATCTATCCAATTGTTATAATTTTGTCATCTTTTTTACCTGTATTTTAAGCAAATAAATGAATTTGAATCTGAGAAGTTTTCAAAAAATTAGGTAAAGTCTCAATAAAAGATTATGTAATCATTACGTTTTCATCTTAGTTATCAAATAAAATGCCTAATTTGAACTAAAGTTTTAGTTTATTTCGTAGAAAGGTACCTTTTTTATACGCTTTATATTAGCTTCACTTGTATGTTTGTATGTTTGTAACCGACTCCCTTGGACGTTATTTTGACCCACTTTAAACGGTCAGATTTCATTCACATTTTGCACACCTGTCAAAGACCGATGACAATGCAATAATTCGTAAAAAAAACGCTCGTATAAATAAACTAAACTAAAAAGTAGAAAATAAATAACAGTTTAAAAAACTAAATAACACGTTTTAGATAGAAAACACGTTTATTTTAAATAAAACATTTTATTCTTATTTAATTCAAAATTATTAAAATTTATTTTCTATTTTTTATTTTTGTTTTCTATATAAAGCGTGTTTTTTGTTAAACTGTTATTTATTGTTTACTAGCTGCACCCCGCAGCTTCACTCGCGGTCTTACTTTACCACTCCCATCACCACTTTACGAAAGAAATTTCAAAAAAATACCCTCCATGTTGCATCCCTAGGGTGACACTTTGACACCTGCCACTTTGACACCTGCCACTTTGACACCTGCCACTTTGACACCTGTCACTTTGACACCTGACATTTTGAAAATTCCTTTTAAGCTTTCCTTCTGACCTTAGTATTATTGGTCAAATTTGATTCAAAAGCTCATATCCTCCCATATTTTACCGATTAATTTCATTCTGGTATTCTCCCTTATTTTTCGCAATACAACTTACGTGACATTGGCGGAATTGTGAAAAGGCAACGCCACAAATGCCCATAAAACAAGAAGTGAAGTGAAATGAAGTCAAAAGATTCAACTTGCCTATTTATTATTATTTTACGATAGTATTATTTTTGGTAAGGGTTGGTCAGCATGGGTTTTTTTTTATATATTGTATTTTTGTTTTACTAGTTATCACCGTTTGACAAATAGTTTGGCGGAAGTAAGCTACATAATTTTTACTTCGTTCATATTTTTTGTCATGTTAAAAGTTTGTAACATACGACAAGCTAGGTTAATTTATTTAGTTTCCACGTTATTTTTCATTGGTTGAGGATGTGACCCTATATCCCTAAGATGGATACATAAGTACGATTTACCAAATGTTGGTTTACTAAAAAAATACATTATTTTCACAATTGTTTGAAGATGACGTGTAAATTATTAGAATGCATACATTACTTAATTATTACGTAGTGTCTGCATTCTAATAAATGTCATGTCATCCTTCAATCTATGGGTAATTTTCGCGTTACTCACGACAATTTCAGGAACTAAAATAAGAAATTTGCTATTTACCACATTGCGACGTCAGAAAAGCAGTCAGTTCGTTAAAGTAAATCGCGTCACCGCGATGCCGTGTGTTACCCGTGACTAATTAATTTGGTTTTCTAGACCATTTATGGTAATTGTTTTATAAATAATATATCTTTAGTTGCTCAATACACGTACCTGTCATTATCAAAACTCAGTACAAAAACCAGTTTATGCACGCGCATGATCTTTTTCAGTATAAAGCGGGTTCGGCTCCCGAAATCAGCAAACAGACGAATAGCAAAACATCGAGAACAAAAACTTAATGCAAACCAAAAAGTACTGTGGATAGGAAAATATACTGCCTAAAAAATAACCGAACAGAACTTTCAAGAATGGCTTGGTATCCTTGGAAAAAAAACGCGAACTACCGCATGAAAATAACTTGTAGCATCGCTGTTCTCGTTATTTTCAGCGAAAGCAACAACTTTTTCTAATAGTTGTTTAGCTATATCATATAATAAATAATATAATTAAACTAAACAAAGAATCGAACACTTTTTTATTAAGTTTTTTTTTATATCGAGATATCGATCGAAAAGCATTCAATTTATCTAAAACTAGCTTTCCCGCCCGCGACATCGTCCGCGCGGACTAGTGTTTATCGCGAAAAAAGCATCCTGTTCTTCTAGGATAATAAAAACCAATACAAAAGTAGGTATAGCACCAATGTCTGGAAGTTTTTGACAGATTTTTTTATTTTGATTCCATGGCAACCTTTCTTCACAGCGAGCAATCAACATTTTACAGTTTTCCCGTGAAAACTTTCAATTTTCCGGAATTAAAAGTATCCTATGTTTTGTCTAGGGTATATAATATATAAATATAATAATAATATATTATATATATATAATTAGTATAAAGTATATAAATATAATAATAATATATTATATATATATATATGATTAGTATAAAGTATATAAGTATATCTCCATTCCAAATTTCATCAAAATCCATCTAGCCGTTATCGCGTGCAAGTGCCCGAAAGAAGCAAACAAACAAACAGACAACGTTTAACTTTTATATCTTGGCATGGATTGACTCCCGAGCTGTATCACCTAGCGTCTTAACGTTTGTTTCAAGCTCTCGGTGGAACCACGTTCAATATAACCGGGAATACCTCTCCTTCTTATATTCTAAATGTCCCTCATATGCACAAATGTGAACCCGTTCAAATAAAATAGGGAAATCTGACATGTTTTTCCTATTTTATGAACCGACTAGCTCTGTCCGTGGCTTTTCCCTCGTGGTATTTATCAGGGTTATTGTCGATTGCTCGGCTGCTACTCATCGGATTTAGATACCAAGTACACCAGCTATCAAATAAAAACCTAAGCTATCTAACATTGAAACCAGCATCGCAATCAGTCCGTTTTACGTGATGCGCGAAAATACCATAAGCCAGACTGAAATACCCCATTTAAAAAAATATAAATTCTTGTCAGTAGCTTATTGTAGGTACCCTAGTATTTATTTTATTATTTTTATCTTTCGGTGCAGACTTTGTGTTACTTTTTGCTCTATTATAGACAAGCTTTCCCGCCAGCAACTTCGTCCGCGCGTTCTACTGTTTATCGCGAAAAAAGCATCCTATGTTCTTCTAACATATTAAAAACCTATGCAATAGTAGGTATAGCACAAATGCTTCCGATGTTTTTTGACAGATGTTATTTCGTTTCCATTGCAACCGTTCCTTACAGCGAGTAATCAACGTTTTCCAGTTTTCCCGTAAAAACTAACAGTTTTCTGGGATAAAAAGTATTCTGTGTTTCATTCCAGGGTATAAGCTGTATCCATTCCAAATTTCATCAAAATCCGTCCAGCCGTTATCGCGTTAAAGCTCCCCAAACAAACAAACAGACAACGTTTCACTTTTATATATATATATATATATATATATATAGATATATAATTATAATAATTTATATTCAGAGGTAACTGAAACTAACTCAAATAAATCAATAGATTGTAATAATATGTCATTAGTGGACCTGACTACGCCTAAGTTCTTAAAAAAAAACAATTCTAACGTTAAGAGCATTAGAGGGTCTAATAAGATTAAAAAAAATATAAAGGTTAATATTTTTTTTGAAAAGAACCACAGTTTGTTAAATATAAACATTTTTTTAAATGCTCAAATATATGCAAAGAAAAATTAAATTGACATAAAGAGCTTGATGAATGTTATAGTTCATTAGGCCGCAATAATAGAGAAATAGATTACATGAATAATAAAATTACTTGCTTAAAAAAACAATTGTGTGACTTATACGGCAAATATGTGGTATCAAATAAGCAAATCAAAGGCCATATTGCAGCCATGGCTTGCTTGGTGGCTCAAAGCCCTAGCAGCTCTGATAAGTGCACCTCCAATGTTCAGGTCATATATAACTCCAGGATAGTGCCTAACACACTCGGAGTAAAGAATAGCTCCGATGATGTTCCTGAGCACAAGTCACCTGTGCAGGATCCTCTCGCTAACTATCCAATAAGCTTAGATTATTTATCGAAGCCATCTAAGTGCGCTAGAAATACTTTGGTTTTCAGTGATCAAATAGGTGCAGGCATGGGCAGCCTGCTTCAAAATTGCTTAACTCTAACAGTCTGTAATAATAGCTTCTCAGGTGTTTTCAGTCAAAAATAAAAAAAACTGTACATTTGACAAAAATACCACAAATTGTATTACAATTAGGTTAAAGTCTAGCTGTTAAAAAAACTGATATTATTAGTCTTGTTGAGACCCTAGTAGATATAGGAAATATAGGTGTGGGCAGGATTATTACCTGCTCATTTCCTTACTCTAATAAAATGACGCAAACGCAAAATGATCATGCCTATGATCTGAATTTGATATTATATAATTTGACTTGTCGTCAAAGTGACGTTTTTTATTTTGAAACTAACAATTTTGTTACAAAATTTATTTTGACAAAGAATACATTGTATCTCAGCAAAAATTACAAGATGACCATAGCTGAATAAATCATTATATGATCCAGTTGTACATGGTATAAGGAATGTTCATAATTTTGATACTAGAAATAAAAATAAACTGAAAGGGTCTGGATTTCGGTTAAAGAAAGTTAGTGGTTCATATATGGGGAACTGTTTATGCTTTTTTAATAAGTTACCTGACGGCATTGATCAATTTTCAATGCATAGGGTTAAAACTTTTGTTATAGTAAATCTCCTAAAGAAAGCGTATTACAATGTAAATGATTATATTAATGGCAGAAATGCATGGCCTGATATCTCCATGCTCCCTGATAATAATAAGTGATAACTTCGATGTTTACGTTAAGTGACTAAAATGTTCAAAGTACTTTGTGAGATGTCTCACAGCATACCATAAGAACGTGACATCATGCATGACATGATGTAAGGGTGCTAAATGGATGCACAACATATCTATTTGGAATTATTGCTTTATTTTTCCCAGCTTGATTGTTAGATGATTGTGGGACATCATTGTTACTTTTATATACATGTAGTTTACGTAAGTTTTGTGGTAAAATGTGACATTTGGAAAAAATATAAAGAACAAATATGAAAAAAATACACCCGTATTTCCGAAGGTATTAGCTTTTCCAGTGTGAGATTTAACTCTGTTGGTACATGAAAGGGAAATTTCCTTTTCAAACTCAAAGAATACTTAGTTTACCTAATTTTTTATAGAATTGATCTTTTCATAATATTTATGTATGTCTCCTTGTTCATAAGATGTTAATTTTGACTTGTAAAAGTGCTATTATTTTGCCTATTTACAATAAAATACCCAATGCCCGGTCAACGGATTATAGCCGCTCTACAAAGAAACCGGTTTAAGGCCAGGCTCCAAAGTTACATTTTCCCACTCCCCACTTCCCTGCCACCTACCCTACACTCTGCCACCCGCTACCCGCAATAAGCACTGAAGTGCCTGCGTAACAAGGTTGAATCTCACGAGCGCTGTTTGAATTCACAATTTAGCTCGGAACTAAATGACGTATGTCTCAAAAGTTATTTATTTTATTGGCAGGCTAATAATTTAGGTAAATTTTGTCTTAGCCTTAGATAATATACTATATTTTATTGCTGTGAGATTTATTTTAGAGATAAAACTTAACCCGTTGAGTAGAAAAATGTAAACATTACCGAAAATAACATAATTTTTGATAAGAAAAAGTATCGAATGAAATTTTGTTAATCATGTTTTTGTCTTAGTCTTAGAGAGATAAATATCTCATAAACATATATGTTAAGTTTCACATTTATCAGATTTGTGGTTGACCCAGCATATTGATGCAAAAAACACTTAAAATCAGAGCCTGGTCTTAATGGTTTCGACATATTCTGCGCTGCGGCACGGAAGTTGCGCTCCGGCCCACTTAACTTCAGATTTCTCAAAATTGGTAAAAGCGTGTTAAAAATTGATAACTACGTTATGTCAGTGTAAGTGTTGACTAATAGTTGAACGAGTTTTAAGGGCTTACCCTAAAACTCGCTACTCGCTCTCTCGCTCGGTTAGGGCTAGGGTTTTAGGGCTTAATAAATCTGTAGAAAGTTACTGTTTTAATCCTTAGATTAAAACAGTAACTTTCTACAGATTTATTAATGCGATCACAGCTCCGTCTGTGTAAAAGAAACCATAAAAATATATATTTAAAAAATATGTGATTATTTTTTTACATTTATGTATTTAACAGATGTATCAACAAAAGGTAAAAAAACACTATGCTTTCATATAAAAACACTCAAATAAAATCTTTAGAAAAATATTTATACTTTGTTTAAAAAATATTTAAAACTCATTTAATGATTTTAGAAAAACTATAAACAAAGAAAATTACGTACATAATATGTATGTTTGTATGTACCTTTAGATTGAACTGTTGAGACGCTAATAACAGTTTTTTTTACGATAAGAGCAACGATCGATTTTATACGAATTTGCTACGAAAACTTAAAAATATATTATAATTACTTGGCACCCAGTGGCACCGAACCATTGGGGCGGTTTAAAAAATTGCCACTGAGTGGTGCTGAACCGCTGGGAGGTTTGACTTTGATCACTCTGACGGTGCCACGGTTAATAGCAGTATTAGACGTAGTACAGCGGAGGCAAATTTATCTGTTAATTTAAACTGACTGCTAAGACAATGGAAAGGCCTGGTAACTTACATATTTTTCATAACAATATACAGGGTCTTTCCAGCAAGGCATTAGAGTTAGAACTTTTTTAGATTTCTCTAAGATCGATGTTACGTATGTGTGTAACTGAGCATTGGTTCACATAGGTACTTTGATACCATCCATTAGAAACTATGTGATTGGTAGTTCGTTCAATAGAAAAAAAGCTAAATCCCATTTTGGGTCTTTAATTTATTTAGTGAATAAATGTAAATTTAAGGAGAGGAAAGACATTGTGGCTTTGTCTGTTGTACGGGCTATTGAGTTACCATGTGTTGAGCTGGAGCATCATATAATTGTATGTGTATATAGACTCCCACTGGCTGATTTCAAAGTGTCTGAGTCTGTTATGGAGGATATTCTGAGGAAATGTTCTAACAGTTCAAAATTCCTTGTGATCTTGTCTTGGTGATTTCAATGTAGATATACTTGGCACATGTCCATTAAGCGATAAATTTCTAAATTTATTTTTGTGCTCTAACTTAAAAAATCTTTTTAATCAGCCAACCAGAATCACTAGCACATCTGCGACGTGTTTAGACAATGTTTTTTGCAACTGTGAACCTCGAACCAGGGCTATAAATGATAAGCTTAGCTCTGATCATAGTGGGCAAAGCGTTGTGTTTCCATGTAAATCAGTTAAAAACTCTCAGGAATTCACTTATGGGCCTATTACTTGCAAGCGTTTGGAATGGTTTGCAGATAACATTGATAATCAACTTGGTCACTTGCCGTTTGATGGGAATTCTGATGACCTTTGCAATTCTTTGTTTAATATAATGGATAAAAAGTTTAACGATATATTTAAATTTAAAAAATGTAAAGGCGGGCATAAGGGTGAGATTTGATGACTGGGCTACTACAGGTATTTACAAAAGTAGAAACAAATTATACGATTTATATTCTCAAAAAAATATGAATGCTAACGACATGAAATTTGTTGAATGCTTAAAACAATATTCTAAGACATTTAAATCCGTGTGTAATACCGCGAAATCTCTTCATTTGAGTAGGAAATTTAAACAATCGGAAGATAAAATCAAAACAAAATGGAAAATTATAAATACCGGAACCGGCAAAATTAAACCTCGAGACCGAAATTTTATCCTAAACATCGGCAATAAATTAATTTCCAAAGATCACGAAGTTGCCAATGCATTTGAAGATTTATTTACAAAAATACCAATTTTGCTTAACTTAAATTGCTTAACATAAAAAAATACAGAGGATCTCTGGGGAATATCTACTAAAATTTTAAGTTCTATTATTGGTATAATTGCTCCATACTTAGTAATTATTTTTAATAATTGTGTTGATGAAGGAGTTTTTCCCGACATAATGAAAAATAGTAAACTTATTCCCTTATTGAAGTCTGGCAGTAAAATGATCCGACTTACTACAGACCCATTTTTATACTTCCCGCTCTAAGTAAAATTTTGGAGAAAGTAATATTAAACCAGTTATTAACACACTTCAATCTCAACGGTCTGTTTCATAATGAACAATATGGCTTCACTAAAGGCCGTTCAACTACAGACGCAGGCACACGGCTCTTAAAGCATATATTCGATGCTTGGGAGAAGTCACAGGACGCAATTGGCGTTTTCTGTGATTTATACAAAGCATTTGACTGCGTTTGCCACGAAACGTTAATTTTTAAATTGAAGCATTACGGAGTTCACGGGAAATCTCTCAATCTTTTATCCTCGTATCTTAGCAATAGAATAATAGAATCCAAAAAGTGGATGTAAATGGTGCAAGGTCACCTGGATCTCTCATTACAATGGGAGTCCCACTGGGTTCAATAATGGGGCCATTCTTGTTCTTGGTTTACATTAACGATCTTCTCTTTTTCATAGAGAACTTATGTGATATTGTTTTGTTTGCAAATGATCCTTCTCTAATTTTTAAGATTGACAAACCTTAAACAATTTTGACGATGTTAACAAGGCAGTCACGCTAGTTATTAATTGGTTTACAACTAACAGTTTAATGTTAAATCCTAAGAAAACTTAATGTATCAAATTCTCACTACCCAATGTCAGAGGGGTTCCTACGAATTCAAGTATTTTAATAAATAGTGAGCCTGTAGACCTTGTGCAGTCAACCACATTTTTGGGTATTACTGTAGATTCAAAATTACAGTGAGGTCCTCACATATCGTTGATAGCTGGTAGATTGAGCTCGTCAGCCTATGCAGTACGTAAAATTAGACAGTTTACCGATATAGCCACTGCAAGATTAGTATATATTAGGAACTTTCACAGTATAATATCATATAGCATTTTGCTGTGGGATAAGGCCGCGGAAATTCAATCAATATTTGTGTTGCAGTAGAGAGCAACTTTTTTTCCCTGTTTGATTGTATGATGATTGTGGGACACCTCATTGTCACTTTTATGTTTTATATTTGTAGTTTACATGTTTTGTTATAATTGTGACATTGGAATAAATATAAAGAATTATTATATATGGAAAAAATACATTCCCGTAGAGTACCTTGGTGCTCTCTTCTCTAACGGGCGTATTTCCGAAGCACCGGTAGAGTCAGAAGGGTATTTCCTTTTCCAGTGTGAGATTTAAGTCTGTTAGCACATGAAAGGGAAATATCTTTTTCTAACTCAAAGAATACATATAGTATACCATAGTTTACCAAAAATTTTATTAATTTGATCTTTTTATATTATTTTATGTATTTCTCCTTGTTCATGAGAACAAGGAGTAAAATTGCTATTAATTTTGCCTATTGACAATAAAATACTTTGACTTTGACTTTGGGCCAGGTAAACATCAACAAAATGATGAAGTCCCTGAAATAATAAAGTGAAAAATGTTTCGTATATTGTTTGGTAACACATAACAGTGACATCTATTTATATAATAGCTTTCCTTTGTGTGTGAAGTGAAATAAGAGGTACCCAAGTCAACTTGGACAATTTTGGCGTTTGTATTTTTGTTTGTTATATCTTTTGAACCGTTTATCCTTCCGTTTCGTTTAACTTCATGAAAGGTACTGTGATTTTAGTTTTTAATGCAATCAAGTCTTATTTAGGTATCTTTCTATCTATGGACACTGCTTAGTAATATACTAATACTCGCAAAAGTACTCGCAAGAGTAGTCAACTCTCTGTTGAAAGACTTGCTAATATCTGATACTGCACTATTCCTGCATCTTGATGAATTGTCAAGACGAGGCTCGGACTTGCGCCCCGTAGATCCAGAGCCAATAATCATTTTGCCTTTCAGCTAAATCCAAGCATTGATCCGACAGAGAACAATCCATTTGCATAATAACTCTGGGCAAGTATTATGGATTGCAGGCAGACGAGGGAGGCATTCCTGGAGTTAAATCCGAGATTCTCCTGAAAACTCCTCAACCATTAACGGTACAAGCTCCGCAAAGTCGACGGAATAGTCACCGGTCATTGTGCCCTAAACATACACCTATTGACCATTGGTATTACAGAAAGCCCTCGTGCAGAGAATGCCTGGAGGCCGAGGAAACGGATACGCGGGAGCAGCGGCATGGCGAATCAAATGGCGCAGTTCCTGGATGCACCAGGAGCCCTGAAGGAGGCCTGCGCTGGAATTCAAGAGCATTAAGCTGAATTATAAAGCATCATCACGCAAAAAGGGCCAACATCTGGCCTAATTGCGGATAAGAGCTTGCGCACCAATACTTAGTACACCTCCATCTTTTTTTTTTATCGGATAGTAAGACATAGGTATGGACTCATCATAAGCCTGTGTTTGTCCGGTGCTGGAAGTAGGCCTCTCCTAATGCACGCCACTGAGCTTGGACTTCAGCTGCTCTCTTCATCCATTTTCTTCCAGCCGCTTTTCATAGGTCGTCACCTCTTTCTTCCCACAGACGTCCTACACTAACTTTTGCCACTCGAGAACTCGTCTACGCATTGTTTATCGATTCTTCGGAAAATGTGACCAGCCCACTGCCACTTTAGCTTGCTTATCCTTATTTCGGTTACCTTGGTACGGACACACGGCTTTCATATTATATGATTAGCATTCATCCAATCACCTCAAAGCGATTGGCGTATATTTCAAACAGCAAAGGAATGGAACACTCTACCTGCGTCATTGTTTTCCGATGAGTACCTACAATATCTTGGTGTCGAGAGTGAATTACCTATCTTCTATGTAAGCATGATTCACCTGCGACCGCGTCGTCACTTACCATTACGTGGGACAATTATTAATGCTTAACTCTTCGGCAATAATCCAAAAACTGGATTTGGATTACCGTTACGGTTCGGTTACCATACTGAAGTACTGATGTTGCTACTGTGTATTTACCGTGTCTAAATAAGTATTTTATTTAGTATATATAAAACAAGTTTTAAACATTGTTTTAAACACTTTATTTGATTTTTTGAGCACAACGCGAGACACAAATTGTTTTGTTGATCTAAAAAATGAAACTCGTAAATAAAGTCCCGGAAGGACGATGAAATGGGTTTTTACAAGGGTAGTTACTTACTACCTGATTGTATTTTCAACTATATTAAATCAAGTCATGATAATTTTCATTGTCGTGTTGTCATAATAATTCTGAAATTACTCGCAAAGTTACTATAAGCGAGTAAAATTACCCCCAACTATTAAATTGTTTTTTAATCTGGTCTGGTACCTCAGAGGTCTGGTAACCTCGAGCTCAAATCCATACTCAAACTTCAGAGTGGCTATGACAAGTGTTTTACTATTTCGTTTTTCATTTTCCTTTTAGCGTGATGACATGCCTTTTGACATGCCCTAGTACGAGTTCAATTAGCTCCATCGAGTAATGTAAAGTAACTATTATGAAATAAAACAGTGATATTATGTATGTTTAAAACATGTTTAAAACCAAATTGTGTTTTAATCAAGTGTGTTTTAAAAAAAAGTTTTAACCATTGCCAACCCTGTGGTCATATTCGCCTGCTTCTTTGTCACAAGCCATTTTTGCCCACGAATTAATCCGTGTGGGTTCAGCATCGCAATTGGTCCAGTAGTTTTTATGTGATGCGCCAAACAAACAAACATACATACAAACAGACGGACAAGAGACATGATTTAAAAAATATGTTATATTCATGTTCAATAGAATATTTAAAGTACCTAACCTACACCTTTTTTTTTAATTTATCTTCTTTTCACAGACTTTTTCGTACTTATTGCTTTATCAATAAGCATAGATAACTAGCCGGGGTAGCCAAGGAATATGTTTTTTTTTGTTTTTTATTACTGTCTAGGCTTTCGTTTGACCACGATCTCACCT
Organism: Alsophila aescularia; assembly: GCA_946251855.1. Lineage (NCBI taxonomy): Eukaryota > Metazoa > Arthropoda > Insecta > Lepidoptera > Geometridae > Alsophila > Alsophila aescularia. The sequence goes on from OX276379.1 coordinate 46,180,390, forward strand.
GATGGAAAGCGATGATGTGGTCGAAGGTGTAGCACGCTTGCCTATTAGATACCTATTCACTCTTGACTTGAACACACCCGGGTTATATATTACCGGTAACACTAACGAGGGCAGGGCATTCCACTCCTTAGAAGTTCTTATAATAAATTAAGAAGCGTAACGCTTCGTCCTTGTGCAAGGTATTTCAACCATAAAAGGATGGCGGTTTTGCCGATCATCTAGTCGTACGGTAATGGAAAGGTGATGGGGAATCAGATTGTGCAATTCTCCATAGTGCAATCTGTAGAATACTGACAGGCTTGCGACCTCATTTCGATGCGCCAGACTTTGAAGCTTACTCTTTACCAGAGCCAGTTTCATCTCCAATGAGCCTCATAGCACGTCTCTCAATTGAATCCAAAGCCTTGAGCTGATACTTGGAGAACCGCCCCAGAGGTGGCAGCAGTACTCCATACAAGATCGGACCTGTGCTTGGTAAAGATTCAAAAGCTGTCCCGGCGTGAAGTGCCGCCTAACCTTAGACAAAATACCAAGTTTCTTTGCAGCTACCATGGCATTGGATTCAATGTAAGACCCAAAATTCAGATTCGATGTGAGTTCGACACCCAAAAGCTCAAGATGGTCGCCTAATGGTATTGTTACACTACGAAAAGACGGAGTTTGGTTAAGAGGACTATTTTTAGCAGAGAACAAACATGCCTGCGTTTATGTAGCATTAAACTTAACCAGGGCCCTTATTCGCTATGACCATTCACGCATGTAACGCGCCGCGTTAAGATATCTTCGTGGAATTGTACGGCAATTGCCATACTGACGTCACACGTTTTCGGTAAGGAATTTTATGCGACATAGTGAATAAGGTTAGCATCACCCCAATCGGACACAGCTTCTAAGGGTAAATTTAAACGGTCCACCATCTCTCTGAAGCTGGACATCGTCGCAGCTGGCTTGAGCATTGGAACTGTATCTCTCAACCACAGTACTGTCATATGCATACGCAAAGGTACCGGGCTTCAAAAGGTCATTTATGTGCAGTAAAAATAGTGTAGCCAAGAGAACCACCAGCATTGATGGCCATTTGATCAGACAAACAGCCCTGTAGGCTACTCGAATAGATAGTTCCCTCAACAAATCAGCTATCCAATTGCATAAGCCAACAGGTAACCCATATGAGGGAAGCTTGTTTAAAAGGCCATCGTGCCAGACCCAATCAAAAGCCAAAAATCAAGGGAGACGGCAAGCGCTTCACCATGCATATCGATGGCTTCGCTCAGTACGTGAGTGGCATACGCAAAAAGATCCCCAGTAGTCCGGTTTTGGTGAAATCCTTACTGCCGGTCACTGAGGAGATGATTGTCCTTAAGGTATGCCAATAGCCTAACGTTTATGACACGCTCCATACACTTACAGAGTAAGGAGGTTATCGAGATAATTGGCCGGACTACCCTTCTTAGGTACTGGTTGTACATTGGCAAGTTTCCAACTCTTCGGAATTTTAACTTTACCTGAGTGAAGAGAGAGGCGGTACAAACGCGTTAAGATAGGAGACAATTCGGGCGCACAGTTTATCAACACGATCGCTGGAATGCCATCAGGATCACTGGCCTTGTTCACATCTAGGGCTCGAAGCGTTCTGAGAACCTCCGTCTGGTGAATGCGTATATCGTGCATAAAAACCTCGCAATGAGTAAGGCAGGAAGGTATATAGCCTGTAGCGTCTAGGTGCGAAGATTCTTCAAAAAGAGAAGCAAATAAATTCGCTTTCTATCGAGCAGTGTGAGCCAGTGATCTATCTGGTTTCAGTAATGGTGGTAGTGAGGGGCGGCAAAAGTTCACTTCGACTGATTTGGCCAGGGACCAAAAAGCTTTGCTACCCGCGGGGTAAGAAGCCAGTTTGGCCCCTATTCGACCTATGTGATCAACACGAGCCATCCTAAGAGTCTTCTTGCAGGTTTTAGCGGCAACATTGTTTTTTTTTAATGTAAATATTATTGTGTCTGAAAGAATTCGCTTAAATGTGAATAATAATTAGAACTAAATGTTTGTAACGACGTAACTTTGTTAATTTAAAAACAATATTAAAAACCATACAGATTCCCTCGATTCTCATCTTTACATTAAGCTACTTATTATCAGACTCATATAATATGCGGGTATTCTATCAAAACTTGTAAATTTGGATACAAACTCAGTTTCAAGCTGTAGGTAATAGTGCCCGAGGTCTCCCCACAAATATCGAATTGGAATGGCTGTACCGAGGCTCAACTTATTTGTTTTCATCAAAACTAAGAAGCATCTCGCCAACTTCAGCTTTCAAATAAAAGAAACCGCATTGACATCGGTCCATCCGTTTGGGAACTGCGATACACATACAAAGGCATCAAACTCATTAGTACCCCTATTGTTTTTGTTAAATATAGGATAAATATTCGCCCAGCCTGTATTTTGTATAGGTCGGTATTTTTTTCCTCAAGTACATACATGATTGAAGTATGTACGTAAATAGTTACCTTATTTGTATGCTTGTGATTCATTATGTCACTATAAATTACATATAAATTAGTTTACAGTAAGTTAATATATGCATTTGTCAGACAACATCGTCCGAAGATGTTGCTGCACAAGTTTTTGTACATTTTCGTGTTTGTGTACTTGAAAGTACTGAGTATATCATGCGAAGAAGGAGGCAGCACCTTAGCTTTTGCTATAGACGACACTCGTTCTATGTGGAATGACATAGACCAAGTAAGAGTAGAAGCAAAGGATATAATGAACACAGTGCTTAAAGAAAAAACTAGTGAAATAAAAGATTTCGTACTGGTCACGATAAACGATCCAGGTAACTTTCTTCATACTAATACTAATATTATAAACTAGCCGTACTGTACTACTGTACCCGCGGCTTCGCATATGTGGCTATTTCTCTAGGTTAAGATAACTCTATGTACTTACTTATTCCAAGACCTAAAATACCAATATACCAACATCTGATCAAAATTCTTTCAGCCAGCAAAAAGTTTTTAATCGATTTCTCGGCTTCTACCTATTAGATTGAGATACCAAGTCAACACCTTAAGCTATCTAACAGTGAAATCCGCATTGCAATCGGTTCAGTAGTTTTTACGTGATGCGTGAACAAACACACATACAGAAAGCCAAACACGATTTTAAGTACCCTAAATCATTTTTTATATTATCTTTTTTATACAGACTTTTTTGTTACCTATTGCTTTATTATTAAGTAATAGCTGTGCCCACGGCTTTGCCCGTGTGGTCATGTCTATTAAATGTAGCCCATACATATTATTCCAGGACCAAAAGTTCCTAAGGTACAATATATATATATATATATATATATACTACATTTCTTCAAATTTTGTTCATGCTTCAAGTAGATTTATATCGATTGCTCGTCATCTAATCATCGGATTAAGATATCAAGTACACCAGCTTTAAGTCAATCCCTAAACTTTCCAACAGTGCACACAACCGCATCATAATCAGTGCAATAGTTTTTACGTGATGCGCGAACAAACAAACAGATGCAGATAAACAGACATACAGACACACGATTTAAAAAATTGTTATATGTAGGTGTGATACACTGAAAATAAGAAGTGTGATGTCATTTTAATAACATTACAATAGATATTAATAACGATTTAAATTTCTTGAAAAATCCGATTATATAAATTTTTGGCCAGATTAGGTACAGGGGAACTTTGGTCTTATAAAGTTTCGCTTTTATGCTTTTATTTAAGTTAAATAACTGTTCTACAAATAAAATTCCTCGTGGTCACACTAGTATGACAAAACGGTGTGACCACGAGTCCGTCGCCAACTTTTTACCCATGACTTTCCTCATAGAATGAGTATTATAGCCGATATTCTGCTCGGAGGTGGCTAAAAGTATAATTTCGAACGTTTTAGGGAAAATGGACAGGAACTGCAATTCAATTTTTTCAAAAAATAACAGAGCTGCGGTTGAGCTCAAATTATAGCAAATTTTGTGTTCTCTATAAATGTAGTAGATCACTTTTCCGTGGGTAGCACCTTTTAGGAGTTTGTTTGTTGTATGAGGTAGGTAGTGCTGGTAGTGTCAGAGTTTGTCAGGCCGCCCGAGGGCCGCTGACATGGCCATCATTTTAGAAGTTATAAGCCAAATGTCTGAAATAAGCACGAAAATTTTGATGATTTTTAAGTACCACGAAGATCGCTTAGGTCTTTCGAAGCTGAAAATTAAGTTTAACACTACTGGTATTTATCCTAACAACGTAGTTATTTTTGCGAATAAGCCTACCGCGAGTTTTGTGTCTACATAATCATCATCATCAGCCTATATCATCATCATCAGTCCACTGCTGGACGTAGGCCTCTCTCAATGAACGCCACTGAGCCCGAACTTCGGCACTTTTCATCCAGTCGCTGCCAGCTGTCTTTCGCAAGTCGTCTCTCCAACTGGCAGGCGGGCGTCCCACACTACGTTGTGTTTGTGTCTACGGTGACCGCTAATCCTTTATGATAAAGTGCTATGGCCAGCTTAAGATGAGCCTTGAAATACAACATTTTACACAACAATATTTAAATTACCACATAACTAACAAAAAAAAAAGAATTAAATCGGACTACGCGTTCATGAATTACAACTAAGTACACATTTTGACTTTAATCCCCCTCTCCCAAGGGAACCATGCTAAATATCGGCATGAAAAGTATACAATGTCATACCTTGTAGTATGAACTCAAATCAAACTAAGTTTCATTTGAATTCATTCAGTAGTTTGCAAGATGCAGACAGGCAGACAGACAGACAGACAGACAGACAGACAAAAATGAAAATATAATGTTGGCTTCAGAATCAAATATAGAGGACCCTCCGAAAAAATATTTATTACTTCATGCTTAACATAACTTTGGACCCATATCCCACAACAACCCTTTATTTTTTCGGGATAAAAGTATCCTCAATTTTAACCCATCATATAAACTATGACTGTGCTAAGTTGCATCAAAATCCGTCCAGTAGTTTCAGTGTGGTAAGTGTTTTTTAAATAATGTTGAACCCCTACCCTGCGGGAACCCTTTAATTTTTCGGGATTAAAAGTATCCTATGTCCTACCTCGCAGTATAAACTTAAATCATACCAAGTTTCATTTAAATTCATTCAGTGGTTTTGGCGTGATGCCTAGCCAATATAGAGGCAGACATACAGACAGACAGACAGACACAAATTAAAAATCTACCTTTTTGGCTTCAGTATCGAATAAAGAGTAAAATTCAAAACAAAAAACCCGTTACAGTTTTATTATAAGTATAGATTATAAGTATAGATAGATAGATAGATTACACAGCCTACATCAATTACGAATTATTATTTGTTCATAACAGTGAAATATTTTTAGCGAACGGTTCAGTAGAAGTAGTATACTGCTCTCTTATCGCAAAATAAATACCATGCCTGTTTAATATGTATTTTTTTATTTCAGATGTGATACTTCGAACAAAAACCAGCTCTTCTCGGACATTTTTAGAGCATTTAAATCGGATACGTGTACACAACTATGGAAACAGAGACTGCGAAGAAATGTCATTGACTGGAATCGAAAAAGCTTTGCTGGCAAGCAGACCTGGATCCTACCTTTATGTTTTTACTGACGCATCCGCAAAAGACTATAATAAAGTAGACATTATAAAGAGTTTGTCTATAAAGAAACAGACTCAGGTAAAATCACACATATGTAATTAATCACATAATATATGTACAATTCTCAAAACTTTGTTCATTCCCACGAGTGAAATTATAAACTGACAACTATTTATAGAATTTTTAGATATGGTATAAATATTTGTGGACTTTACCTAGGTTTATAATAATCCATTTGGTTTCAGGTGGTATTCGTGTTGACAGGAGATTGTGACAATCCACACGATAGAAGGTATACGGTTTACTACGACATTGCTGCAGCCAGTTCTGGACAAGTATTTGAAGTAGACAAAGTTAACGTTCACTGGGTAAAAATATATTTAATATTAACAAACACCATCCATATTTTAATATTGTAAGATTTGAGAGAGTAATATATATGAATATTTATGTTACAGGTGCTAGATATTATAAAAATTTTGCTTAAAGGTAAAAACTCAGTTCTCACAACGATTTCAGTACCGCCAAGAGATACCTATACTTCAGTGAAGGTAAGCTTACTTTCAATTTTATTTAATAATGTGTAGATGTTCTTTTTCGTTATGAAAGAAGATATCACGACTGATTGTAGGAGGTCGCCGTCATCTTTGGAAACCCGAGAGCATTTTCATATGTGTATAATATCTATCAACCATCTATAAAGTAGTGTAGGACTCCCTGTGACCAGGTGGAGTGACGACCTGCGAAAAGCGGCTGGAAGAGAATGGACGAGGAGAGCTGAAGACTGACCTCAGCGGCGTGCATTATGGCCTATGTCCAGCAGTAGATAGATATAGGTTGATGATGATGATGATGATGATGATGACCTATCATGTCGATCATCAACAATAGCATAGTCTATGTCAATAGCCTGTGTTCGTCCACCACTGGTCAAAGGTATCGCGCGCGCCACTGAGCCCGATCTTCGGCACTTGTCATCCAATGCTTTATTTCGTGCCGAATAATATTTCAATCTTAAGAACTCATTTCCATCAGGTGAGATCGTGGTCAAACGATTGCCAGTCCGTAATAAGAAAAAAAATAGCTTCCAAAAGAAGGAGGTTCTCAACACTACGATCATAAAACATAAATATTTAAAGTTTTTTTTTATTTCAAACATGTATTTTGATGGTTGCGAGAACGTGTTATGTAGAGTTAAAGGCGATATTTTTCTACTTTTTAGTTCACCATTGATGAAAAAGCTGATTATGCTCTGGTTTCCGTATCTGGTAAGAATGTACATCTTCGAATAACTACAATAAACAATCTCTATGGACCTGAACCTAAACTCGAAAAGGTCATGTGGAAAGACGATGGCAAGGTAATGTACTCTTTACTTTACCCAAGTAAAGTCATATTGAATTAATAGCTGTGCCCACGGCTTCGTACGCGTGGTCATATATCTAGGTTAAGAGTACTCTCTGTGCTATTCTATAACCTAAAATACCAAAACACCAACATTTGATCCAGAATTCTTTCAGCCGTCAAAAAGTTTTTTATCGTTTACTCGTCTACTACTCATCGGATTGACGGTATGTCAATCCGACAAGTAGAAGTCCAGTTTTTAAGTCAACCCCTAAGTTATTCAACAGTGATATACCGTATAAGATGCATCACAATCGGTCCAATAGTTTATATGTGATGTGCGAACAAACATACAGATAAACACACAGACATGATTTAAAAAATGTTATAGATTATTTTTATCTTCACTGTACAGACTTTTTCGTACTTCTTGCTTTATTATAAGTATAGATAGATAGATAGATATATATATAGATACAAGCTTTTATTTGCATCCCTGCCATATTTGTAGTCGATTGTAATTGGTATCCCTGAATTATCTTACTATACTATTTAAATTACATTACATTTAATAGCGGATTAAGGTATCTGCATGCGACGTATGCATTGGGAAACTAACTTATTCTTCTAAGCTGAGCAAACTACCATCCGATAAATCGCTATCCGATAATTTAGGTACTACTTTTTCCAGGTCGCAAAACTAGTAAACCCAAAACCTGGCGATTATTACGCCTGGGTGAAAGGAACCAGTACCGTATCAGTCGTAGTCTACGCACGAACGGACTTCACATTCGACCATGGGTTTTCCATCCTTGAGCCTAAATCAATCAAAGACACGACCAAGCAACCAATAGCTGGTAATTTACTTCTTTTAATAGTCAACTTCCTCAACAGAGAAGTTCTGAATAATTCGACTGTACCTAACTATGTTTTTTGTGTGTTCATTCATATCTCCAGGATTTCCTGAACAGAATTGTAATTTGTTAATTTTGAGACCAGTGTGGTACAAAATTCATTTACTAGTCTTTTAGTTAATTAATTTGAAGTTTTTTTTTTATCAAAGTTTTTTAAAAACACGCTGTTTAAAACTGTTTTATGATACCAACTTATGAATTTGTTATTTCAATAGCGGATATTTCTAAAGTTAATAGATAGGATATTTCAAAAATTAATAATACTGTCTGACTTTCGATATAAGCAAAATTTCACCAAGAAAAGGAAGTATGGAGGTTAAGGTTATTCTGAATGACCTGGTGAAATTACACATGTGATTGATCATGCCTGTAGAACTGCCACGTGATTGCATTATTGCTATTGAGTAACTAGGCTAGTTTTATTAACGCTGTCAAATACTTGTAATATATTAACTTTTCCTTGATTATTTGCTGAACAATTTTGCACATAAAGTGTAGGTGGAGGATTAGGTATATGGCTGTATATTTATATGTGGCATGTATTACATATTATTGGATACATAGTTTTATCAATGTATTGTTCTCGTTGTTGTTTTTCCAAAATCGCAAATGGGAAAAATGACAGTAATCATGCTAAATGTTTTTTTTGATGCAGTTTCATTTAATGTGATCCGTCCAAGTATACTTATTATAAATATATATGTGTATGTTTTAGGAAAACAACAACATTTGTCCATTAATGTGACTGATCCAGAACAATCAGTTAATATAAAATCAGTACAAATACTGGACATGAAAGAACACGCCATTATGGAGCTGCCCTTGAGAAAAATCGATGACAACTTTTACATCACAGATACTTTTGTATCGCCTACCGATATGTTCAAACTCGCAGTATGTAACCAAATAAGTCTATCTGTTTTCCTTATTGACTAAGAGAATGTGAGAAGTAGTGTACCATATTATCTCAAGAAAGAGGGTATCTGTATTACAATATTTTAATTTAATTTCATGCATTTCTTCTTTAACGAACGCCTCATTGTACCGTAGGTACCCGAAATATTACATATTCTCCACCGAATTTAAAAAGAAGATGGTTTCATTCGTACCAAAATACAGGTAATTTTTTTTTTAATTGCAGTCCGTGTTTTGCAGGTTAAAGGTCAAATAAAAAGGACACTGGAACCAATCAAAAGATTATCCAGGACCGCTATTGTACCGATAATCAAAGGTTAGTAATTATAGAAGGAAAATAGCTTATTTGAAATGTCTATTCATTTTCGAAACGAAAAGTTTTTTTTTATACAACTTAGTGAAGTAACAAAAAGTCGTTTACATGTCGATCAAGTTCAGTCAACACTAGTTGTATAGTTACTCAAAACCCTAAGTTACGAAGTGTTGCGTCACATTGCGCTCGTCACCCTTTGTGAAAAAGACATGGTGACAAGTTTTTACGTGTCCAATAATTTGTAAGTAGCTAATTTGTCCAATATTTTCAGTTGAAATTCCTGAGACAGTACCACATGTATCCATCACAGAAGGAGTTAAATTAGATATTGATTACGGAGCGAAAGTTACTTTGACGTGCAAGGTGTCTGCACACCCGCCGCCAACGATAAAGTGGTTTACATCTGGAGGCGATTCAAAGCCATCTCAAGTACGTATGAATTAATAATGTCGCCAAAGTTTTGCTATCTATTTAGTTTAAATGGTAATTTATTTGTCCGTGTCAGGTTTCGATTTGCATTTAGCCATTGTAAAATGTTAAATCGAGTGCAACCTAAAGGGATTTGGTTTCGCCATCCGCTTTTTACAGTAAATTACTTACAATACTCCATGAAAACACTATGATTCACAAAACAACCCGTTCGCACATAATGAACGTAACATAGTCACGCTCACTAGCAGTTAATCAATGAAATGCTCGTAGCTTTAACGGTTATTTCGAAGTGATTCGAACAAAATATCTGTTGATAATTATAACTTAACTAGCTGCGCCCCGCGGTTTCACCCGCGTCCCTCAGGACCCCTGCATTTTTTCGGGGTATAAAGTAGCCTATGTGTTAATCCAGAGTATAACCTACCTCCATACCAAATTTCATCCAAATCCGTTCAGTAGTTTTTGCGTGAAAGAGTAACAAACATCCATCCATCCATCCATACTTACAAACTTTCGCGTTTATAATATTAGTAGGATAGAGATATATATATACAACTTCAGGTGTTTCTTTTCTCCTGGTACTTAGATTTTTTTTTTTAAATATAATCACACCATTTAATTAATGTTCATGGGGAGATATAATCACTTTTAATAACTTTATTTGCCAATCTCCAACTTCTTAAATGTTTCTACTCTCCTGGTACTTAGAAATCCTTTTTTTTAAATATAATCATAATGTTCATGAGGAGGTATACTCACTTTAAATAACTTTATTTTTCAATATTATGTCTCCAACATCTTACTTAAGTGTTTCTGTTCTCCTGGTACTCAGAAATACTTTTTTTAATAAAATCACACCATTTATTTAATGTTCATGGGGAGGTAAGTTACTCACTTTTAATAACTTTATTTATCAATTTTGTATCTCCAACTTCTTAAGTGCTTATACTCTCCTGGTACTTAGATTTTTTCTTTTTTTTCTGATAAATTCCATATCAGTTGCGTTTTGTTATACCACGTTTTATGTCACGTCCCACGGAAACGTGATAAAAAGTATTTTATGTCCTTCTCCTAGTTCTAAAGCTACCTCCCCACCAATTTTCAGCTAAATCAGTTCAGCCCTTCTTGAGTTATAAATAGTGTAACTAACATAACTTTCTTTTATATATATAGATAGATAGATAGATAGATAATTAAAATATATATGGCTTAGTTTCGTAAATTATTTGCAATCAAAATGTGATAATCCATGACTTGTAATATGTTATACCCAGTGCAGAAATAGCATTGACTTAGGTGACTTGTGCAAGAGCCAATAAGAACGCATAAAAGCCTCGTTCGTTCACGAACTGACGTTCTACTACTTTTTTTGAGAGATCGTCACAGAATAAATTTTAATAATAGTAGGTATTACGTACCTGTAAAGTTGAGCCATAGAGAAACGATTATAATTTGCGTTTTAGTGCAGTAGATTTCCGGAGTGAACATACAAAATTTAAATATCCCTCCCAAACAACAGTGGTCGATAAAGAAATGTTGAAAATTTTATATTATTATTGTTTATTTTTTAGAGCTCTGAAATTGAAAAACCATCGTATATAAGCTACCTTAAGCTAGACAACATTAAAAATAATGAAACGTATGTATGCAAAGCTTCGAATACAAAAGGAACTGGAACCAGCCAGACTCAAGTAAACGTACGGACCGTTTTTACCATAGTGTCAATCCCTACAGGTAATAATATGAATCTTTATTTGTCTAATGAATTTAAATTCAAACTTTGCCTTTATCTTGGCAAATACCAATAGTCGTTGTGCCAAATATTTGATTGTTAAACCATTACAATTTTTAAGCCACTACTACTGCAAAATATGGTGAAGATGTCAAAATCCAGTGCAACATCAAATCATACCTACCGATGACAATAAAATGGTTCCAGTCTGGAAGAAAACTGAGTAACACCAACGTACACTCGATCTCAGCTGATGGATCAGAACTGACGCTCAAGTCCATGGATCTCGGAAAGGAAGGAAAATATACTTGCGAAGCATCCTTGAACTCAGACCCAACTGAAAAGCAAACTCACGAAACGGTAGTTAAAATAGCTGGACTAGGTTAGTACTGGTGATTACATTGCATAAACATTTTCAATTATTTGAAATTTAAATATGCTGAAAAAATAATCAACATTAGAATTACTTGGCCAAACTTTGACGTGCTGTGGCCGGGTTTCAATAACATAAAACAAAATCATAATAAAACAAAATTATTGTGTATACGTATTACGATGTCATTTTATTTCATTATAATTAACTTCATCTTCTTTTTATCGCTTGTGCGGGGTTGATAATTTATTGTAAAATAAAAATATTAACCTGTTATTTTTACATTGTCATTGAATTTGCATAACTCGATTTATACAAAATATGTTTTAAAAGCGGTAAATTAGTTATTATTGTAATAATATCTGGAAAATTTTAAGCTACTGCCTAAATCCATCCATCCATCAATCCATCTATCTACCTACGAGTACAATCAATAGTGGCAGGTAGCACGCCCAACAAAATGCCAGCTTATTGCTTGGTTCATGTTCAGTAAAGATGGACCAGCTCGACTAGCAAAGGCCCAGAGAGCGTTGCTGATAGGCCAGCTTGCAGTTTTTCTGTGCATAGTCATCTTCTGCTACAACGTGTCCATGAAAGTGATGGTGCTGTTGATGAACATCCACGAGCGCTTCTGATTGTTCCTGTACCTTAATGTTGTCGGGTGAGCGGCGATCCTAGACCCGGCATTGTGATGGGCATGCTACCTGCTATTATTGTAGGTAGATGGTATTTAGGCAGTAACTTAAAAATTGACGGATATACATAATGTAATAATGTATATAAAACATATTTGGTAAAAATCGAGCTATGCAAATTCAATGACAATGTAAGAATGACAGATTAATATTTTAATTTTAGAATAAATATGAAATGAGGTTTTAATTATGGTGAAAGAGGATGACATCGTCACATACGATGTTAAATTTTCATATATATTCTTTATATTGACGTTGTCTCTAATTCATAACTGATTTTTGTACCAGAAGAGTGAGTTTTCATACTTAAAAAAAGTAGTGGAAAGTTCATAAACATGTAAAACTTTATATTCCAGCGCGTCCTGTTATTGTACCTACAAACAGGAAGATACAAGTAACAAAAGGAGAAAAGATCGAGTTAAACTGCAAGTAAGTTTAACTTAATTATGGCCAATTAACTGGTGAACATGTGGACGAACGCTTGTTTTGGCGTTTTTGGTCTATTTCGTAATAAATAATGATTAAAAGGTTTGAAACACATCTGCATTTGAGGAAGGTAAATAAGCCAAAAAAAGACATCCACCCCGACCATCTTCAACGTAATTTTGAAGATTAACCGTTTCGTACAGCAAGGCACGAGTATTGCTTCTTTAAAACCGGTAGCATATATATATGGGTTTACAATAAACAAAAGACTCAATAAGTCATCGTTATTTATCTACCAACAGGACCATTGGAGGGTATCCGAAGCCAAGCGTGCAATGGTTCAAAAAGACTGCCAACAAGTTTGAGCTGTTAACACATGAGACCCGTGAAGTACTGACAGTACCCAAAGCTTTCTTCGCGAACGCCGGCCAGTACAAATGTGTTGCAGAAAATGTTATGGGAAGTGACTCGGCGGAGTTTGGTAAGAGTACTCATATATTTTTGTCTCTCAATGAAGTGTTTGGCTAGGGTTTCATTTTTGCTTTGGTTTCAGAGGTGACTATGAGCAGTCTACCTGAAATTGTCATTGAGGAAACTAGGAGGACCTTTCCCTACGACAGCAACGTGCAGTTCACGTGTAAGGTTGAATCACAACCTCCACTAACCATTGTATGGACGGATGAGAAAGGAACGGTTCTGCAAAACAAGGTAGCTATTATTTTACTTGCTGCGAGCTTGGTTGACTTTGTCGATGAAGCGTATAGTCAGGCGATACGGTTTTCTGGATTGTTATGTATTTCAATCCGAGTTATGTGACCAAAGTTGTGATTCAAGTGGCTCTTACACATACAACTTATCACTTATCAGTCACGTCTTCTTCTAAAAGTGCACACATGTATGTTTAAACGGAACATGGTGGTATATGTGTACGAAACGGAATATGGTTTCCAAGAACATTAATCTAAGATTGCAACCAAAACCAAGGATTTTAAGCTAATTATCCACCTGGATCGTGGACTGTGCCACCCTAGTCGGAAGAAATTAACCATGGCCCTTATTTTAGTAATTCAGATCACAATCCAGATCACTGTGTAGCCTTAGTGTGTAGTAGCACTTGTGATCCTATTGTGTACAGGGTCTCAGTACCCTTTGGCTCTAATTTTATGTATAAGTGCGATGTGAATGGCCAGAACAGAGTAACTATAAATAAAAAATGTTACATTGCAATGAAATTTTGTATAGATAGTTTAAGGGTTAGTGATGTTTCAATATCACCGCTTTGATTTTCAGGTAACGCAAATTGCTGAATATAAATATGGTAATCACTTGATACTACAACACGTTAAAAAGTCGGCTAGTTACATTTGCGTAGCCACTAACAACATTGGACACATCTCTAAAACTGTTCACTTAGCAGTGCCATCTCCGTTTGACGTGCAAGGACATATGGAAGGTAAGGCTTGTAAATTGTATAGTTTTTATATTTTTAGTGAGCATATTTAGGACTTTCATTAAATGAAGGATATTGCAAAATAGGAATACAGCGATGTGTATTTAATCTTAAAATAGTTTAAAAGCAATAATGGCTTAATTATCTTACTAGATAGAGTGGTGGAGTGGTTACTAGAATGTACCCTTCACATTATGATAGATCATGACCATTCACTCACATAGATAGATAGATAGATAGATTAACTCTTTATTGACACCAAGAAAACACATAATTATTTTAAGGCAAAATGATGATTTTTCTGATCAATTTTCTACTCAATTTTCATAATTACATTTCAAGATTGGCTAATTATTATTGTATTTCAGAAAATACTGGAATACCTTATGGAACTGAAAAAACCCTTCGCTGTAACATAAAATCATCACACCCGATGAAAATTCAGTGGTATCGACAAAAAACCGGTGTAAAATCAAGCAGAATAAAAATTAATTCCGTCGATAAATACTCCATATCTCGCGACGGAACTGAGCTAAAAATAAAGATTATGGATTTAAACATGGTTGGAAAATATACTTGTGAAGCTTCTCTAGAGTCTGACCCCAATGAAAAGATCAACTTCAGCACCAACGTCCAAGTCGTCGGTCTCAGTAAGTACCTACATACCAACCATTTATATCTACTCCACAATGTGGTTATAACTAACAAAGAAGTTTTACTTAATTCTACTGGTACCTCTGACACAGTACATAATATATAGTGTAAGGAATATAATTGTATGCACTGTGCCTCTGTTCTTAGGAAACACATTAACGATAAGATAATTGTGCGCAAATACCACATTTTCAATATAGATGACATTGCGAGAATAAATGTCAAAACATCAAAATGGTATAAATGTTTTAAATAGTATTAATATGAAAATGGTATACATAGCCATTGGGTAAAACCATAGAACTAATATAATTGTTATGATAGCAATTTCGGAAACCAGTAAAATAATTAGGAAACACTAATAATCTTCAATGTAAATGACATTGCGAGAATAAATGTCAAAATATTAAAAATGTATAAATAGTTTAAATGTTAAGATATTAAAATAGTATACATAGCAACTGGTTACACCGTTAAATATATATCATTCTCATGATAGCAATTTCAGAAATTGTAGACAAGTACCTCATCTTCAATGTAGATGTACATTGCGAGAATAAATGCCAAACATTATTATTTTTAAAATCATATAAGTACACATAGCAACTGGGTAAAACCTTAAAACTAATATCATTCATATATTCATATTAATATAAATTTATATTAGTCTTTTAAGTTGTCTGATTTTGGTTCCTACCCTACCTACGACATCCTGAAAACTTTTTTCTTCAATCACTGGGCTTTTTATTTCACCTGATGGAAAGTGCAAATTAAGCCGGTATTCACTCTCTCGTCTAAGATACAAATTGAAAGAAAAGATAATAGTGATGCTGAAAGTGACTTACACAACTTAAATGTGCGAATACTTATAAGTTAACCATTCATAGACTATTTTTATTTCAGTCAGTCCCGAAGTAACTTATTCGACAACTGTTTTGAATGGTAAAAACTTTACCGCCATCTGCAGGTAAGATTAAGTAAAGTTTTTTTTGATACATGTAAAGTAACTTTGGTTAAGTAATTGATCTGTTCTTGGGTTTTGGGATGATCCATGCTGGATCGTGCCTGGTCCAAGCTGGGCTGAAATACGTAGTAAATAGTATTTTATTCTCTGCCCGGTACTCTGACCCAATGTATACATATTCTAAAAAAACTCGTGACAAAAAAAACGTTTGATACTCGTGTTAACACTATTGGTCTTTTTATTAGTTTAAAAGCTGATGTGATCGAGATGGTTCTTAACTATAATGAGGGTGGAGGCTGGGGTTGGGGAAATTGTGCTTGTTTTTTTTAGATTCCATCCGGTTCCGAGTCGAAGAGGTATAAAATAATATGTCAGCTGATACATTATGGTACTGTTTCAGAGTCAAAGGTGTTCCTAAGCCCACTATATCGTGGCAGTTTAAACCAAAGGGATCCGAAAATTTCACTACAATACCAGGGTCTGAAGAAGAGCTGAACATCCCTGAACTAAAGCTTCAGGACTCTGGAATTTACAAATGTACAGCTAAAAATGTATTGGGCCAAATTTACCACGATTTTAACATTGTTGTTAAAGGTAATTATATTTTTTTTGTTGATTCTGACTCTCTTTATTTATATGATTAAAGTAGCTCGTATCATAATCATTTTTATTTAATATTTTTATAGAACGTCCAACAATAACGAACAAGGAAGATAATTACTTTGGAGTTGAAGGTGACTTAGTACTGCAGATCCCATGTAATGTTACTGGATTCCCAGACCCAACTATTGTCTGGAAGGAAGCCCTCATTTCATCTTCAAAAGTTCTTGCGAAAAAAATGATTGAAAATGGTAAGTCTTTTTCGTTTTGTGTCATGAACTTAGATATGATAAATATTCAAATTTTGATTAATTCTTGGCATCGAATAGAAGGAACTACAATAGATATTGTTTTACGCCTCGTAACACACTTGTTTAATCATTAT
Source organism: Alsophila aescularia (assembly GCA_946251855.1). NCBI lineage: Eukaryota > Metazoa > Arthropoda > Insecta > Lepidoptera > Geometridae > Alsophila > Alsophila aescularia. Next base: position 46,197,231 of record OX276379.1, read on the forward strand.
CAATATTTTTACAGATTCCAAGTATATGGTCAAGGGAAATGTCCTTTACATAAAAAATCCATTGAAAACAGATAGTAAAAACTTTGTATGTGATGCTGAAAATAAATTAGGCACTGCAGAAAAGATATTCAACGTCGAAATTACAGGTACGTTTATAGTGTTTTATTCTACTCTAACTGCAGATACTATTTTCACTAACTAACATTATAGGTAAAGTCGTAATTTTTCGAACACCTGGACAACATTAATTATATTGTTATTTATATTCAAAAGTTTTATTATAATTTCAGACAATTTTCAAAATGACAAAAATTATTATGGTAAGACTCACGACGTCTATGTCGAACAAGGGAAAGTAACGACCATTAAATGTGGTATCATAAATGCAGATTCACATTCTGTGAGGTGGTACAGGGTAAGAATTATATATAATTTATATTTTTGTATAAAATAATTTACTATCAACACGCACTTTTCACCAAGATTTAAAATGTAGATACACCACAGATAATTCTTAAAATTATAACTTAACAGTTGTTTAACCAAGGCTCTAATGTTAATAAACTCTTCACCCTTACTTTGCTAGGATTCAATATAATAGTCACATATTAGAAAATATAGTATAATGTTATGTATTGAATTATCACTATGCAGTAAAGTAAGCATTTATTGTCTTATTTCAAGAACGGACAAATAACAAACCAAACGGGAAGCGCTTATATAATTGAAAACCCTACTGTGATTGACGATGGAAACTATACTTGCCGTATGAGTACTGACGAAGGGTCTCAATCGGAAACTTACGAATTGGACGTTGGCTACCCTCCTACTTTTGCGAACGAAAGTCCAAAAACGATTGATTGGCAACAGGATGAAGTTTTAGATTGCGCGGAAAACTCTAAACCAGAAGCAAAGGTATGAAATCAACGTATTAAATAATAAGGTTAAGAAAGGTCTCCGCGGTGTATGCTCCAAGTGCAAGTTGGCTCATAACAAGGCTAGTACGTGTTCGATTGGGTGTATCTAGTTATAAAATAAAGTATCCGAGCTCTGTACATCTGAGCAGTAGTTAATTTAACTAAAGTTCTGAGTGAGACTGTAATTTTTAATACAATAAAATTGTTTTGGGCGTCCGAATGACGTTTTCATCTCATCTCACAAATGTATAAATAAAAAAACGCAACACATTTTTTTTACTTGCCAGTTGTAGAAGCAGGGGATTGTAAATGGAGATGTTCTGCTGTGTTATGAACCTAAAACTCTTAAAAGCTTGCATTTTCTTAACACTTACTAAGTTATAACCTGGAATTCTTTAATTTTTGACCATACCGAAAATTTCAGAATTCCAGGTTTTTTTTAATGTTTTTAACATTGTTAACTACACGTATTTTGACTATTGTATGTTTTCATTAAAAAGTAATAACTTTTTGTTTTAACAGATCGAATGGTTACACGATGGAAAAAAAGTAGAAAGTCTAAATAATTTGCAGCAAAATACTGTTACCGATTGGGGAGAGTACAAGTGTACAGTTAGTAATGTACACGGAAGTATTCAGAGAACGTTCAAGGTTATCACATCGGGTAATGTTCGAATACTTTAGTATACGCAAGATTCAAGTCGTTTCTCATTATTTTTATTTTTATTGAAATTTAAGTTTAAGAAATCTCAAAGCGTAAAAATTCTATGTATAACTTTTTCAGTCGTTTCAATTACTTGGAAGGTACTGCAATTATACAAACGATGATTGTTCAAAAAAAATTGAGAGAGTTTTTTGAATCTGTTTCATTGTTTGATTTGATTTTACTGTACAATATTATTCTGATCAGTGAAAGGAAATTTGGGACGGACACGCACGTTATTGTGTACACTTAAATCTTTATTTACTATTTCAGGTTGTTACATCAGAAGAAATAATGGTACACAATATATGCCCTTAATATCCAATGTAGACACACCAACATGGCCAAATTATATTAGCAACAGCGATATAGTATTGAAAGAGCACGAAAAAATTAAACTTTCGTGCTCGACCCATGTAAAGTCTTCAAATGCTTTCCAAATTCTTTCAACCAAAACGGAAATTATTGCTCAATGTCATACGGGAGATAAATTAATTATCGATGGGAAGACCTATAGTTACAATGATCTCCAATGTGAGAAAAAGGTCGAGTCATCAGTATTAAGCACAAGCGAGGAGTGTTCCGGTCCTGACTCCGAAATAATCCAAGTAGGGTTTGGAGTGAACGGATTTTTGGAAGCGTACGAAGTATGTTTCGACTTAAACAAAAATGTGGCCGTTTATGCAAGTGCACCCATGACTTTGGAACGACGCGGAAAAGGCGTTGACCCGTCGGCGTTTACATGGACCCCAGCTCCAGGACTGGGCGACGGGAAGCCGAATGGAGGCTTCAACTGTGGGGCGTCCAACGATTGCTGCTATGCAAAGAGTCAGCTACTGAATGCGAATGAGTTATCATTTGGTCCTGCACAGATTGCAAGCTTCAAGGAGAATTTGAATTCAGTAGCTATTTGGAACCCATGTAGCGGAAGCAACAGAGTAAGTTGAATCTCTTTAAGATTTTACAATTGATTTTGTAATAAAAATCTTAAATAAGTACAACAAATTTATTCCTGTACAATTAATTTGTTTTTCATGTGCAGACGTCCTGGCAGCAGTTTGAAGAGAACCTGAAGAATATTGCTTCCTATTATCAGACTTGGTCATCATGGACGGGAGCGAGTGACTACGTCGACAAAAACGGAGGACTTGTACCTCGATATTTGTGGAAGGTAAGCAAGCTAATTTCGTTCATAAAACTATAATACAATACAATGACAGTTGTCGCTCAATTAACTTAAGAATGGAAAAGCCCCCGGAGAGGACGGAATAACTTCGGAGCTCTTGAGAGCAGAGGGAAATCCCGTTCTTCGAGAGCTTCATGAGTTATTTAGCACTGTTCTTAACAGAGAGAGAACTTCAGGGGCGAGGAGCACGAGATTGCTCATACTATTCTTTAAAATAATACGCCTGCCAAAAAAGAACTTATGCCAATAAATTACATACTGTTGGAATATGCTTATCAAGGCCTTCAAATTGATACTCGTACCCATATTGTAAAATTCGATTTTTTTAACACTTAAATTTGGAGCTATATTGTACCAAAAATATTTTTTTTATTACGGACTAGGCAATCGTTTGACCACGATCTCACCTGATGGAAAGCGATGATGTGGTCGAAGGTATAGCACGCTTGCCTAGTAGATACCTATTCACTCTTGACTTGAACACACCGGGGTTATAATTTACCGGAAACACTGACGAGGGCAGGGCATTTCCCTCCTTTGCAGTTCTTATAATAAATGAAGAAGCGTAACGCTTCGTTCTTGTGCGAGGTATTTCAACCATAAAAGGGTGGCGCTTTGCTGATTGTCTAGTCGTACGGTGATGGAAAGGTGATGAGGGAATCAGGTTGTGCAGTTCTTGTGCACACTCTCCATAGTGCAATCTATAGAATACCGCCAGGCTTGCTACCTCACGTCGATGCGCCAGACTTTGAAGCTTACTCTTTACCAGAGTGTCATCCCTAATGAGCCTGATAGCACGTCTCTCAATTGAATCCAAAGACTCGAGCTGATACTTGGCAGAACCGTCCCAGAGGTGGCAGCAGTACTCCATACAAGATCGGACCTGTGCTTGATAAAGATTCAAAAGCTGTCCCGGTGTGAAGTACCGCCTAACCTTAGACAAAATACCAAGTTTTTTGCAGCTACCTTGGCTTTGGATTCAATATAAGACCCAAAATTCAGGTTTGATGTGAGTTCGACACCCAAAAGCTCCAAATGGTCGCCTATTGGTATTGACATTATATATGACTTTAAAAAAAGACTATGTTACTCGGGTTAAGTAAGGATTCTAACTATACCCAATACGTCTAAATCTGTTTAGGCATATAAAAGTTATAGTGGAATAAAAAAACTCACTTACATACATACAAACATACATGAATCCTAAAAAAATACACTCCTTTTTTTGGGCAGTCGTGTAAAAAGGGGATAAAATCCTTATAAAGTACTACCGACCTATTTCACTCTTGAACCAGGTCTATAAGTTGTTTTTTGATGGTCATCTCAAATCGTCTTGCAAGAAGACTTAACGAGTTCCAGCCTCCTGGACAGGCCGGGTTTAGCGGAGGATTTAGCACTATAGACCACGTACACACAGTGAGGTAGGTTAAAGAGTAGTCTGAAATGTATAACTAGCCCTTATGTCATGCTTTTGTCGACTATGAGAAAGCTTTTGACTCTGTTGAAACCTAGGTGGTATTTGCAGCGGTGTCAAGGACTGGAGATACATCGAAGTACTGAGTTTTTTTATGATGCCGCGACTATGAGTGTCCAAGTACAAAACCAGCAATCTAAACATATCCAACTGCGTAGGGGAGTGAGACAGGGGGATGTTTTATCCCTGAAACTGTTCACTAATGCCTTGGAAGATACGTTTAAGACGCTGGATTGGAAAGGAATGGACATTATTATCAATGGCGAAAACATCTCACACTTACGAATTGCCGATGATATCGTCCTGATGGCGGAGTCGCTGCAAGACTCGCAAAGTATACTTACTGAACAACCTAGTTGATACTTCTCGATGCATCGGTTTTGGGATGATCATAGATAAGACCAAGATCATGCTTAGTCATCTTATTAACCCGGAACCAATTGCACCTCTTAAAGTTGTCCAAAAATATGTAAACCTTGAGTAAATATTGCAATTATGTAAGAACAACTTTGAGAAGGAAGGCAACAGACTATTCAGACTAGAATTCAGGTGGGTTGGGCAGCATTCGGCAAGCTTCGTCCTGTCTTCTTGTCTTCCATAACACAGTACCTGAAGACAAAAATCATCAATCAGTGCGTCCTACCAGTCATGACCTACCTACGTCGAAACGTGGACACTCACGGTCAAACTAGTCCACAAAAAGGTTGCTCAGCGCGCTAAGGAGAGAGCTATGCTTGTAATTTCCCTGAAGGACAAGATTCGTAATGAAGATATCCGACAGAGAACCAAGGTAACCAACATAGCTCAAAGGAGAAGCAAGCTAAACTGGCAGTGGGTTGGTCACATTTCCCTAAGAACCGATAACAGTTAGGGTAGACGAGTTCTCGAGTAAAGACCACGTTTAGGCAGAGAAACGACCTGCGAAAAGCGGCTGGAAGAAAAAGGATGATGAGAGCTGAAGACCGTGCTCATTGGCGTGCATTTAGAGAGGCATACGTCCAGCAGTGGACATATATAGGCTGATGATGATTATGGTAACAGATTTTGATGTTTTTTTTAATGAGTTTTGTGAGTTTTTATTTTGATAAAGATTTTTTTGATGCGATTTTTAGAGAAGGATGCATTTCATGTTGAACCCGATTTTAATGCCTTCTGTGAACCTGGGTAATGAACCATATTAATAACCTGAATTCAATTTGCACCCATTACACTGTCTGAGAAGGAATATGTTTCAGCAAAAGAAAATAATAGAATGTTTTTTTTGGCAGGTGATGAATTACGAAGGTCTTTCCTCTGTTATGGTTTACGTCAACGACGACGCACCAGTGGCTAACGACATTCGATGCACTAAGCGCTGCGAGTCCATGCTACAGTCTTCTGATGACAAATTTATTTATTGTTGCACTCTAGAAGAATTCAGTGAGACGTTTGACGTACCTGTTGACAGGTTTAATTCTGAATAAATCGTAGAACTGTTAAGCCTTGATAAATCTGAATGGTCCTGGTTTCAATGTGGAGTAGAAAATGTTAAGATGAATTAAGTTTACCTTAAATCCAGTTTGTAAAAAGAAGCATGCATCGTTTTTACAACTAATTTCATTTCTGTGTAGGATCAAAATTTTTATGTTTTCACATCTGCTGATACTAAAAGATAACTTGTTCGTTATTTGATGCATAGTTTTTCGTAAAATTTATAGATGATTCAACTAATGTAAAACTGTAACTTTTTCAATTATGAATAAACATTTTATTGAAATATATTTGTTTTTTATTGAAATGTATTTGTTTTTGTGTGATTCGTTTTTCCCTACTTCAGAATTACGCCAGAAAGTAGATAAATTTGCCTTGTGAAACCCTTGTGTAACCACAGAATAAGCCTAACGCGATTTTTGTGTCTACATCATCATCATCCTATACCAGTCCACTGTTGGATAAAGGCCTCTTCCGATCTTCGGTTTTTCTGATCCAGTCGCTGCCAGCTGTCTTTCGCAAGTCGTCTCTCCACTTGGTCGGCGGGCGTCTTACACTACGTTGTGTTTGTATCTACGGTGAATCCTATATGATAAAGTGCCAGGGCCAGCTTAAGATGAGCCGTACGTTGAAACGTTCTTGTACATTTAGGGTTTCAAGTTATTTGGACATAATACTGAGTTTTGTGCTGTCTGTAATTTCTGAACTACAAACCCGACTTGATAAAATTTAAAGTAGGTACCTCTTTTCTAAAATAAAATAATGAATGAAATCGGAATACGTCAATTACATCTAAGTACACATTTTGACTTTAATCCCCTCTCCCAATGGAACGATGATAAATATTGGGATAAGAAGTATCCAATCTCCTACCTCGTAGTATGAACTCATATCATACCAAGTTTCATTTGAATTCATTTAGTAGTTTCGGTGTGATAGGCGGTCAAGATACAGACAGTCAGACAAAAATGAAAAATATACAGTTTTGGCCTTAGTATTATTATTTATTCTGTGCCTCAGTACCGAATAAAGAGAACCCTCCGAAAAATATTATTTATTACTTCAAATTCAAGATATGTTTGGACCACTATCCAGCAGGAACCCTTTATTTTTTCGGGATAAAAGTATAGGTAAGTACTCAATTTTAACCTACCATATAAACTTTGACTGTGCCACGTTGCATCAAAATCCGTCAAGTAGTTTCAGCGTGATACGTATTCTTTTAAATAAGTTTCAACCTCTATCCTGAGAGAACCCTTTATGTTTTCGGAATGAAAAGTATCCAATGTAATTTCTCGTAGTATGAACTCAATTCGTACTAAGTTTCATTTGAATTCATTCAGTAGTTTTGGCATGATCCGCGGTTAAAGTACACACAGGCAGAGACACAGACAGAAAAAAAAAACAGTTTTGGTTTCAGAATCGAATGTAGATTTCCCTCCGAAGAAAAAAATATTACTTCATACTTAACATAACTTTGGACCCATATCCCACAGGAACTGATTATTTTTTCGGGATAAAAAGTATCCCCAATTTTCACTCATCATATAAACTATGGCCCAAATTCTAGAACGACAAATCGATAGTATCGATTGATCTCTAATCACCTGATCATTACTTGAGGCTCAATGCAGGTGAATCAAGATTTAAATCGAGCCTCAAGCCACAGAATACCTAATAATACTAGCGGATATTCTTTTTGCCCATGGATCAGTGTGTTTTCATTTACATTTTAATTTGTTTATCAATTTCGTCCTAATCTATCTATACTTGTAAATTAAGCAGTAAGTACGAAAAAAACTGTACAAGAAAGATATTTAAAAAAAAGGTCTAGGGTACTTAAAATAAGCTACTGAACAAGAATATAATATATTTTTAAATCGTTTCTCTTCCGTTTTTCTTTTTGTTTATTTGTCTGTCTGTATGTTTGTTCGCGCATCACGTAAAAACTACTGGACCGATTGCGATGTGGTTTTCACAGTTGGTTGGGTTTGACTTAAAAACTGGTGTACTTGGTACGTATCTGATGTCTTGGTACCCCAATCTGATGAGTAGAATTCGAGCAATCGATACACAACTATTTGACGTCTGAACGAAGTTTGATGATTTTGGTGGTTTTGGTAAATTCTGGAATTTCACAGGATCCTTATATCACAGAAAAAGAATCACGCGGGCAAAGCCACAGCTAATAAAAGAATGAAAGCTTACCTAAAATTTAGTATTATAGTTTGAAAATAAAGTACCTACTAGCTGTGCTCGTGGCTTTGTCCATGACCCATGAACATGACCAGAAGTACCTATAAAGTACAATATAATACTACTTTAGATTTAGATTAAGCACAAACTAATGTATTATTTCATCAATAATAATTACATAGTATACCACATTTCAATTTTCTAAAGTGTGACGACAACGAAATTTTAAAAAAAGAACTACAGAACGTACATATATGTCAATGTCAATATGTAGCTTGTTTTGATGGGCGTTTATTTCTAACTAGTGATCGGATATCGATATCAGAATTTCTCGCTAACTGATCTCGCTGAGTGTTCTCATCGGATCTCAGATACGTTACACCTCAAATAAATATATTTTCTTCTTCTTAGCGGATCTTCAGATCCATTGTCATTTTAATAAATGTTATTTAACTATATTTTCTCATGTTATGATCCGTTGGTACTCAAATAAATATCGTTTTCAACGGATCATACGGACAAAGGGAACAGGGTCTCTATTTATTTTTACACGATTCTATCCATGTTTAGATTGACTAATTTAAACAAAAAAATATTTTTGTGATTTAACTATAATAGTTAGACATGTTTTATAGACTTTTTGTCTTAGATTTGTAAAGAAGTTTGTGTATCATCAATAGTATTCGCAGCGCACGCCAAGTAATTACATATACAAGCAATATTTTTTGATATGCCTTTAGCAGTCCACTACTGAACATAGGCCTTCCCCAAAGAGCGCCACGACAAACGGCCTTGTGCCGCCTCCATCTACCGTCTCCTTGCGATGGCTACAATGTCGTCCGTCCATCGTGTGGGGGGCGGGGGAGGGGGGGGGGGGGTCTCCCTACACCATACCGGTCGCACTCCGCAACAAGTACAAATATTATACCTACACTTTGCGGCCGCAATATTGCGATTAATTCAGTAGAGTGTCAAGCGTGCGCTCGATGAGTCGCGCGCCGTGTGCTTACGATAAAGTACCTACTTACGTAAAGTTTTTGTCAGATTTTATTATTTTCTTAATTATGAGTACCAAGAAGAAACCTAGAATGTACTGCATAGCTTTCGGTCTGACAAGTCTCGAAAAATACCTACATTCCGACATTTTATTACGTAGGTAGCCCTTTCTTTTTTATTCATTATTAAGCATGGAAATCAGACAGGCACCTTTAATTCATCAAAGTGTACCTATTAAGTTATAATCAGATAATGAGGTACTAGGTCTATTCTGATAGGAATGTCATTATATGTAGTTAATAGAACTATGAACATTTATAATAATAAGTAAAAAAAATATACATTATTACATAATTGTTTATTCTGTTACAATATCTAAGTCATATCATATCACAGAATAATTACTTGCACAAGTACCTATGTAGAGTGTGTATGTACCTGGTTGTATCTTGATACAACCCTACCGAGCGAAAAAGTGACAGAGCGATTCTGAAACGGTAAGAGCAATGGAAGCTCTCGCGCGTTGTGATACGGTACATTCTAGCCTGCACGCAATGGTAAATATAATTGAAAGCTCGCTGCGCTGTGCGAGTTAAATTGCACTTTATTGCGTTGTAGCGAGAGTTGCTATGTATTTAAATGACTTTACTCAGTTATCTTTCTGTACTTGTTCTATTATTTATTCTGTGACAAAAGTAAATAATGGAACATTACCAGATGTAATAACCTTGAATGTTCTCTGAATACTTCCGTGTACATTACTAACTGTACACTTGTACTCTCCCCAATCGGTAACAGGATATTGCTGCAAATTATTTAGCCTTTCTACTTTTTTCCATCGTGATCTGTTAAAAAATAAAATTATATTTTTTAAATGAAAACATACAATAGTCAGCATAAAAATAGTTCTAAATGTTATAACCTGGAATTCTTAAACTTTCGGTATGGTCGAAAATTGAAGTATTCCAAGTTAGAGCTTTAGGTACATGATAACACAGCAGAACATCTTAAACATTTACATCTATTTAGAATCCCCTGCTTCTACTATAAGCAAGTTAAAAAAGTACGTTTATCTACACTCATACCGTAAAGTCAGGATTATGAACTCAAAAATGTTGACATAATGATACAAAAATACGCACCGCACGTCTATAAGAAACATAGTAATAATATTATAACCCTGTTTTTGTACTAAACGATGTTATAATTAAATATAAATAAAACAGCTAAAAACTCACGAAATAGAGTTAATAATGATGTTATAATTATTTATTTTTTACCATTAAAGCACCTATGAGGGTTTTCGTCATTTATTGTCTATGGCGGCGCGTGTTAAAATGTGGATTGGATTTTGGCGCCATAATTTACTTTACATTAGCACCTAACCAATTTAACGTAATTTATTATGTTGATCAAATGTTTTATCTTGATTAAAAATGTGACAAAGATGTGTTAAACATGTGAAAACAGTGTTCGTGAGGAGAATTTGACTCCGCCTGACTGCTTTTGTATAGAAAGTAACTAACATAGCTCTAAGGATAAGCATGCTGAAGTTTCAGTGGGCAGGCCATATTTCCCGAAGAACCGACAACCGGGGTAGAGTAGTAGTGTAGGACGCCCTGTGACCAGTTGGAGTGACGACCTGCGAAAAGCGTCTGGCAGAAAATGGATCTAGAGAGGTGAAGGCCGAGCTCAGTGGCGTGCATTAGGAAAGCCTACGTCCAGCAGTGGACAACTATAGGCTGATGATGATGACTTGAGTATAGGGTGGCAGCATGATTCATGTCTTTTCTCATTATTTTTATTTTTATAGAAATTTCAGTTGAAAGAATCCCAACGAGTAAACATTCTATCAATGGTAACTTTTTCAGTCATTTCAATTTCTTGAAAGGTACAGCCTTTTCACAAACAGAGCCGATTGTTTGAAAAGCTTTGAGAGAATTGCTTGAACCTGTTTGATTATTCGATTCGATATTACTGTACAATATTAGTTTGATCTGCGAAAAGAAAGTTGGGACAATCACGCGCGTTATTGTTATGCATTGTCCCATCCATCAATATTTATCTATTATTGCAGGTTGTTACATCAGAAAAAATATGGACACATAATAAATTATGCCCTTGATATTATCCAATGTATACATACCAGCGTGGCTAACTTCTACTAGCAACAGCGATCTAGTATTAAAAAAAACACGAGAAAATTAAACTTTCGTGCTCGACCCATGTAAGGTCTTCTAATGCTTTCCAAACTCTTTCAAACAAAACCGTAAAAAAACGGATATTATTGCTCAATGTCATACGGAAGATAAATTTATTGTCGATGGGAAGGGTTAAGAGTGAACGGATTTTTGGAACCGTACGAAGTCTGTTTCGACTTAAACAAAAATGTGGCCGTGTATGTAAGTGCACCGATGACTTTGGAGCGACACGGAAATGGAGTTGACACGTTGGCGTTTACATGGACCCCGGCTCCAGGACTAAGCTATGGGAAGCCGAATGGAGGCTTCAACTGTGGGGCGTCCAACGATTGCTACTATGCAAAGAGTCAGCTACTGAACGCGAATGAGTTATCATTTGGTGCTGCACAGATTGCAAGCTTCAACGAGAATTTGAATTCAGTAGCTATTTGGAACCCATGTAGCGGTAGTAACAGAGTAAGTTATATATATATATAATAATATATGTAATATATGTAATATATGTCTGTCACAGACAGATAACTTAATCTGCCGTTCAATAAACTGCCTAGGCTTGTGATTAAATGGTGCCATTCAACAAAAACAGTCTGAATGATGATCAGCCGTATGTAGCTGATTTTCTTCGACCATTCATACAATAGGGCTTGAGTGTGACAAAAAAGACGCAATTCTATCAAACATAGTACGAGTAGTTTGCAAACAAACGATTCACTGCTAAATTCACATTATTTTTCTTTTTGCGTAAACGCAATCAATTTGGGAGAAAAACCATTGATGTATATGTTACTATGAAAAACTATCAAGTTTGGTTGCTTTCAGACGCCATATTGACCAAAGGCTAGCTAAAGATACATGTATGGGCTTCAACGCCAGATGGCAGAAAGTGGAGCTACATTTAAATGTGGAACTAGATTAAAGTGAATAGCCTAGGCATGCAGTTCAACGTGATCGATCCAAAATAATTTACCTAGCTGTTTAATTGATTGGCTGAATATCATTGAATCAAAAGGCTAGGCTGGCGGGTGCAGCTATCTGCTGGTGACATACGAGTACAATATTCTTTAAAATTTTACTAATAATTTTGTAATAAAAACTTAAATAAGTACCAACCAAATTATTCCTGAACAAATAATATATTTTTCATGTGTAGACTTCCTGGCAGCAGTTCGAAGGGAAACTGAAGTATGTTGCTTCCTATCAGACTTGGTCCTCATGGACAGGGGCGAGTGACTACGTCAACAAAAACGGAGGACTCGTATCTTGATATTTGTGGAAGGTAAGCTAATACCATCCATGACACTATAATATAAAGCAATGACAGATTTTGATGTAATTTTTAATCGATGTTTTAGAGTTTTAATTTTGATACAGATTTTCCTGATTTGATTTTTACAGAAAGAAAGAAGAAGAAATTTCTTGTGAAGCCCAATCTTAATTCCAGCTTTGAGTAATCAACCACACTAATAATCCGGATTAAATTTGTGGCCATACACTCTCACACATGTTTCAGCAAAAGATATATAATAGAATGTTAGTTTTTGCGGGATATGAATTACGAAGGTCTTTCCTCTGTTATGGTTTACGTCAACTACGACTCACAGGTGGCCAACGACAGTGGATGCACTAAGTGCTGCGAGTCCATGCGACAGTCGTCTGACAAATTTATTTAATGTTGTACTGTAGAAGAGTTCAGTGAGACATTTGGCGTACCCGTTGACAGGTTTAATCTATCTATATACTTAAAAAAAACAAAAGAAACGAAAAAATCTGCACAAAGAACAGAATTAAAAAAGAAATGGCCTAGGGTACACAAAATAAGCTACTGAACAAGAATGTAACGGGGTCGGGGGTTGTTAGTAGGGTTTTAGAGGGGCCGAGGGTGGGGAGAGGTAGGACAAGAGAGGAGTGGTGGGAGGGAGAAGAGGGAGGGGGAGACAAAAAAATATATGCCACAGGGTGCAGCTAGTTTACAATATATTTTTTATCCCATTTAGGTATTCGACAAACGCTGGTTGGTTTCTCGAAAAGTGGGAGCAAAGAAGGTATTTTCTATTCAAGACTTTCAGAGAAGGCAGTAATGAGTTTTGAATTTGGAACGTGAATTTTGCTAAGACATTTTCTACGTACAATGGAATTTTGTTCATTGGATCGCGTGGCGCGCTGTCTGTATTTGAAAATAGAATCTTGTGAATGTATGGCATAGACAACAGAGCCTATCCATAGAGATCAGTAAAATACGGAGAGTAGGAAAAAATTAAAAGCGCGCGAATTACGATATCATCGTCAAGGAGACAAGGAATATTGACGGTTTTTTTTGAAAGTATTCAAGCTGTCATGTTGTAAATTTTTATTTTTTCTTCATATGAGTGTTTTTTCGAGTGTTAATGAGTAATATTGGTGTAATATTAATCATTATGTGTTTGTTAACGTGCACGAGTGTGGACAAAGGATAAAAAAACAAAAAACGTTACTAATTGTGATGTTTTCAAAACTCTCCAGGAAGTTTCAGTAAAACGTACACCATTTTACTGATTCGTGACTTTGACAATTATTGACTGTGACTTGACAATACTTTAATAAACTAAACTTGACATTGGCGAAATTGCTAGTAGGCCAGTGCCTCCGCAGAAGCCATTAAAATAAAAAAGAAGAGGAAGGAATATTGACAGTGTAAAAACTAAATAATTTCGCGAAAATGCAAGTGTAGCGAAAGTATTATTATACCTGAAAATACTACGCAATAAATGTGATACAGAATTTATTACCAACTAAATCCCGGGAACAAATATTTGAAAGCTTATATCAATTTTATCGAGTGGGGAAATGCAAAATAAAGCGAATTTTTTTTCGGAAACCTGACCTATGTTACGAATTACCCAAATCAGCAACCTTCACATGTTGTCGGCTAGTACCAATAATGACATTCAAATCTAGATCTGCACAGAACACAATATCTGAAGACTTGTCTGAAAGGCGTAAATCAAAGAAGTACAAAATGATACTATTTTTTTAGTTACGTATAAGTAATTACCTAGTTTATTTTAAGTTGTAAATTTTAAATTTTCGCGATTCAAAAACATAGATAGATATATAAACGGGACTTAATCGCACTGAAAACTTAATATTTACGGTCACGAGAAGAGTTCTCTTAACCACGATCAATGCAACTTGATCGAAACGTCGAGGTAAATAAATATTATTTTAAGTTGTTTATTTTTAGTCCATTTAATACCCTTTGAATTAAATAAGATGAGTTGTAAAGTATCTAAAAGCGTCTGGTATTTATTTTTCTCATAGAGGCGGATGAAAAGTAGAGTGTATCACTTGGATGCAAAATTATTTTTCCTCGGGTGACGTATATTAAATCCCTCGCTACGTTCAGGATTCTACTCTAGAATCCTTCACTCCGCTCTGGATTCAAAATAGCGCCCTCGCCGTCAAAATATTATTTGCTCCCTCCTCATACAATCTACTAATGATATTCTCCGTGTTCATGTGATGTTAAGTTATAAACTTGTCAAAGTGCTATAATTTTACCTATCTACCTATTAGAATAAACCAGTAAGTAAAAAAAGTCTGTACAAAAGATAATTAGTCTGAAGGTAATTAAAATAAAGATTGGTCAAGGCTGCTTAGAATAAACTAATGAACAAGAATATAAGATTTAAAAAAATGGTGTCTCTCTGTCTATTATTCCTCTTTACTCTTCTGTCCGTAAGGATATTATGTGTACTGATAGTAGGTAAGTTGAAAGCGGTACTTCCCCAGACGGACAAAATTTTCAAACATAATATTAAGTACTAATAATAGTAATATTAAGTACCCATGCCGGTTTATGTTGGGAACAATATTATCGAAGCTGTTGACCACTATGTCTACTTAGGTCAGACGATTCAATTGGGTAGATTCAACTTCAACAAAGAGGCCTACCGGCAAATCCTACTCGGATGGGCAGCGTTCGGAAAATTATGCCATATCTTCTCATCGAAGATACCGTAGAGACTCAAGATGAGCACAAGAACTGCACAACCTGATTCCCCCATCACCTTTCCATCACCGTACGACTAGACGATCAGCAAAGCGCCACTCTTTCATGGTTGAAATACCTCGCACAAGAACGAAGCGTTACGCTTCTTCATTTATTATAAGAACTGCAAAGGAGTGGAATGCCCTGCCCTCGTCAGTGTTTCCGGTAAATTATAATCCCATTGTGTTCAAGTCAAGAGTGAATAGGTATCTACTAGGAAAGCGTGCTACACCTTCGACCACATCATCGCTTTCCATCAGGTGAGATCGTGGTCAAACGATTGCCTAGTCCGTAATAAAAAAAAGAAAAATAAGAAAAAAAGATGAAAGTTTATTATCAGTGCGTGTTGCCAGTGATGTCATTCGGCACTGAGACGTCGTTGCTAACTATTGGTCTCATACACAAGCTCAAAGTCGCGAAGCGAAGGCAGGGAAGGCGTGTTTTTTTTAAACTTTTAAGCTAGTTTAATATTTTAAAACCCAGATAATTTATTTTTTGAACTGTTTTTTTTTAATGTTATCGTGTTGTAAAATATATAAGTAGTACTGAAAAATTGCATAAAAATATGTAAAAATTGCAAAATTATTTTGTTAGTTTCGATAATCGCGTTTAATTAAACTCTTTTATCAGTTTAAATTCGACAAAAGACCGATTTGAACGTAACAGGGAACTCCAACTGATAACCCTGGGAAAAACTTTATGTATTTCGCAATCTTACTAAGAAATAAGGCGTGGTTCAAACTACAAAAATCCAAACATTGAAATAAATTTAATCAAGGTATATTTATAGTTTCTGTACTTTCTCTCTCTCTCTCTCTCTCTCTCTCTCTCTCTCTCTCTCTGTTTCTGAGAGAAGCTCCTGTGGAAGGTGATTTAGACTTTATCTATCTATACTTTTAATAATAAAATGACGTAACATTTGTGAGTGTGTGAGGTTGTAGGGGGTAATTTCTGGATCTACTGAACCGATTTTGAAAATTTACCACTAGGAAGTCACGTCATTTGTGAGTGTCGTGGGCATCAGCTAGTGTTACATAAAATAAAACCGACTTACTGATTAGCTAAGTACCAAAATAACAGAAGCGGTCGTGCACGCCCTAGGAGCTTGCCTTGCTCAGCCAAATGCCAGTTTACTTTTGTCTCTTGTTTCATAGATATAGGATAAGAAAAAAAGTTTTAGAGGGAAAAACTACATTGCATGGATTCTTCACGTTCTAAATTCATTCATCTCATGTATTCTATACTTTTAATAAGGGATTAAGTAACAAAAAGTCTGCACAATGAAGATAATGAAATAACTAACTCAAAAAATAACATATGCCATAAATTATATTATATAGGTATTGTTGGAATGTCCTTATCATGGCCTTCAATTTGATACCCATATTGTAACCTTCGATGTTTTTTTTGCGCCTCTGGTAATGGAGCCATAGAACGCATAATCCATTTTTTTTTTTAATAAATAGTTTTTGTTTCTCGGGGGGATGTAAGGATTGTAACGATACCCTATACGTCTAAATCTGTTCAGGCATTTAAAAGTTATGGTGAAATAAAGAAACTCACAAACATACATGAATCCTAAAAACGTCTAAAAAATCGTGTAAAAATAATGTTCTAGGCTAGGGTACTTAAGAGGCTACGGAATAAAAATACAAAAAAAAGACTCAGTAAATGCGCGCGTGTCTTTCTGCGTGTCTGTATGTCTGTGTTCGCGCAACACCTAAAAACTACTGGACCGATTGAAATGCGGTTTTTCACTGTTGTGTCAACTCAGGCAGAAAAAATATTGATCTAAAGTTTAGCTCAGAAGGTAGACACATTCACCGCAATGTCTGTGGCTTTCATTAAGTCTTCGGTAATTCAGTTACAGGGGCAAGAAGAGCAAGACATCGAGTGTGACATCGTTTGTGTAAATTATTTTTCACACCTTGGGTGTTTGCATCTAGTGCAAACCGGCACTGGCACATGTTACTCCTGCAGCGGCATACCTACTCGTACTTGTGTTCCTAGCCAGCTTAGCAATTTCCATACTGGCCTTGGAAGTTTATGGCAAGCTGGGAGTTTTTCTGCAAGAGGAACAAAGTCACTGTGTGCATTACCTTCCTGCCACAGTTTGAGCCTTGCTCCTCCAGCAGCATGAACAGAGTAAGGTTCCGTTGTTTTGATGAAGCTTCTACGACTAATGGCTTATTGGTGGAGCATGTCCGTTTAATCTGATGCCTGCTGCCTGTCTCTTGCTAACATTTTACCCAGCTAAAAGTAACTTCTCTCCCCACGCAGGGTGAAGCCACACCTGCTTGTGGAAAGAGCTTGCTAATGGTAGTGGGTTTTAGGCAACCGTTAATGATCCTGCAGGCATCATTAAGGGCGATGTCACCTATTTCTTATTTGCAAAGCGATGCAATAAAATCTGGTATATGTTGTATCCAAAGCCGATGAGTAGTAGCCGAGTTATCGATAAAACTATTTGACGGCTGAACGAAATTTTGTATATTGTACTTAATAGGTATGTTTGGTTAAAAGTATTCTATGAAAATATCGCTTATGGTACTATTAACCCAGAGAAATGACCACGTGGTTTAGTACATAATATTCTTATTTCACTATAAAAAATATATTTATTTATGTATGTACTCGCCTTAATGAAGCATTCAAAAGTTCATCAGTTCAGACAAATCATGCTATAAATAAGTTAACAACAAGTTTATCTTAGCATTTGTCGTACAATATCGGGAGACGATGATGCTGTTAAAATGTTTGAGCATTTTCGTCGTTTTATACTTAAAAATACCGAATATATCATGTAAAGGCAGCACTATTGCTTTTGCCATAGACGATACTCGAACTATGGGGTCGGTCATAGATGAAGTCAAAAGAGAAGCAAGTACCATTATGAACACAATGCTTGCTGAGAAATCTAGTGAAATTAAAGAGTTCGTACTCATCACGATCAATGATCCAGGTAAAAACATAAACAAGTTTATTCACGTTCTTTCTTATAATTTGTTATTTCATAGATAATCTCATTTTCATTTCTTATAAAGTCTCATTGTTATTTCTTATAAAGGCGCATGGTTATTTCTTATAAAGTCTCATTGTGCTTTCTTATAATTACTCATTGTTATTTCATGGAAATTCTCAGTGTTATTTATCATAAAGTCTCATTGTTCTTTCTTATATTTCTCTTTTCGTTTGTTCTTGTTTTGTTGTTGTTTGTTTACAATCTGATTCCCCCATCACCTTTCCATTACCGTACGTCTAGACAATCGGCAAAGCGCCATCTTTTTATGGTTAAAATACCTTGCACAAGAATGAAGCGTTACGCTTCTTCATTTATTATAAGAACTTCTAAGGAGTGGAATGCCCTACCCTCGTCAGTGTTTCCGGTAAAATATAACCCTGATGTGTTCAAGTCAAGAGTGAATAGGTATCTACTAGACAAGCGTGCTACACCTTCGACCACATCATCGCTTTCCATCAGGTGAGATCGTGGTCAAACAATTGCCTAGATCGTAATAAAAAAAGAAAAAAAACTCATTTTTATTTCTTATAAAGTATCATTGTTATTTCTTAAAAACGTCTCATTGTTGTTTCTTATAAAGTCTCATTGTTCTTTCTTATAATTACTCATGGTTATTTTAATAGAAAGTCTCATTGTTATTTTTCATAAAGTCTCATTGTTCTTTCTCATAATTACTCATTGTTTTTTCTTATAATTACTCATTGCTATTTCATAGAAAGTCTCATTGTTATTTATCATAAAGTCTCATTATTTTTTATTATAATTACTCATTGTTATTTCATAGAAAGTCTCATTGTTTTTTCTTATAATTACTCAGTGTTATTTCATTGAAAGTCTCATTGTTCTTTCTTATAATTACTTATTGTTATTTCATAGAAAGTCTCATCGTTCTTTCTTATAATTACTCATTGTTATTTCATAGAAAGTCTCATTGTTATGTTTTATCAAGTCTCATTGTTCTTTCATAGAAAGTCTCATTGTTTTTTCTTATAATTACTCATGGCTATTTCGTTTTAAGTCTCATTATTATTTCTCATAAAAGCTCATTATTTTTTATTATAATTACTCATTGTTATTTTATAGAAAGTTTCATTGTTCTTTCTTATAATTACTCATTGTTTTTTTCACAGAAAGTCTCATTGGTCTTTCTTATAATCACTACATTCGGCCTTTCAGGCTTTCAATAATCAAAAATAAAATCTAAAAATAAAATTTCAATTGAATTTAAAAAACACGACCTAAAAACTTCAATAACAATTCAAATATTAATATTTATGGCACTATAAAATCTCTTAACCAGTCTTATACACAATAATAAACACAGGTCATATAATTAAAGTAAAATGTCATCTAAAAATAATAATTAATTTAATGGTCATGTGTTATATAAATAATAAAATTTTGATTGGATTATGTCAGAAAATATAAAAATTGAATACAGTCCAATCAATAACACAATATAACAACAAAATGTTAATTATAAATATCAGACTTGTCATCTAAATAGTCCCTCACACTGTAATTATGTCTTTCGAATTAAAAAACTTATTAATTTAAATTTAATAATATTTATATTCGTGCTCTCTTTAATTGTTTTCGGTATATGATACGTTTACGTTTATTATACGTTTTGTATTCATTCACGTTTTTCCTTTTTTTATAGTTATTAGTAATTAAAGTGAAATTGTATGTAGTTAAAAGAAAAATATATAATAATTGGCACTAGAATAGCCTGTTCGAATCTTAGTAGAAGATAGTTCTGCAAGTTGCTACACATATTATCAAATAGCTGCACCCGCAGCATTGCCCACGTGCAAACTTAGCCACCCCTGTTTACCCCCATAAGGAAGGAATTTCAAACAATACCTCCTTATTGTTCTCCCCTAGAAATATTTCCTATTAATTTCAAATCTCTAGGTCCACTAGTTTAGGCTGTGCGTTATCTATCATTCAGTTTGTCATGACATACTGTTTTTTAGGTACTATACTATAGATTACATTATTTTATCGTTTTATGCCCAGGTATATGTTCTTTATCATTTCAGATGTCGTATTACGAGCAAAAACCAAATCTCCTAGTATTTTTCTAAAGAGTATACAAAGTATTTCTGTACACAACAGTTATCAAAACAACGAATGTGAGGAAATGTCATTGCATGGAATAGAAAAAGCCTTGAAAGCGAGCGGGCCCGATGGATCCTATATTTTCGTTTTCACTGACGCTTATGCAAAGGATTATGAAAATATTGACAAAGTAAAAAAATTGTGCCAAAAGAAAAAGGGTCAGGTAAAATAAATTTTACTACCTTCCACCGTGACCAGCATGCTACTCCTTTTTAGGGTTCCGTTGTCAAATAAGGGACCCTTATAGTTTCGGCATGTGCGTCTGTCCGTCCGTCTGTGCAACTGTCATTCCATTCGTTCATCTGTCCATCCGTCTGTCTGTACATCCATTTTATTTAGAGACCATTACACTACAAAGTTGAAATTTAGCACATCCGTACCAATATATAAAAGTGATACGTTGTCTGTTTGTTTGTTTGGGGAGCTTTCACGCGATAACGGCTGGACGGATTTTGATGAAATTTGGAATGGAGATAGTTTATACTCTAGAATAAAACATAGAATACTTTTTATTCCGGAAAATTGTAAGTTTCCACGGGAAAACTGGAAAATGTCGATTAATCGCTGTCAGGAACGGTTGCCATTGAAATGAAATAACAAGTCTATCAAAAAACACTAACAGCGTAGGTGCTATACTTCTGCTTTGGTTTTTAATATCCCAGAAGAACATAGGATGTTTCTTTTCGCGATAAACTGTAGTCCGCGCTGACGAAGTCGCGGGCGAAAGCTTGTTAATAGATAAAAGAGTATGAGTATAATGTTTTACAAGTAATTTTTTTTATAAAAATACTAAAACACGACTGTATGACTCTATTCAATAAAACTTTAAACAACTCGCGTGTTATGTCAGAGTTTTTATTTTCTGCCGCGATAGCAGACGGACGCAATGCGATTCGAGCTGACCACAAGTAATCTTTATATCTATACTTATAACCAGCGACCCGTCCCGACTTCGCACGGATAGATATATAGAAAGATAACATTAGTAGGTACTTTATTTGGACAAATAGAACCTAAAAATAATTAATTATACAAAAAAAAATTGCACAATTATAACATGAGAACGATTCCTTACACTAAATATTTTATTTTGACAAACAGAACATAACAACAATTTCTAATCCTAAATACTGAATTTGTACAAATATAACATAAGTAACAACAATTCCTTACAATAAATACTTTATTTTGACACATAGACCATAACAACAATTTCTAACCCTAAATACTGAATTTGCACAAACATAAGTAACAACAATTCCTTACACTTACTTCCTCCATAAACTATTGTATTCTCTTTGCTATAATGTTTTGTTTACAGATTTTATATTGACGTACTATTTTGTCTTTAGTATAATTCTGTTTAACGCAAAGAGGTTGAATTACCTACGCTTACTGTTATTTAAGGTTTAACGCCAGTAAGCGTACCTCCTTTGGCTTAAAAACCGGGTAGGAAGTAAGTGTAATTGCACCTCCTTTTGCTTGAAAACCCGGATGGGGCTCTTTCGGGGCGCAAGGCCGTTTGTTTGACGTGAAACGTCTACGCCACGTACAAATCGCGAGTTATACCGAATTAAAGATCACAAAAACATCAATTTGGCTGATTTTGCTTTGTGCGTCCTGTTACTACAAACAAACACACAAACAACAAATCTTATCTCTTTATAATAGTTAAGGTTTATTCGCCAGTAAGCGTAATTCAACCTCCTTTAATTTAAAATTCTGGGTTTGACTGTGTCGGGCGCAAGGCCGTTTGTTTGTACGTGAGACGTCTACGCCAGATCTAGAATGTTTAAAATCGGTTATGCATGTATTTCTTGCGTTTAATGAGTTCATCTGTAATTTTCTTTATTTTACATTTTAATACGCGTCATAACTTCTAAAAAAACTTCAGTAAGCGTAATTCAAAATCATTGTGAACAGTGCCTATTAGGTGTTTTGTGGCAGTACTGTTTGATCATAGACAACTGCATTACTCACGTACTCAAGACTTGTTTTTATTTCGTTTCCATGGCAACGTTCCTTATACAAAGTAGGAATCGTAATAATCGCAAATTTTTGATACATCGGGTTACATTATTGCAATTTTTGTAGGGAAACCTATGTTTTTGAAAAATAAAATATTGCCCATGTTACTCGCTAATAATGTAGCTTTCTATAGGTGAAAGAATTTGTAAAATCAGTTCAGTATTTTTTGAGTTGATCTATGACAAACAAACAAACAAACAAACAAAGAATCAATCAAATACCTAAATAATAAAAAAACCTCGCTCGCTAATAATATTATTAGTATTAGTATTATTAGTACTTATAATAAACCTGTAACAGGTCCAATTCTGTCCATTGAAGATATTATGTATTTTATTATATTTTGTTGAGGGTTCTCTATGTTCTATATTGAAGTCAAAATTGTTTTTTTTTTTTAATTTTTGTCTTTCCGTCTGTTTCATGAGCGTAGGCATCGCACCGAAACTATTGAATGAATTCAACTGAATCTTGTTATGATTTGAGTTCATACTGCGAGGTAGGACATTGAATACTATACAAACCGAAAAATTAAAGGGTTCCTGCAGGATTTTGGTTGTAAGTTATTTAAAAGAACACGTATCATGCTGAAACAACTGGACGAATTTTGATGCAACTTTTCAAAGTCATAGTTTATATGATGTGTTAAAATTGAGGATACTTTTTATCCCAAAAAAAAGGTTCCTCGGGATAGGGGTCCAAACTAATGTTAATTTTTAAGCAATTAATATATTTACCTATAATAAAGCAATAAGTATGAATAACTAGCTTAAAAGCTAAAAAAAACAGGCCTGCCCTGCCAAAAAAGAGCTTTTCTCAATAAATTATATACTGTTGGAATGTGCTTCAATTTGATACCCATAGGTATTGAAAAATTCGAAGAAAACATATTTTTTTTCTTATATTATAATGGAGCCATACTGCCGCCATAATCATTGTTTTTTAAAAAAATAGCCTATATTACTCAGGGGGATGTAAGAATTCTAACGATACCATACGTCTGAATTTGTTAAGGCATTTCAAAGTTATGGTGGAATAAAGAGACTCACATACATACAAACATACAAATATACAAACATACAAACATTCAAACATTCAAACACTCAAACATTCAAACATTCAAACATTCAAACATTTAAACATACAAACATACATGAATGCACTAAAAATAATACACTCCTTTTTTTGGGCAGTCGTGTAAAAAGTCTGTACAAAGAAGATAATTTAAGTACCCTTATAATAAGCTACTGATCAAGAATATAACATATTTTTTTCATTTCTGTCTGTCGGTATGTTTGTTTGTCCGGTATGCATTACATAAAAACTACTGGACCGATTTCAATGCAGTTTTCACTGTTGGATAGATTAGGGTTTGATTCAAAAAACTCAATCCAATGAGTAGAAGCAGAGCAATCGATAAAAAAATGTTTGACGTCTGAAGGAATTTTGTTCAAATGTTGGTATATTGAATTGTTGGTATATAAGGTCTTGGAATAACACAAACAGTACTTTTAATCTGGAGAAATGATCACGCGTGCGAAGCTGCGGGCACAGAAAATCTATACTTATAATAAAACTGTAACGGGTCCAATTCTGTACATTGCAGATATTTAGAAATATTTTTTTGGACCTTACTCGATTCGATACTGAAGCCATAACTGTTTTTTTTTTCATTTTTGTCTGTATGTCTGTCTGTATATTGGCTAGGCATCACGCCGAAACTACTGAATGAATTAAAATGAAACTTGGTATGATTTGAGTTCATACTACGTGGTAGGACGTAGGCTACTTTTCATCCCAAAAAATGAAAGGGTTCCCGCAGGATTGGGGTTGAAAGTTATTTCAAAAAACACTTACCACTCTGAAACTACGGGACGTATTTTGATGCAACTTAGCGCAGTCATAGTTTATATGATGGGATTGGAGATACTTTTCATCCCCAAAAAATAAAGAGTTCCTGCAGGATAATGTCCCAATTTCTGTAAATTAAAGATATTTTGTTTTTTTTGGGGGCCGTTCTATATTCAATACTAAAGCCAAAATTTTTTGTTTTAGATTTTGTCTTTCTGTCTGTCTGTCCGTCTGTCTGTCTGTATTTTGGAAGTGCATTACGCCGAAAATACTCAATGAATTCAAATGAAATTTGGTATGATTTGAGTTCATACCTCGAGGTAGGACATAGGATAATTTTCATCCCGAAAAATTAAAGGATTCCTGCAAGATAGGCGTTGCAAGTTATTTAAAAGAACACGTATCACCCTGAAACTACTTGACGGATTTTGTTGAAACTTGGCACAATCATGGTTTATATAATGGGTAAAAATTGAGGATACTTTTTATCCCGAAAAATAAAGTGTTCCTTCGGGATAATGTCTAAAATTCTGTAAATTGAAGATATTATGTTTTTTTTTGGATGCTGTTCTATATTCAATACTAAAGCCAACACTGTATTTTTTTAATTTTAGTCTGTATGTCTGTCTTTCCATCTGTCTGTCTGTATCTTGGCAGCGCACCACGCCGAAAATACTTAATGAATTCAAATTACATTTGGTTTGATTTGAGTTCACACTTCAAGGTAAGACATTGGATACTTTGCATCCCCAAAAAATTAAGTGTTTCTGCAGGATAGGTGTGGAAAATTATTTAAAAAAACACTTAGCATGCTGAAATTATTGGCACAGACATAGTTTATCAGATAGGTGAAAATTATGGATACATTTTGTCCCGAAAAAATAAAGGGTTCCTGTGGGATATGGGTCCAAATTCTATACATTAAAGATATAGTGTTTTTTTTGGAAATTACTCTATATTCGATTACGAAGCCTAGACTGTTTCATTTTTCATTTTTGTTTGTATGTCTGTCAGTCTGTATCTTAGCCGCGCATCACGCCGCCGGAACTAAAGGATGAATTCAAAAGAAATTTGGTATGATTTGGGTTTGTACTACGAGGTAGGACATAGGATACTTTACGTGTCGAAAAATTTATGGGTTATTATTTAGGGGTTGAAACTTATTATAAAGAACACGTACCACGCTGAAAGTAACAGACGGGTTTTGATGCAACTTGGCACTGTCTTAAGTTATATGATGGGTTAAAATCGAGGACACTTTTAATCCCGAAAAAGTAAAGGGTTTCTGCGGGATATGGGTCCAAAGTTATGTTAATATTTAAGTTATAAAAAATATATTTTGGATGGTTGTCTATATTCGATACTGAATCCAAACTGTTTTACTTTTTAATTTTGTCTGTCTGTTTGTCCGTATCTTGACCGCGCATCGCACCCAAACTACTAAATGAATTCAAATGAAAAAAATGCTCTTGGGTGCTTAAAAAAGGTATTGAACAATATTTTTTTGTTAATCGTGTCTTTCTTTCTATTTGTCTGTATGTTTGTTCGTTCACGCATCACTGGACCGATTGCAATGCGGTTTTCATTGTTAGATAGCTTAAAGTTTGATTTAAATCTGGTGTAATTGGTATCTCAATCCGGTGAGTAAGAAGCCGAGCAATTGATAAAGTATTTTTGACGGCTGAAATATTTTGTTCATATGTTGGTATATTGGTCCTGGAATAGCATATTATTCCACTTTGAACCTAAAGAAAAACACGCGTGCGAAGCTGCGGGTACAGCTAGTAGTAAATAAATTTAAAGTTTCCTTGTTACTTACATATTTTACTTTACTTTAATAATTGCAATTGCAACATTAGATTAAAGTACTTACATAACTTGAATAATCTAAAATTGAAAATGTTGTAAGGAGCTTGAAAGACAATTAATTGCAACTGTTTAGGTTAAATAATTACATATTTTTGGAGTCTTTTAAATCCCTTTATTTTATTACCTCACTCGATAAGTTTTAGTAACTTTTTGTTCCGTCGTAAATACAATACGACAACTGTAAGCCACCATATTTGTTTTCTTGACACTTCATATTTTATATACTCTAGCTTTCCCGTCCGCGACTTCGTCACAGTACACTACAGTTTATCGCACGGTTATCCTTTGTTCTTCTAGGATATTAAAAACCATTGCATAAATAGGTATAGCACCAATGCTCTTGATGTTTTTTGACAGACTTATTCTGTTTCCATGACAACCGTTTCTTACAGCGAGTAATAGACATTTTCCAGTTTTCTCGTGGAATCTTACAGTTTTAGGGAATAAAAAGTATCCTATGTTTTATTCCAGGGTATAAGCTACCTCCATTCCAAATTTCATCATAATCCATCCAACCGTTATTGCGTGAAAGCTCCCCAAAAAAACACACAAACAAACAGGCAACGTTTCACTTTTGTACATTGGTGTGGATAGCACTCTCGTGATTAAGATGAATTTAATGATAGCTCATTTATCAAAATCCATCAAACTATTTAGGCTGTAGGACGCGCCTAAGAAACGTACAAACAAACTAACAAACACAGAAACAAACAAACATACATACAACCCAAACACATAACCCTCCAAGTCAGGTAAAAATAATGTAACGTTGCTGTCACTACCTAGAGATATGTAATAGATTTTTGTTTTTCAGGTTGTGTTCGTATTGACAGGAGATTGCGAACATCCATCCGATAGAAGATACACAGTATACTACGAAATAGCTGCAGCCTGCTCCGGACAAGTATTTCGAGTGAAAAAAAATGAAATTCACACGGTAAAAATAACAAAATCAATAGTACTAAACATATCATCATTACGTATGTGTACGTCTTATATCATCAATTTTATTTCTTCAGGTTATAGAACCCATCAAAATATTCCTGAAAAGGAAACACTCCCTTGTTACTTGGACAATTAAACCCAGATCAGACACATATGTACAAGTGCCGGTAAGTTGATTTTTAATTTATTTATAGTATGTGATATGAATAATGAATAAAAGACAACAACGCGAGGACCTGTGTGAACCTTGATAGAGCTAGCTTGTTGGGTTTATGACAACGGCTTATTATTAGGACTTATGAAAAGGTTTGGTGGAAGCCAATGACGTTTTTATTTGATTTTATTTTGTCTTCATACTACAACTACAACAAAAACAAATACTATACGCTATGAAACATTTTGACAATCCATTTTCCATTTCAAGCTTCACATTCGTGAAGCTTTCGTGAAGCTTGAAATGGAAAATGGATTGTCAAATATAGCTTTGTCAGTTAATTTCAGAAATAAAAATACTCGTACTAAGCTAATTTCAGTTTGTAGAGACTTGCAAATATCGGATCATTAAGATTTAGGGACAGAGACATTATCGAGACTGCAGGCGCATGGACGCTCAGATAGGCTTTTGAAAATAACCATAAAAATATAAATATTTGTACACTTGAACTTCCTATAAGCCTGTAATGTACTGGCATGAGGGTATTCAACGGTTTCAAGTAGCAGATAGCAAGTACGGTAATCTATACCTATACAACAGTACCTTATTTATTCTGTGACAGTACCGTGACATACTGACTGACAGACAACGCACATCCAAAACCGATGGGCCTTGAGGTTTAAAATTTGGAGTATATTATTGTATTTGTATTTTTTTTGTTTTTTTTTTCCCTTGAGCCTTAGAGGTGCCATAAGGAAGGTTTTTTTTTTGGAAATTACATCATAATAACGAGGATGGGAAAGTTTGCACGCAGGCTATGCTGTGGGCGCAATTAGTTTATACAGGCAAATGCACGGTAAAAATAAATTGTCTTGGTCATCGATATCCTGGTACGTTTACATACAAAAAATATTTGATGATTGTTCATGCATTCTGCAAATTTACTTTTATATGCGACTTATTTATTTTGTTATTGTTTACTTTTATTCGCACTTAATATTTTTATTTATTTTTAGTTCACAATTACTGAAAACGCTGATTATGCGCTGGTGTCCGTGTCTGATGGTAAAAAAGGAAAGCTTCGAATATCGACAACAGATCATCTAGGACCTCAAATCGATAGCAAAATTTTAATGCAGAATGATTATGGCAAGGTATGTACTCTCTAAGTACTCATGGCGCGTATCACAACATAAACTACTATCAGCATAAAAACAGAGCACCCTACACCAAGAATTAAAAAAGGACAAATTCCACACCACCAAATCAGAATTGAAGCACCCAAGATATGGATGCCGATCTACTCGTACGCACAAGCCTCACGCGCACACTTACACCTTGTTATGCCAATCGTCCGCCATATCGCAGTAAGATCTCGACCTTGTTAGTCGTGTTAATTTCGTCAAGTTCATACGAGAATTCAAAAGCAAAGCAATATTTTGTGATGAAATCGTGTGACAACCACAAATTGTTCACTCTATGCTTCACTCATTTGTTTGGCAGTGTAGACATCAGCTCTTTTACTCGTAAAACCTTCTTGTCCTACACTTCATTTGCTTAAACGTGATCTCCAATAAATAACTCTTCTACTCCAACGGTTGATGTTTTTTCGAGAGATGTGCCAGTCCATTGCCAGTTCTTTGAGCTATGTCAGTTTGAGATCCGAGCACAGCTCTCTCCATAGCTCGCCGCTTAACCAGTCCTACCTTTAGTTTCAGTTCCGTAGGTGGTAGGATGCACGCATTATAGAATTTCGACTTTAGGCATTATGCTATGGACAACGAGAAGACTATTGACGAAGGTTACCAAACGCTGCCCATCCCAGATGAATCTTCCTATCAGCTTCCTTATTGAAGTCGTTTCTACCCAATTGCACATTTTGCCCGCAAGTAGACATATTTCTGAACAATCTCAAGAGGTACAATAGTAGGTATTTGTATTATCTTTGAGGTTTGACGTTAATGACGACAGCACTTGAAAAATGTACATAACCTTAGTTTTATGCTCATTCCGAGACCGACACGTCGAGATGAGTCAGCTTAGGTGTCGGTGAGAATTTGTTCAAGATCCTGAAGTGACTCCGCCACAAGGATGATTCATCAGCAAATCGTAGGTGTGCTAGCCATTCAAATTAATGCCCTTTTTTCCAGTTCGTGAACAGTTTCGGCCGCTAGTGCATAGGCTTGTGTTTTTTTTTTATAGGTTATATAACCTATAAAAAATAAATAAACACACCTACCTTTCTGACCTGCCAAAAAAGAACGTATGCCAATAAATTATATACTGTTGGAATGTGCTTCTTATGGCCTTCAATTTGATACTCATATTGTAATTTGTAGCTTTTCTTTTATTTTGCATTTGAAAATGGAGCCATACTGCAGCCATATTGTTTTTTTCTATATGGCGAATAAAGAAACTCAAATATATGCATACAAATATACATGAATCCTTAAAACATTACACTCCCTTTTTTGGGCAGTTGTGGATAAAGAAAGTCTGATTCTGTTTTCGTCTATCTAATAAATAACTATGTCAATCTGCAGGGCTGAGTTGATATATGACTCTTATTTTTTTAATTATAGCTGAAGTGAATCGCTGCTATTTTACAACACTGTGCACGAAAAATGTAGATTAAAAGTAACTAAATGTGTCCTTAATTTATTTTTTTCAGATCAATCAGATTAGCAACCTACAACCTGGCACTTATTACGCCTATGTGAAGGGAAAAAGTGTCACATCTCTCATGGTGTACGTACCGACGCCGCTGGACTTCACATTCGATTATAATTTCTCTGCCCTGGAGAGTAATTCAATGAAAGACACGTATAAACAACCAACAGCCGGTAATCTCAGAATAATATTAAATATCTAAATAAGCTTTCTTGTCAGTCGTGCGCCATCGTTACCCTAGTGACTGGCTTCAGGCAGTAACTACTACTGGGCCTCTCTCTAGTCACAGCCATCATGCGACAAACATAAAAAAAAGTATAACTCGCGCAAATATAGTACAATCGGACCAGCCGTTCCTAAACTGCATACTCGTGACATGTACGAGAACTTTTCTTTTCAGTTTTGTACTTATTTAGGACAGATCCAAAATCCAAACATAAAATATTTGCCGTTGAATATGCAAGTATTGCACAAAAAAGTCAGAAGAAAAGTACATCTTTAGGATCTTAAGAAATTAAACATTTTGGGAGGCTTCGAAGCTTTTTTTTCTTTTCTATTATTTTTTTTACGTGTGTTTTATTCGGCATTGTGCAGGTAAACAACAAGATTTGTCCATTAATGTTACTGATCCAGAACATGCGGTTAATATTCAATCAGTACAAATATTAAACATGAACGACGACGTTATCAGAGAACTGCCTGTGAGAAAAACCCATGATAACTACATCGCCGATGCTTTTGTAGTACCTAGCCATATGTTTAAAATCAAGGTATGTATCATAAACCTTAACAGCTACTTCCAATTTTGTTGATATCTTGAAAATGGATCCAGGAAGGGCCCGTGTCGTTAGCAAATACCTAACTTCTACAGCTAGTCATATGTATTTATTCTACCCGTTCTTAATATTTTCACTGTTTACAGGTTATCGGTATAATACAAAAAACGGGTCAATCAATCACAAAAACGTCCAGTGCTATTGAACCGACAAAAGGTTAGTCCTCCCTTCCTTTATCCTTTAAACTCGCACCTCATTCTCATTCTTAATCTAGTATAGATCGATTGTGGAAATGTATAATAATGAATGCAAACCTCTATATATAGTTATATATTTATTCTAGTTGCGGTACTAGAATAATTATCTAATAAGATTTGGCGCGAATATAATATAATATAACTTCACTTACAAGTGAGTTTATATAAAAAACTGTTTATCACGGCTATCTCAGTATAAATAATACTGGGCTATTACGTTCCTATGACTCAGATCCAATCCACCTACAATCAGTTTCTGAAAGTGAGATTATCACTATCTTTATTTTACTGTTACGTAGATAGCTCATCTACGACTAAATTAATATTTTGAAATCTCTTTTAAATATACCCCATTTGCTTATGAAAATTCCAGTTGTTATACCAGACGTTCACATCGATGAAGGAGCTGAACTAGAAGCCAAGTACGGATCGAAAGTTTCTTTGACCTGCAAAGTGTATGCTCACCCGCCGCCTACCATAGAGTGGTCAACAGCTAACGGAGTTGTATTGCTCTCTGAGGTAATATTTGAATGAATTATGATACTTATCATTTGTTCCAAACTCATTTAAAATTATCCTATATTTTGTATGCCCCTTCAATATTTGCAACACGAAAAATAAGTAAAAGAGCGATGGTGGCCTAACGGTTCTATAGTGCAAATTAGAATCCAAAGATACCGGGTTCAAAACCTAGGCCCCGCACCAATGACTTTTCTAAGTTATGTGCGGTTTTCCATCGCTCCGTGCTTCGGAGGGCACGTTAAGCTGTCGGTCCCGGCTGTTATTGATTAATAGCAGTCGTTAAGCCATGTCAGAGGCCCTCGGGCGGCTTGACAAACTCTGACATCAGAGGCCAGCACTACCTCATACGACAAACAAACAAACAAGTAAAATTTTAGCGTCCAATGATTTAAAAACTGATACTATACTCGTAATAGTGGTAGTGGTCAGAAACAGAAGGCAGATTGTACGTACTAGTTAACACAGCGCTTATTGTCAGGAGATGCTTCACTCTGCAGCCCTAACTACCGCTTGGGCTTTGTCCCACTACCGGTAGTATCCTAGATTTAAGTTTGTATTATATTTTTATTTGTTTTTGTATACATTGAGGTTTAATTATGTGCAATACTATTTTCAAAAATGATTCCGAAGAACAGGTACAATAACAAATAATTTATTACTGTCCAATCCCAGCTAGGATTATGTATCGGTTTTTATACGCTTTATATAAAAACAAAAAAAAAAACAAAAAAAAAACAAAAAAAAAACAAAAAAAAGCCAAGGTAGCTGCACAAAAACTTGGTACTTTGTCTAAGTTTAGGCGTTACTCGTACTTCACGCCGGGACAGCTTTTGAATCTTTATCAAGCACAGGTCCGATCTTGTATGGAGTACTGCTGCCACCTCTGGGACGGTTCTGCCAAGTATCAGCTCGAGGCTTTGGATTCGATTAAGAGACGTGCTATCAGGCTCATTGGGGATGACACTCTGGTAAAGAGTAAGCTTCAAAGTCTGGCGCATCGACGTGAGGTAGCAAGCCTGGCGATATTCTACAGATTGCACTATGGAGAGTGTGCACAAGAACTGCACAACCTGATTCCCCCATTACCTTTCCATCACCGACGGAAACGGTTTCCATACGACTAGACGATCAGCAAAGCGCCACCCTTTCATGGTTGAAATACCTCGCACAAGAACGAAGCGTTACGCTTCTTCATTTATTATAAGAACTGCAAAGGAGTGGAATGCCCTGCCCTCGTCAGTGTTTCCGGTAAATTATAACCCCGGTGTGTTCAAGTCAAGAGTGAATAGTTATCTACTAGGCAAGCGTGCTACACCTTCGACCACATCATCGCTTTCCATCAGGTGAGATCGTGGTCAAACGATTGCCTAGTCCGTAATAATAAAAAAATAAAAAAAATAAAAAAAAAATTGCTTCACTTTTATGTTTGTATGTTTGTAACCGACTCCATTGGATGCTATTTTGACCCACTTTAAACGGTCAGATTTCATTCAAATTTTGCACACCTGTCAAAGACCGATGACAATGCAATAATTCGAAAAAAAAATTAAAAAAAACTCAAAAGTAGAAAATAAATAATAGTTTAAAAAAATTAAAAAACACGCTTTATATAGAAAACCAAACTAAAAAATAGAAAATAAATTTTAATAGTGTATATAAGAAAACAATGCGTGGGGTGCTTCTCATATCTGTCAATGAAATATTTATAACTATTGACCCATGCCTCGCGATTTTTTGAAATAAAACATTTTTTCTTATATACACTATAAAAATTTATTTTCTATTTTTTAGTTTGGTTTTCTGTATAAAGCGTGATTTTTAGTTTTTTTAAAGAGTGATATGCCACATAATAAATATGTTTGCTTTATATGTTTTTTCCAGAGTTATGATACAGTAGCACCGCAGTACATAAGCTACTTAGAGCTGAAGTATATTAACGAGACCAATACATTTGTTTGCAAAGCAACGAACACTGAAACAAGTAGAACTAGCCAAATTCGAGTCTACGTACAGCCAATTATACAAGTAGTAACTATCCCTGAAGGTATTAAATATACATATATATTTTTACTCAAACAATTTGATCTACAAATTTATAATGTAAGGCAGAATTAGGTCATTTTTGCATAGAAATAAGTAACAAAAAAATTACCATATTCCGCTTAAATTAAACAATACATATTAACAAATATTATTTCTTTAAGCCAAAACCACTGCTAAATTCGGTGAAGATGTTAAAATCCAGTGCATCATCAAATCATCCATGCCAATAGAAATAAAATGGTTCCGGTCTGGAAGAGAACTGACCAACACCGACGAGCACTCTATCTCGGCTGATGGATCGGAACTGACGCTCAAATCCATGGATCTGGAAATGCAAGGAAATTATATTTGCGAAGCGTTCTTGATCTCAGACCCTACTAAAAAGCAAACACACGAAACAGTAGTTACAATACCTGGACTGGGTTAGTTATATTTTGTTTCTTCATTTGACAGCTCCAAAGTTATTGCTATTTGGTTTTCAATAGATTCAAAGTGACAGCCAATCGTTTGCCAGGTTTGAAAAGTTATGATAGCTGGATTAGTATATTCATCATGGGTCCATTACATAAGGTTTAAGTTACATAGAAGTTTTATACTGGTGCCCCAACAACAGTAGGGAGTCGGTATTTTACCTAACAAAGCACGTTATTATTTCAGTTTCGGCTTAACTGCGGTTATTTCAAACATTATTATAAAATACAGAATAACAAAGTCCCAACTACGATAAAACTGTGTCAACATTAAAACATACTTAAGACATAGATACGGACTATAAAGACGATCTAATGACCTATTATGATATAAATTTTGTTGATAGATATTTACATTAAATTAACAACTTCCAAACACCCGTAACAAGTCATTTAACCATTGATAAAGAGAAAAGTTGAAATAGCAGATTGTATTATTACTAGGGAGCAAAATTATATTTTGCCGACGAGGGCGCTATTTTGAATCCAGAGCGGATTGAAGGATTCTAGAGTAGAATCCGGAGCGTAGCGAGGGATTCTTTAGTAGAATCCTGAACGTAGCGAGGGATCAAAGTACGTCGCCCGAGCCAAAAATATATTTTGCGCCCGAGTGATACACTCTACTTTTCATCACCCACTATGAGAAAATAAAAGGCGCCTCATATGTTATTTTAATATTATTATTTAATAGAGTAACAACTAAATTGAAATTAAATAAGAACTCAATTTGTCATTTGAAGAACTCATTTTTCAAAACAAAATCATGAATTTCTAACAATCCGTGAAAATTGACGAAAACGCGGGCTGTAGTTCGCGCGTTTTTAATATGATTTCTTTTTTTTTATTCAGCCGGCAGCGCGACTATGGGCCGTCGTACCAGCCAATCTTTATTCATACAATATTTGCGTTCGATTTCTTAGGCGCTGAACACTAAGATGTTCCAAATTCAAAAAGTGCGCGGCAAATATAACTGCGGCGCACTTATAAAGAGGATTAAAACTCATTACTGCCCGCTATAAGTTTCTTATACAAAACACCACCTTTGGATGCACTTAAAGGCGAACCAAGTCGTCCTTTTCGAATAGATGGGATGAAAATACTTGTCTTATCTCTTTTTTATTTTTTATTATATATTTATTTCAATTTTAGTTATTCCTATACGAACAGTTTCAATTTAAGAACACTAAATTAAGCATTTTTTGCAGCGCTTCCTTTGATTGAACGTACAAACCGAAAGATATATGTAACGAAAAGAGACAACAAAGCAGAGTTAAACTGCAGGTAAGCTATAGAACACTTATATTTTGCCTCATTTAAAGTTGTATTTTAAGCATTGCGGCGTAATAGAGAAAAAATAGACATTTATAATGCAGCAGAAATCAATAATATGAGCTACAGCTGTCATTTTTTTAATATAATTTTTAAAGTGAATGTGACTGGTTTTGCCATAGATTAAAAATCGGTAATTAGATGCTTCAGCGTAAGAATCGTCGGTTTTCTTTCTGCACAGCACCAACGTGGCGTACTTTATATGGCACCCTCAGGTGAAACGGTATCTTATAACGGTCTTATTATTATTTAAGAGCCCAGCTCTTGTCGGTGGAGTAATTTCCAGCGTTCTCTATCTTCGGCCAAAGCTTTGGTTTCCCTATACGACAATGACACTAATGTGTCTCCTTTATCTCCTTTATCTGCAAAGACACGGATGTGGTGGGACGAGTTGGACTCCTACATGTAGGATTGGTCCATTGTAGCACGAAACATACAGATGTGGAAGGAAGGCAGTGCCTTTGCCTTGCAGTAGGATCCTAGAGGCTTTTAAATAAATAAATAATAATTATACAATCTTATGATCTGCTAGCTGTTTCCTACGGAAAGTTAATCTGATAACTTGAATTTCAAAACCAGTGATATATTTGTTCAAAAATTATTGGTTTGGACTCTTGCGTTTATTTTTCGTTTTGTGACGTTTGTTTATCAACAGAACCGTTGGAGGGTATCCGAAGCCACACGTGCAATGGTTCAAGAAGAATGGCAACAAGTTTGAGCTGCTATCGCACGATACCAGTGAAGTACTGACAGTAAAAGTACGTGAACATGACGTTGGCGTGACGAGGCCAAGAGTTTTCTTCACGCACGCCGGCCACTACAAATGTGTTGCAGAGAATGTAATGGGATCCGAAATAGCGGAGTTTGGTACAGTTTTTAACACATTTAATGTTGTATTTCTGTAATCAGGATATAAATAATACTAAGAACGCCTTTGGGACATGTCTGAAGAGTTTAACGTTGAACTGCCCTGTGCCTGTCATCATGAACTAGCAGTTGTGAAATTTTAGAGGTCCAAAAGAAACACGACATAAATCTGTTTCGATAATTTTTCAGTTGTTATTCCGGAAAGTGAACCAGATGTTAATATCGATGGAGGAAACAGTTTATATGTTGACTTCGGAGCGGAAGTTTCTTTGACTTGTAAAGTGACAGGTCATCCGCTGCCTACGATAGAGTGGCTTACAACCGACGGCTTACTATTGCCATCCGAGGTAAAGTTCATTTTTAACCCCCGAACAAAGAGACGGGTGTTATAAGTTTAGGGTGTGTATCACTGTGTGTGTGTGTGTGTGTCTGTGTGTGTGTGTGTGTGTGTGTGTGTGTGTGTGTGCGCGCGCGCGCGCGCGCGCGCGCGCGTGCGTCTGTCTGTGGCATCGTAGCTTCCAAACGAATGGACCGATTTGGATGCGGTTTTTTTTGTTCGAAAGCTGATGTGATCTAGATAGTTCTTAGATATATGGGTAGGGGGATGGGGAGGGGGGAAGGGGGAGGGGAATGGTGAGGGGGAAGGGGGAAGAGGAAGGGGAGGGAACAGGGAGGTGAGGGGTGGGAGAAGAGGGAGGGGAGGGGGAGGGGGTGGTGATAAAAAGGGGGTAAAAATTGATTCTTTCGAACAAATGGGCCGGTTTTTATATTTGAAAGCTGAAGTAAACGAGATGGTTCTTAGCTATAATGGGGGAGGGTGGAGTTGGGAGGGTGGGGGGTGATTATCGTAGCTCCCAAACGAATGGACCGATTTTGATGCGTTTTTTTTCTGTTTGAAAGCTGATGTGATCGAGATGGTTCTTAGATATATAGAGGAGGGGAAGGGGGTTGAGAAAAGGGGGCTGAGAATCATATCTTACAAACGAATGGACCAATTTAGCTGCGGTTTTTATATTTGAAAACTGAGGTAAGCGAGATAGTTCTTAGCTATAATGGGGGAAGAGGGGGAGAGAGGATGGTGGTGAGGCTCGCAGCTCCCAAATGAATGGACCGATTTTGATGCGGTTTTTCATGTTTCAAAACTGAGGTAAACGAGATGGTTCTTAGCTATAATGGGGGGTAGGAAGTCAGGGGTTACATAAATTTTTAATTTGTTTTCTGCATGTTCTGCTAGAATTTTATTTGTAGTTTATAAAACGGTTTTATAACGAGGGTTATTAAAACACGAGTGTAAATTCAAAAAACGTGCCACAGGCGAGTTACATTTACAGTATCACACGAGTGTTTTAATACCTAGTTACGTTTATCTACACTCATGCAATAGAAACTTACATTTAATGAAAAAACATAATATTGTTGTAATATTTCTTGATTTTGCTGCTAAAAGCTCGTTCGTCATGTTCGTTGCTGTTGCCGTGATGTCAGGTGCAGTCAAATTTACCTCCCTATCACTGTTGTTTTACATTTTTAATCAGAATAACATTTTTGATAATTAAAAACACATTAAATTGGTTAGGTACTAATATAAAGTAAATTATGGCGCGAAAATCCAGTCTACAGCGGATTCACGCGCATACGGTCTAGCACGCCGCCATTGATAATAAATGACAAAAACCCTCGTTGGTGTGGAGCCAAACCGGTGCTTTTATGGGAAAAATATATATTATAACATGTTTTTTTTTATAATTAGAGACGTGTCCTGCGTAAAATATGCCTTTGTGCCACAATTTTTGAGTGCATAATCCGGATTTTACGGTATGAGTGTAGATAATAGTAGTTTATGAAACGGTTGCGTAATGAGGGCTATTAAGACACGAGAATGAGTTTAAAAAACGAGGCGTAGGCGAGATTTTTAATAGTATCACCCGAGTGTTTTAATAGTATCGTTGAACTTCACATGTCTATTTAATGTATATTAGTACATTTCAACATCAAGGTTAAAGAATAACTAAGTGGAGTTGATACATATCTACGAAGCTGCGACGGCTGACATCGAGATACAAATTCATTACGTTTTTTTCAGACGACTGTTATTGAAGAAACTTCGTACATAAGCTCCTTAAATCGGAAAAGTATTAAAAAGAATGAAACTTTTGTTTGTAAAGCTATGAACACAGAAGGACGCAAAATCAAGCAAATTCAAGTCGAAGTACGGCCCGTTTTTAATGTATCTACTGTTCCTGCAGGTATTTAGTTTAGTTGATTTACCTGTATTTTAATAAAATTCACTTCATTTATACGTGAAACAAGCATAGTCCACGTTCCTTTCAAACTTTTAAATATAATGTGTATCTGTATTTCAGCTAATACAATTGCTAAATACGGTGAAGATGTCAAAATTCAGTGCAACATCAAATCATACGTGCCGATGAAAATAAAATGGTTCCGGTTTGGGAGAGAACTGATTGACACTGATGTTTACTCTATCTCGGCTGATGGATCGGAACTGACTCTCAAATCCATGGATCTCAGAATGCTGGGAAAATATACTTGCGAAGCATCCTTGGATTCAGACCCAACAAAGACAGAAACCTATGAAACAGAAGTCCAAATACCTGGATTGTGTTAGTACCTATTACGTATCCAATATCCTTAGCATGACTTTTCGCAAGGATTTATTAGGCCAACCCTCCTTAGTCCACGGTCCACGGTAATTTCTCTAGGTCAAAAGTACTATAATGTGCTATTCCAGGACCTAAACTACCAATATACCAACATTTGATCAAAATTCCTTCAGCCGTCAAAATTATTTTTATCGATTGCTCGGCTTCTACTCATTGGAATGAAATACCAAGTATCCCAGATTTTAAGTCAAACCCTAAGCTATCCAATAGTGATCGCATCGCAATCGATCTATTAGTTTTTACGTGATGCCTAAACAAACATACAGACAAACCGACAAACAGACAGACACGAATTTAAAAAATGTTATATTCTTGTTCAATAGCTTTTTTTTATTATCTTCTTTCTACAGACTTTTTCGTTTTTATTGCTTTATTATATGAAGATATAGAAAATATTTACGGGACTTAATCGCGCTGAAAGCTCATTTTTTATCCCTCATAACTTACCAACTACTCATCATAATTTGACAAATGAGGTATTGTTGGAAGCGTCTTCATCGTCCGCTGGTTATACGCGCTGTATGACGTCACATTAAATGGAACATTGCGCTCTCTAGAGGACATAAAGACGTGAACTAAAAAATATATTTATCTATGTTGCCGTGTTTGGTATGAATTAAAAGGGCTTAATTAACACATTTAAAAAAATGGTTGCTGTTGTTCACGGCTCTGATTGCATGCACGCGATAATTGGGAATAATTACTAAAAAATATAAGTTCAAAACTAAAACCCGACTACGGTCTTAGTGGACTAAAAAGTCACAAACAAGAATTGTAAACCGGCTCTACAGTTTCTAATTTCTAGAACGTTTTAAAATTCTTGTTAGTTACTTTTTAGTCCATTGAGACCGTAGTCAGGTTTTAGTTTTTGAACTCATATTTTATACTAGCTTTCAACCGCGACTTCGTCCGGGTGGACTACAGTTTATCGCGAAAAAAGCATCCTATGTTCTTCCATTATTTTTCTAGGATATTAAAAACAATGCAAAAGAATAGCACCAAACGCTTTTAATGTTTTTTCTCAATTTGTTATTATTTCGTTTCCATGGCAACCTTTCCATACAGTGAGTAAACAACATTTCCCGTGGAAACTTACCATTTTCCGGGATAAAAAGTATACCATGTTTAATTCCAGTTGGTTGTTGCCATATTGAAACTTGATTACTGTCATGTGTTTAGTAGCACAAATCGATTGATTTAAGAATCATCAAAATCGGTCTACTCGTTTGGTTTTTATGGTGCCACAAAGGGACAAACATATGTAGGCTGATAAACACAACACCCTCCGCTCAGTCGGGCAAAAGTAGGGCTATAACTGCCACTGCTGTTACATACACTACCCTTCATTCCCGCACTCGGCATAATGTAAACATTTCGTTCCAGCCCGCCCTGTTTTTGAAAACAAAAATTGGAAGATATCTCTAAAGAAAGGAGACAATAAGGCCGAGTTAAGCTGCAAGTAAGTAAATATAGTTTTATGCCCAATATTCGATACAACTAATTTAGTTTTTCCCTCTTAGAGACAAGAATGTAGCGTGTGTCATCGAAGACGTCATCGGATCATAATATCAAATGAGATGACCCTTTCGGTTATCGGTTCCTCGATTTATGTGACTAAAGTATTCTACTTCTTTTAGCAATGTCGGTGACCTTCGTTATCTGCCGTCTCACCTCGTTTTCGGGTTATCGTCATTTCATGTCATTTAATTTCAAGGTCTGCAGGCTTTTTCGTATGGTCGAATTAACGAACGAAATAAGTTAATTTATAAACGTTTAAAAAAATAAGCTTTTATGCAGTAACCATGACACGGTAAAACTTAAAACTGGCTATCATAATAAAATGCGTACACAAAATTTCGTGTCTGTGCTCTTAGCCGTTGAAGAGTTCCTTTCTTTGGAACTAATCCTGGATGACAATTCCGGTCATGCTTACCATAAAAATGCATTGTCATCTGAACTGAACCAACATGTGAAAATTCAACTCCGTAGGATAAGTGGTTCTCATTCAGCTTGCAAGATTTGACCTAAACTAACATACAAACATTGCAAGTTAAAGAACAGCTTTAAAAAACTTTTCAGTGCCTAGAGATTATTTGATTCGCATTTAAACATCGGACTCGAAGTTAAATACATTTTATTACGTTTCTTTACAAACAGAACTGCTAGAGGGTATCCGAAGCCACAGGTGCAATGGTTCAAGAAGAATGGCAGCAACTTTGAGCTGTTATCTCATGAGACCAGTGAAGTACTCACGGTACCAAGAACTTCATACACCGGTGCCAGCCACTACAAATGTGTTGCAGAGAATGTGCTGGGAACAGACACGGCGCAGTTTGGTACCTATTTCATTAGTTTTACTACACATTTCTGGTGATGTATATATAACCTAGACATGAAATATTATAGTAGTTTATGAAACGGTTGCATAATAAGGAGCATTAAAACACGAGAGTGAGTTTTTATAAGTATCACTTAGGTATCACTCCAGTGTTTTAATAACTAGTTATGTGCCGTTTCATACACTACTTTATCTACACTCTGGGAATAGGAACTTACATTTAATGATGAAAAAAATATGACAAAATTTTCTTGACTTTTCTGTTAAAAGTTCGTTCGTCATGCTGTTTTCGTGATGCCAGGTGGAGTCAAATTCTCCTCACTAACACTGCTGTCGGACATTTTTGATCAAGATAAAACTTTTATCAAGGAAAACACATTAAATTTTTTAGGAGTTGATTACTGCACTATAGTTTTTTTTTTTTAAAACTTGCGCTTGCGTCGCCCCAGTGGAAACGGATTACTGAGTAGATATGAAAATTCGTCATATAGGTAAGGTATCATATTTTTTATATTTTAGGATGGTATGAAACATATTCCTAGGGGTCTTACCAGTAAGTCTAGGAAGAAAATTCTGAATAATCTTACTAGTAAAACTATTGGGAAGAAATTCCCAATAGGTAGTCTTACTAATAAGACTGGGAACGGAAGGATAGTTTTAACCCTATGGAAGGACGCGCAGACAAAGTCACTGACAAAAGCTAGTAGCCAATAATGCCAATATAAACAATTTAGGATATAAGGTATTAAGTCATATTAATTACTCAGGCTTTAATAATAAAATATTTGATTTTATGTATTACTAGCTATTGCTCGCGATTTCGCCTGCGCTGACTACAGTTACAGTAAAAAGTATCCCATGCCATGTCCTTCCCCAGTCTCCATACCAAATTTCATCAAGATGAGCCGTTTAGTCGTGAAAAATAAGACAGAGTGTACGGGCACCGTACAATGTTACTTGATACGTCATTAGATTAATTTTATAAAATATTATCAGATTGCAATAAACCACTTACGAGAACGGTCGCCTTTCATTGTGCGCTCCGTTACACAGCGTTGTGATTGAACATATCTTCGAACCGGATAATTGATTTTGGGTACTTTTCGCCTCCTCGAAACTATTGTTCCCGCCGAGAAGATCATCTACATAGAGTTGGTTGTTCAAGATTTCTGCAGCTTGAGGATACTGGTCACTATCGTCCACCACCAACTGTTTTATAGTGCGCATGGCGAGATAGGGTGCAGCCTTAGTTCCGTAGGTGACAGTTGTTAGCTGGAAGTCCTTTACTGCGTTGTCCTTTGTGTCCCGCCATATAAGTTTTTGTAAATGTTGATCTTGTTCTTGCACACGGACCTAATCTTCAAAGAAACATACAAGCTCTGATATTACAATGGAGATTTTACAAGTACGTGTATACGGCGGACATAGAGAAATTCTACAGACAAATCCGTGTGCAAGAACAAGATCAACATTTACAAAAACTTATATGGCGGGACACAAAGGACAACGCAGTAAAGGACTTCAAGCTAACAACTGTCACCTACGGAACTAAGGCTGCACCCTATCTCACCATGCGCACAATAAAACGGTGGTGGACGATGGTGACCAGTATCCTCAAGCTGCAGAAATCTTGAACAACCAACTCTATGTAGATGATCTTCTCGGCGGGAACAATAGTTTCGAGGAGGCGAAAAGTACCCAAAATCAATTATTGGAGTTACTGCATGGAGGAAGGAGGCTTCAATTTGCGCAAACGGGCCAGCAATGGCACTAGGTTACTGGAAGACCTCGCACCAGAACAGATTAGTCAAACCATGCTGGACTTTAAGCACGCAGAAACAAATAAAACCTTGGGCAAAGTACTAATGTAAAGTAAATTATGGCGCCAAAATCCATAGTGAATTGGCCCGCATACAGTCTAACACGCGCCGCCATAGATATGATCTGAAGCAATGGCGCAAAACTCTCGAGGTGCGGAGCCAACGCGGTGCTTTAATGAGAACAAAATATATATTATAACACTGTTTAGTTCAAAAAACAGAGTTATAATTTTATTTTTTGCTTATCAGAGACGTGCCGTGGGTAATGTATATCAATATGCCACCATTTTTGAGTTCATAATCCAGATTTTACGATATGAGTGTAGATAAACTTAATTATTGCCGCGATTATATAGCCAGTAGGATATGCAGAGTCTACCCTGACAAAGTAGATTTATATTGCAGTAAGTAGACTCTGACAAGCCTCTTTGCCATTGCGGCAATTATTGCCAAATAGTTTCCGTGAAACTGCACAAATCTTTGAGCTGTTAGCTCGAAGGTACAAATAGATAGTAGTCACTTTAACAATTGTTTGCTGATATCCTATGATATCTCTATCAGTTGTCGAATTTCTGATGTGCAATAGACTCGAAACAAATAAATACTTCTTTTGATTTTCAGTTGTTATTCCGCACGTTCAACCAGATGTTACCATTGATGAAGGAGCTAATTTGTATGTCGACTATGGAGCTGCAGTTTTTTTGACGTGCAGAATAACTGCTCATCCCCCGCCCAAGATAAGATGGTTTACAATTGGCGGCAAAGCACTACCCTTTGAGGTATAGTATACAGGTTGTAGTTTTCCATCCCCGCCATATTCACAGAGTCGATTGTAATAGGTATACCTTAATCAACTAACAATACTATTTAATTCCTACATTTAACTGGAGGTGGAATTTTTAATTAAATATTTTATTGATAAATCGTAGTAACAACCCCCAACTTTATTTTGGAGTAGAACCCCCCGACACACACATGTATGGTAGGTATGTGTGCGCGCTCCTATAGACGCGCCGCGCGCCGCAGCCCGCGCCACAATAAATAGCGAACCTTTAATTATCTGTTTGTATCAATAAACTTATTGCAAGTGAGAATGTATTATCTAAGTTGACATTA
Source organism: Alsophila aescularia (assembly GCA_946251855.1). Taxonomy (NCBI): domain Eukaryota; kingdom Metazoa; phylum Arthropoda; class Insecta; order Lepidoptera; family Geometridae; genus Alsophila; species Alsophila aescularia. The sequence goes on from OX276379.1 coordinate 46,241,283, forward strand.
GCTTAGTTAGGAATTTCCGGCGTAGTAAAAAAATGGAATTATCTGATTTACACTCAGAGAAATTCTTATAATTTCTCTGTGAGTGATCGAACAGCTGATTGCTCGGGCAACGTCCGGGGCAATGACCCGCGCGCGTTCCGCCTTTGTAAAACGCCGCGCCGCCTTTCTTTGAGGGTGCCGCCAGCCTTGGGGCGCCGCCGCACGCCGCGGCTGGCACGTAGTGTGCGTGAAAGAGGCAATACACGCAACAGGGCTTCATTAGAGTGTGTGTTCGCAGGCTCTTGCCACACTGGGCGATTTCAAATTAGGATCGCGTACACATATCGCTTTTTCTAAACTATTTGTACCTATTTTTAATTCTTTTTTTTTTGTACTTCTTTTATTAATGATTCGTGTTCTGTAAGTGGAGTATACCTACCTCTGCAGATATGGCGGGGATGCAAAACTACAACCTGTATATCATTCAGAAACTGTTATTGTGTAAAATATTGATACAATTTAATTACACCTACGAAACCAAAGTAGGCCTAGGTCTTTTTATCTCATTTGAAACCATTGTAATAACAGACTCATGCAAAAATCGCATACCTGATCCCTAAGTAGTTTGCTCTACGCAGGATTTTTTAAATAATATTTTTCCGTGGTAATAGTTATGTGCTCATGATATGAAGGTAAACTGCACCAGATCTGTCAATCCGTGCAAGTCAACGACTCCTTGTCGATCATCAAAGTATTTATTGTAAAAAAAAAAAACAAAATTCAATTTTACACATCAAAAGCTTTACTTCCCACGAACAAGAAGAAAAAGTAAAATCTTAATATATTTAAAGACTAAGTATATAAAAAAGTACTATATATATCAGGTAAACTAACTATACTTTGAGATTGAAAAGTTTTTTTATTTGTCGATTAAACACAGAATTTCACACAGGAAAAGGTAACATAGAATATAACGATGCTTTGCAAAACAAACATTAAAAATCTCTATTTTTCTCTCTTATTAGTACTAATGAGATGCCACACAATCATCAAAATAGGGATAGAAATCATAATATTATTACATTAAATGCTATAATAATAAAGAAACTAGGCTGGACCAGTCCGCACAAGCAGCACCTGTTCACTAGTATGATTTGTGTACCATCAATCAGCCATCGGAGCCGTCAATTTTATACATACGTTAATTTTTCCAGACCACTGTTACTGAAGCACCTTCGTACCTAAGCTACTTATCGCTGAGAAACATTAAAAAGAATGAAACCTATGTTTGTAAAGCTAAGAACAAAGAAGGATCCAAAACCGCCCAAGCTCAAATTAACGTTCGACCCATTTTTAATGTAATATCTGTACCTGCAGGTATTTAAAATAACTAGTTTTAATTTCATTTTTATTTGGATATATAATATATTTTTTCTACAAAATGAAGCATAATCCACCATTTTAACTAAGGCATTAATAAATTGTTTTTTTTCTTTAAGCCCAATTAACTGCCAAATACGGTGAAGAAGTTAAAATCCAGTGCATTATCCAGTCATACTTGCCGATAACAATTAAATGGTTCCGATCTGGGAGAAAATTGACCAATACCGACGACCACTCTATTTCGGCTGATGGATCGGAACTGACGCTCAATTCCATGGATCTTGGAACGCAAGGAAAATATGTTTGTGAAGTATCCTTGAACTCAAACCCAACTGAAAAGCTAACTCACGAAACAGTAGTTATAATTCCTGGACTAGGTTAGTTATATTTTGTTTGTTGGGAGTTTAGCCTGTTGTTTACATTGACTTATATTCTATTGTAATAAAAATTCCCGTTACTGGACAGATTAAACAAATTTACTAACATTTGCCTGCTCCAAATTTATCGCTATTTAGTTTTTAATACATTCATAGAAACATTAAATCGTTTGCCAGGACCAAGCAGAAATGTAGACTAGCTGGTGACGTGTTTGTGTTAGCGGAATTGACACAAATGTTCATGGCACTAATGCTATGAAGATTGCTACCTAATGCCAGCTCTGTCAGCACAAATTAAGTATTTAATTTAGTCTACTCTTGTCAAATGATTGGTTGAAATTATCAAACGTTAAAAAACGAAAGAGAGTTTAAGATATCATTAGCTTTGGGCTGTCAAACATAGTTTTAGTTTATTTTGTGCCAACAGAATAGGTACCAGTGGTACCAATTTGTTGATAAAATCTTCTCAAGATTTTCAGTAACATAAACTGAAATTACCGTTTGTATTAAACTCTCTCTCTCTCTCTCTCTCTCTCTCTCTGAGAGAAGGCGATGTGTCTCAGAAGTAACTGACACTGAAATTACCTTTTGTATTAAACTTTCTTTCTCTGAGAGAAGACCATGTGTCTCAGAAGTAACTTACACTGAAATTACCGTTTGTATTAAAATCTCTCTCTCTCTCTCTCTCTCTCTGAGAGAAGGCCATGCGTCTCAGAAGTACCATATACTTAAATTACAGTTTGTATTAAAATCTCTCTAACTCTCTGAGAGAAGGCCATGTGTCTCAGAAGAGGAAACGTAATAGGCTGATAATAATAATTAAAAATTAAATATTTTATCATAATTTATCTATTGGAAACTATGTTAATCATTGCTAAATATAAATTTGTATCGTCTCATTTATCACTTAGGCACCTACCTTATCTAAGGAACTAATTTCACGTTTAATTAACACATTGATTTAAACATATTTCAGAGCGTCCTGTTATCAAATCTAGAAACAATAAAATGTATCTAAAGAAAAGAGACCACGAGGCTGAATTAAACTGCAAGTAAGTTTATGAAATTAATCCCTACCTAGCTGTTACACTTGTTAAGGTTCTAGCTTTAGCTCCTTGGTTCATAAAACTTAATCTCATCAAGAAATAAGCTTTCCCTGAAATATAGGTTCGACTAGCCTCGTTCTATAGACCCAATCACGGGGAGTAATCTGAGGAGATTATCAACTTTTTCTCTTTTACTACCAGACCTCTTGTCATCGCGAAAAAGCACTTCCACATTAAAAAACGGTTTACGAGTTCACTTGTTCATCGTACCTGCAATGTGGAATTATAATCAAGCTTCTAGATCAGTCCATACTGGGGAACCCTGAAACAAACAATCGGTCATCTATTGTCACTTTCATCGTACCCGACATTTTTACAATAGAATAATTTACTGCTGCGTCAACACGTTGATGTTGTGGGCCTAATTAAATTACCATGAGTTCAAACCACTGACTCAAAAAATAAGAATTAATCAAATTTTCAAACCAGTATTATACTAAAGTAAATCTGAAAGAAAGAAAAGAAAGAAAATGCATTTATTCAACATACACAAAAATAAAAGATACAAATAATTACAATAATTAAGTAGGTACAATAGAAACAAAAAACAAAGAAAAGGTAAAAGTAGATAGTTAAAGTGGTGATGAATGGGCCTTAACTCAGCATTAGGCTGTTTGCCGAAGGCACGCAGCGCTGGTTTTCAGCTAAAGCCCAGAGGGAGCGGAAAAAAATAAACATACAAGAAAGCTTGAAAATTGTATTTTTTCTAGTTATTCATTTTCAAAGTTTCACTAGTTGACTAAGTACACATGTAAGCAGAAAGGAAAAATCAAGGAAATTTAAATTTTTTAAACAGTAATAGGGCTCAATAAAAGAAAAATCTACAAGAAAATTAAGGCACAATGAAAATACTCGTACCCTACTGTGGTATTCATTATAGATCCTTAATGGTAATTCGAAACGAAAAATGATTAGAGAGGCCTCTAAAAGATTTTCAAATACGAGTACCTATTCATTCATACCCCACATAAAATATTTCGTTGAATTTCATTTTGTCTTTTTCACATTCTGGAGTCTGGTTTTCGTTAATTCAATTTTGATTACTGTCATGTCTTTAGTAGCACTTGCAAGATTAATACAAATCAATTGACGTAAGAATCATCAAAATCGGTCCAAGCTTTTGGTCTTTATAGTGCCACAAAGGAACAAACATACATAGGCTGATAAAAATAATACCCTCCGCTCAATCGAGTGATACTTTAACTATGAAAATAACTGACGTATGACAAACTTATCTTTTTAGAACTTATAAAAATACTTCTTTACTGCCCACCTGCAAAGCATAACTTCGTAATTTGTAGGTACAGATCAAACTACTTACCTTATTTCAAAAGATGTTATAGGTACTTCTAGAAAGTTACATTGTTCCAAATGGGTATATAGATGAAAAAGATTAGATCTCTATAAGATTTTGCACATGCCACTGAAAAACAACGCTTACTCGTACATATCGGAATCTTAAGACAAATTTAAAATATAGTTATAAAACATTGTTACCTTTGTAAATCAACAGAACCGTTAGAGGGTACCCGAAGCCTGACGTGAAATGGTTCAAGAAAAATTACAACACGTTTGAGCTCTTACCACATGAAACCAGTGAAGTACTGACAGTACCAAAAGCTCTCTTCACGCACGCCAGCCAGTACAGATGTACTGTAGAGAATGTGATGGGAAGCGACTCAGCGGAGTTTGGTAACTAAATTGAACTAATTCAAGTATTTTATTTCGTTTCTTCGCACATTTATTGTGGTATTTCTTTTAACCCTTGCAGAACCGTGTGAACTTATTTAAAGACTACCTATGTGCAAAAAGAAACAAAAACCAATTCAATTTAATTTTCAGTTGTTATTCCTGAAGGAGAACCAGATGTTAACATTGACGAAGGAAATAATTTAAATGTTGACTATGAAGCGGGAGTTACTTTGACGTGCAAAGTTTCCGCCCACCCGCGTCCAGCGATAGAGTGGTTAACTGCTGGAGGTTTTTCAATGCTATCTGAGGTAAAATTTATGAATACTGATTTTGTATCGACAGATGATAGAATTTTAATAAAAAAAATTTGCAACTTTAATACTCCTATTATGAAGATTATTTTTTGGCTCATTTCCCAACTATTTCTCTTTATTTTTTTCTCCATAGACAATGGAATCTTAATCAAGGCTGGTCAAAATTTTATTTTGATATAATATATTTGTCCGCCAAAAGACTTTTGACTGTTCTAGTTACGAGTAAGCTTGCTTACTTTTCCTACCCCAACTACACCGTTACTTTGAATTGTTGAAGTATTGACTTGGCACGTAGCGCTTCTTTTTCGAGTCCTGTACAGCTAGTCATTCCTCTTTTAACTTTCGAAACTTCGACATCAGCAGAGATGGTCCGCAATGACCGACAGCGTTGCCTACAAATTTTGGAAGAGTATTTTTTCAGACCATCGATATGGAAGAACCATCGTACATAAGCTACTTAAGACTGAAAAACATTAAAAAGAATGAAACCTATGTTTGCAAAGCTACAAACACAGAAGGAACTAGAACCAAACAAACTCAAGTCGACGTAAAGCCCGTCTTTATTGTTCTTGCTGAACCTGAAGGTATTGGATTCTTATCCACGTACAATTTTATTTGGTCTATACATTTAAAATGTAGATAATTGATATCATCATACATGAAAGTGAGCATTAGTTTTGTAATCCACCGAAGTAGAGATGAACCTAAATATGTGTAGATGATATTTTGACGATAACGTCGACCCGTTTGGTTGATTAAGAGTGAATTTCTCCGCATATCTCCACTGCGGATAATTGCCGCCCTAATTCTCTTCGTATATTTCTTTTGGGATTTACTAATTATATATTGTTAGCTAAAACTGCTGAAATACGGTGAAGATGTCAAAATCCAATGCAAAATTAAAGCGGCAATTATCCGAAGTGGAGATATGCGGAGATATTTACTCCTAATCAACCAAACGGGTTGACGTTATCGTCGAAATGTCATCTTCAATATTTAGGTTCATCTCTACTTCGGTGCATTACGTAACTAATGCTTACTTTCATACGAGTATATGATAATAAAAATAATCTACATTTTATGGAGATATTTATTATATATAGATATGTTACGTCACTCACGAGCTATTTCGTCGAACAATAATATGTTATTCCTAATCAACCAAACGGTCTACCTGTTTGGTTAATTAGGAGTAAGTATCTCCGCATATCTCCACTTAGTATAATTGCCGCCCTAATTCTCCTCGTATATTTCTTTTGGGATTTACTAATTATATATTTTAGCTAAAACTGCTGCTAAATACGGTGAAGATGTCAAAATCCAATGCAATATCCAATCACACTTGCCAGTAAAAGTTAAATGGTTCCGGTCTGGGACAGAGCTGAGTAACACCGACGAGCACTCTATCTCGGATGATGGATTGGAACTGACCCTCAAATCTATGAATCTCGGAATGGAAGGACGATATAGTTGCGAAGCTTCCTTGAAATCAGACCCAACTGTGAAGCAAACTCACGAAACAATAGTTACAATTCCTGGATTGGGTAAGTTTTATTTAACATTAATAAATATGTTAATAATTAAAACATTGAATTGCTTCAACAATAAAGTGTTCACGTACTGAACGCCATTCATCAATACATAGTATAAAACAAGTAGTATATAGTCGCTTTCCGCCGTCTGTCTGTAAAGCTTAATCTTTTAAACTACGCAACGGATTTTAATGCGCATTTCACCATCAGCATAGTCAAAACACATGGGTTTTTTTGCGAGGATCCCTAATTCTTTTCAAAAATAGAAGTAGCTTAAGTTACTCCTTATAACATGAGCTATCTGCCAGTGAATCCCATCCCGTCAAAATTGATCCAGCCCTTTCGGAGATTTTTATTATTACGGATATGGATAATAGGAGCATACGAGACCTGAACGTAGTGAGCGGACAGGTGGCGAGCGAAGCGAGCCGCCGCCGTCCCACAAAGCGGAGGGAAGGTCGAGTGTCACCTGTTTTTTTTCTAAATTACACTTTTGCGAAGTCGAGGCGAGTCGCTTGTGTACAATATAATAAACATTGGCCCTTTAATTGCTCAAATGTCACTGAAAAGAGACTGACAAGACGATTCCAAGTTTTATCATTATTACAAGTTGAAATCTGCTTAGACAGAATTCACGAGGAAACTCGAGAAACCATTTCAAAAGCCATTTTATTATGATCTACTTACTATTTGTAACTTACGAGCATTTACATTCATTTAACCATTTTGTTTCAGCGCCACCTGTTATTAATTCTATGAAAAGAAAGTTATATGTAAAGAAAAACGAAAACGAGGCCGAGTTAAACTGCAAGTAAGTAAAAAAAGGTGCCTCATGAAAGATATAACTTATGTATACGTCTACAAGACAAGAGAGAGAATCAAGTGAGATAGTATCGACTTATACCATTTTTAGGGTGCCGTATCCTAAGGGTCCAAACTGGGCCCTATTACTAAGACTAACCAAAAGGGTTCAATACAAATGGAGACCTTTTACCAGTTATCTAGTTATGTCTCCGAATTACTAGTAATAGATGCCACCGTCCGTCTGTCTGTTCTACCCTTAAAGGGCTTTATTTTTTATCTATGCCAAACGAATACCACATTTTACTACCAATGGTATTTCTGTTTTTACCATATATATTTTGTGTACCAAACGGATACCACTTTTTAAAACTGATCCCTATTTTTTTTTATAGGTACACAATAGGTTAGGTACAGAGAATAAAAATGCTAACTACATAATAATAATAATAGTTGATTGTCTTTGTTATATTATAGAACTTAGTAAGTTTTTTATTTTGATTATTATTAGTATGATTAAACTGATTTAGTGTAAATAAAACACTTTAAAGATAATTAAAAGCATTATAACTGTTTGTACCTAACCTAATATGTACTCATAAAATTGTTTTGGGATCAGTTTTTAAAAGTTGTGTCGTTTGGAATACAAAATAAATATGGTTAGAAAGAAATACCATTGGTATTAGAATGTGGTATTCGTTTGGAATAGATCATTCTTTCGACCAATATATGGTGCCTATTATTTAAATAATAATTCATTTATATTTTAATCTTTTTATTTAACTTATGCATGCAATATGTATTTGATCTCATTTCATATTTTTTTACTTTTTTAAATGGTTACCTTACGTTTTTCTTACTGTTGAGTAACTTCGAATGAGAATTTAATGCTTTTGGTGTTTAATAAATATTATTAGCTATCTATACGCAGTGAATCGTTCGAACATGTAAAGTTTAGTGAATAAATGTTCATCTAGTAACTGATTTTAGGGTGCCCAAAATGCAGGCTTCGCCTAGTTTGGGGTGTGTCGCTCTCAAATGTGCCTACATCTACCTAAATGTTAAGACAAATCTTTCTACATAATGTCCACTGCAGATGATACAATATTCGTATTCTAATCATCATTGTCATGGAGGCCTTCTCGTAATTCATCTCCCCTTCGTCTCCATTCCCGGCGATCTTGTGCCTGCTGCATCCAATCCTGACCTCCGTGTCGTTTAATGTCGTTGACCCAGCGCTGAGGCGGTCAGCCTCGCTCTCTGGTATTGGCCCTGGGTCTCCACTGAAGAACTCATCTCGTCTAACGGCTCGTTTCGTGCAATTTGTCCCACACATGCCCATTTCTTCTTTGCTATTGAAGCCATTACGTCGCTCGCCTTTGTCTTGCTCCGAATCCATTCGTTTTGTTTACGGTCACGCAGAGTAGATACCAAGCATACCTCTCTCCATTCCCCTCTGCTTGACTCGGAACTTTTCGACTGACTTCTTGGTGAGTGGCATGGTTTCCGTGCCGTATGTGAGCACGGGCATGATGCATTGCTCGAAAACTTTGACTTTAATGTTAAGAGGTAGTTTGCCACGTAATGTCACTTTGTTTTTGTTAATTCTTATTCTAATAAACAACAAAAAGAAAAGGCGGATGGTGGTACATAGATCTTGGTGCTCGAGTTCGACTTGCACTTGGCTGGTTTTGAAGTTATTTGATGGGCCTGCATTTATTATAGTTATGGCTTAAGTCCGTTTCATACGAACTGTCACTGTTTCTAAAACTTAAATCTGGAATAGATTATTAGATTTTAGTTTAATAAATAAATTTATTTTGAGATTAATATTATGTTTGTTTCCTAACAGAAGTGTCAGCGGCAATCCGAAGCCACACGTGCAATGGTTCAAGAAGAGTGGCAACAAGTTTGAGCTGTTATCACATGAGACCGGTGAAGTACTGACAGTACCAAGAGCTTCTTTCACGCACGCCAGCCAATACAAATGTGTTGTAGAGAATGTGAAAGGAAGCGACTCAGCGGAGTTCGGTAACTACAACTACTTTATGTTTAATTTTTTCACGCATTTAATGTGGTATTTAACTAACCAAGACATTCAACATTGTCTGCTCATCGATAAAAAAACATATCATTTAATTTTCAGTTCTTATTTCGGAAGGAGAACCAGATGTAAACATCGATGAAGGAAATAATTTAAACGTTGACTACGAAGCAGGAGTTACTCTGACGTGCAAAGTTACAGCTCACCCGCTCCCTACGATAGAGTGGTTAACTGCTGGCGGTATTTCATTGCCATCTGAGGTAAAATTCATAAACACTAAATTTTGCTCCCACTTGCTTAACTGTTCTCCCTTAATTTTCTCACTACGGTCTATGCAACTTAATTGAAACATCAAGGTCAGTCAAAATGATATTTTGATATTAGATCTGTACTTCAAATACCTTAGTTAACTGTTCTTTATAAGCTTGCCCGCTTTTCTCATTATGAATTTGAAGTATTAACTTGACATTTAGAGCTGGTTCCCCTTGTGCCATTTTCATATCATTTTTTCTTAACTAGCTACTAAAAAGGTATTTTTTTCACTGTTTCATATTTGCCGTTTTTGTATTGCCGATTTGCCTCTTTCATAGCCAGCTGTGAAGGAGGTTTTTAGTCTGTTTCATAACTGGCTATCAAATGAGCAATATTTCTTGTAAGCTCCTAGATATTAGTTTCGCTGGTTCAAGACTGGTGTTCAAACAAGAAAAGGATCATAACGATCTAATCATAATCATAAAAATACAAAAATATGTTTCAAAAAAAACTTCTTTGTAATAACGTCTTTTTTGTAATCCAAACACTAAAGTGAGAAACTAATTATAATTAAACAAGAAAATTATCACTTTTTCGAAGAATTTGGAAGTCATTGCCAAACCAATCCATAATCTATACCTGTAAACCTAACTGACAGACAACGCACAACATATACAGGTTGTGTAGGTAGAGATATGAAATTTGAAAGATATATTCCTTGAGTACCCTAGGGGTGCACTGAGGAGTTTTTATTAATTCTACCCCTGAGGGGTGAACGGGGTTGGTAAAGTTTGCACTAATTTGAGATATATATAACTAGCAAAGCTAGTTATGTTCAACAAGTTTATTGAACTGACAGTAACACAAAAAAGATCAAACTACGGTTACGAAAATCATATTATTGTTCCTATACGGTACCTAGTTACAAAAATGGTTATTAATATGTATTTTATTTTCTCATTTGATAGCCAGTTATGAAATAGTAAAGAAAAATCCTGTTTCATAGCTAGTTATACAAAGGTTACGAACACAGTAAATTTATTCACATTTGATAACCAGTTATGAAACGGTGACAAAAAACGTCGGCTTTCGTAGCTAGTTATGAAATATAGTTACATAAACGGCACAAGGGGCTGGTTCTTGAAAAATATAGTATCGTATCCAGCTAGAGATAATTATTCTATTATAAGCTGTTGAAACTTCGTCATCAGTGGAGATGACGCTTCAGATCCGCTTCAACAGCGTGAGAGAAAGAGAGAGTGAGTTAAACATTTTGTAATGGTATGTTTTCAGACCATCGATGTTGGAGAACCATCATACATAAGCTACTTAAGACTGAAAAATATTAAACAGAATGAGACCTATGTTTGCAAAGCTACAAACACAGAAGGAACCAGAACCAAAGAAGCTCATGTCGACGTAAAGCCCGTTTTTATTGTCGTTGCTATACCTGCAGGTATTTGATATTTATTTACCAACATTATTATTGGACTTCAAATTTATAATATCAATAATTATTATTATCCATACCAATATATAAAATATTATTTGCTTGTTACTTTATTTGTTTGTTTGGGGAGCTTTCACGCAATAACGGATGGACGGATTTTAATAAGATTTGGAATGGAAATAGCTTATACCCTGGAATAAAACAAAAAATACATTTTATTCCGGAAAATTGTAAGTTTTCACGGGAAAACTGGAAAAATGTTGATTACTCGCTGTACGGTTGCCATGGAAACGAAATAATAAGTATGTCAAAAACATCACGAGCATTGGTGATATACCTACTTTTGCATTGGTTTTTAATATCCTACAAGAACATAGGATGCTTTTTTCACGATAAACAGTACTACGCGCGGACGAAGTCACGGGCGAGAAAGCAAGTGATACATGAAAATGAGCATTAGTTTCGTGTGTGCGTGTCATTTCTTTGGGTTAAAAGTATTTATCGATAGATCGGCTTCTACCCATAGGATTGAGATACCAAATACACCAGTTGTTAAGTCGATCCCCCTAAGCTATCCAACAGTGAAATCCGCATTGCAATCGGTTCAGTAGTTTTTACATCTTGCGCGAACAAACACACATACAGCCAGACAGACATGATTTTAAGTACCCTAGACCATTTTTTTTTTATATTATCTTAGACTTTTTCGTACTTATTGCTTTATTATTAAGTAATAGCTGTACCCACGGCTTTGCCCGTGTGATGATGTCTATTAAATGTAGCCCATACGTATTATTAAATCAACACCAAAAGTACAAAAAAGGTACAATATATATACTACATTTCTTCAAATTTTGTTCAAGTAGATTTATATCGGTTGCTCGGCATCTAATCATCGGATTAAGATATCAAGTACACCAGCTTTTAAGTCAACCCCTAAACTTTCCAACAGTGTACACAAACGCATCACAATCGGTGCATTTACATGATACGCGAACAAACAAACAGACACGATTTAAAAAAATGTTATATGTAGGTGTGATACACAGTAAACAAATCAAATTTATAAATGTGATGTCATTTTAATAACATTACAATAGATATTAATAACGACTTAAATTGCTTGAAAAATCCGATTATAGTAATCCAGATTAGGTACAGGGGAACTTTTGGTCCTATAAATGGTCCGTTCTACAACTTTTTAGCCATGACTTTCCTCATAGAATGAGTATTATATCCGATATTCTGCTCGAAGGTGGCTAAAACTATAATTTTGAACGTTTTAGGGAAAATTGCCAAGTACTGCACTTCAAATTTTCCAATAAATAACAGAGCTTCGGTTGAGCTCAAATTATAGCAAATTTTGTTTTCTTTATAAATGTATTAAATCACTTTTCCGTGGGCAGCACATTTTAGAAGTTTGTTTGCTTGTTTGTCGTATGAGGTAGGTAGTGCTGGTCTCTAGAGTCAGAGTTTGTTAGGTCGCGCGAGGGTCTCTGACATGGCCATCAGTTTAGAAGTTAGAAGCCAAATGTCTGAAAAAAGTACGAATATTTCGATGTTTTTGGAGCACCACGAAGCTAGCTTAGGTCTTTCTATGCTGAAAATTTAGTTTAACACTACTGGCATCCATCCTAAAAAAGTCCCAAAAAAACAGGTACATATTTTTGGGACCTAACCACAGAATAAGCCTACCGCGAGTTTTTTGTCTACATAATCATCATCATCATCATCATCATCATCATCATCATCAGCCTAGACCAGTCTTTATGATAAAGTGCGAAGGCCAGCTTAAGATGAGCCGTACATTCAAACTTTCCTGTACATTTCGGGTTTCAAGTTATTTGGACAGAATAATGAGAGTTGAGCTGTCTGTTATTTCTGAAGTACAAATTCTTGAAATATTTACATAACAATATTTAAAGTAGGTACCTCCTTTCTAACAAAATTAAATTAAATGAAATCGGACTACGCGTTCATGAATTACAACTAAGTACACATTTCGACTTTCATCCCCTCTCCCAAGGGAACCATGCTAAATATCGGGATGAAAAGTATCCAATTTGACGGCCAGTTGGTCTAGTAGCTAGGACCCTAGGAACGAAATCAAACGGTCGCGGGTTCAAATCATGCAAGGTGCAATCATTTGTGTGATGAGCAGAAATGTTTGTTTCCGAGTCATGGATGTTGATATTCGTATTTATGTATGTTTATCAGTTATCTAGTGCCTATATTACAGGGTATTTTAGTTTGGGGCTAGGTAATTCGTGTGGAATTGTCCCGATTATTATTATTATTATTAATATTTTATATTTTAATGTATCTATACCTTGTAGTATGAACTGAAATCAAATTAAGTTTCGTTTGAATTCATTCAGTAGTTTTGGCGTGATGCGCGTCCAAGATACAGACAGTCAGACAGACAGACTGACAGTCAAAAATGATAAAACAACAGTTTTGGTTTCAGTACGGATAATAGAAAAGCCTAAAAAAAATATTTACTTAATATCTTCAATGTACATAATTTGGACCACTATCCAGCAGGAATACTCTTCTTTTTTTTTCGGGATGAAAATTATCCTTAAATTTTCACCCATCATATGAACTATGACTGTGCCAAGGTGCATAAAAATCCGTCCTGTCATTTCAGAGTTGTAAGTGTTTTATTAAATAACTTTTAACCTCTATCCTGCAGAAACCCTTTAATTTTTCGGGATGAAAAGTATCCTGTGTATCTCGTAGTATGAACTCAAATCATGCTAAGTTTAATTTGAATTCATTTAGTAGTTTCGGCGTGAGGCGCTTCCAAGATACAGATAGACAAATAGACAGACAACAGAAAAAAAACAGTTATGTCTTCAGTATGGAACATAGAACAGCCTCCAAAAATAAATTACAAAATATCTTCAATCGTACAGAATTACACCTGTAACAGTTTTATTATAATAAGTATAGATAAAACTGTAACGGGTCAAACGGAGTGAAATATCTTCTACACTTACCCCCTTACTTATAAAAAGTTTGCAATGGTTATGCAATGATTAATAATTCCGCGCAGTACAATTCTGTACTGCGCGGAATTTCTAATCATTGCTTAATCATTGCATAACTTTTTATAAGTAAGGGGGTTATAGTGTAGATGATATATCAATGATAACGTCGACCCGCTTGGTTGATTAAGAGTAAATATCTCCGCATATCTCCACTTCAGATAATTGCCGCCCTAATTGTCCTATATTATTTGTCTTTCTACTAATTATATATTTTAGCTAAAACTGCTGCTAAATACGGTGAAGATGTCAAAATCCAATGCAATATCCAATCACACTTGCCAGTAAAAGTTAAATGGTTCCGGTCTGGGACAGAGCTGAGTAGCACCGACGAGCACTCTATCTCGGATGATGGATTGGAACTGACCCTCAAATCTATGAATCTCGGAATGGAAGGACGATATAGTTGCGAAACTTCCTTGAAATCAGACCCAGCTGTCAAGGAAACTCACGAAACAATAGTTACAATTCCTGGATTAAGTAAATTTTATTTTATATTAATAACTATCTTAATAATTAATACATAGAATTGCTTTACCAAGAAAATGTTTATGTATGGAACGCCATTAAAGTAAAAAATAATAACATTAATAAACTTAAATTGTATAAATGTCACTGAAAAGGGACTGACAAGACGAAACCAAGTTTTATCATAGTGACACAAGTTGAAATCTGCTTAAGCAGGATTCACGAAGAAACACGTGAAACCAGGTTTATTGCAAAGATATTTTATTATGATCTACTTACTATTTTTAAATTACGAGCATTTACATTCATTTAACTATTTTGTTTCAGCTCCACCTGTTATAAATTCTAAAAAAAATAAGTTATATGTAAAGAAAAAAGACAACGATGCCGAGTTAAATTGCAAGTAAGTTAAAAAAAATGAGCCGTCATGGAATGCCTAGCAGATGTGTAAACATCGAATATGGCTGAGCTGAGGCGGAAAGAGGCGGATAGCCGACGGGCCATGAGCGAGCGAGCTTTATAGCGGGGCTAACGCCGACTCATAAGAGACTCCCGTACCGCGCCATTAGATGTGTACACGTCAAAAATATTTAGGCGTCATGAAAGATATTTAGTGGTCTACAACGAAACAGTTAATTAAGTGGGATAGTATCATCTGATACCATTTATAGGGAACCTTATCCAAAGGGTTCAAAAGTCTACAAGACAGGAGCGAATCAAGTGAGACAGTATCATACCCGTTTTAGGGTGCCATACCCAAAGGGTCCGAACGGACCCTATTACTAAGCCTAACCAAAGGGTTCAATACAAACTGAGACCTTTACTAGGTCTATGCCACAGAATAAACCTATGCTACCGTCTGGCTGTTCTACCCTTATAGGGATGTATCTTTTGAACCGGTTGATATGGTTGCCCGGATGAAATGTTCACAAAATGCGTTATTATGGCGGATGTTCTAACAAATAATATTAAAAAATGGGATGGTGGTACATAGCCCTCGGCCTTCGAATCAGACTCGCGTATGACTGGTTTTTAAGTTTGATTGTTGAAGTTGAAGACTTGATGAGCCTGCTGTATTTAAGAATAGATTATTAGAGTTTAGTTTAAATATAGATATTTTGGATTCATTTGAACACGCTTTTATTAGCTTCAGTATATGAGGTAACGGTATCCCGAACGGGATATAACAGACTATTTTTGCAAATTTTCCAAAAAATACGTTAAAATATATTTAAAAAAACTTTTTTTTTTTGTTCATTATCTTTCTCAAATACAGGTTTTGTGTATGGCAAACCTTTTAATCATTCTATATTTCAAAAATAACTTAAGAACCCCAAAAACGCACATGTCCACAGGTTCATGTTACGTTCGTTTCCCAACAGAACTGTCAGCGGCTATCCGAAGCCACACGTGCAATGGTTCAAGAAGAGTGGCAACAAATTTGAGCTGTTATCACATGAGACCGGTGAAGTACTGACAGTACCAAGAGCTTCCTTCACGCACGCCAGCCAATACAAATGTGTTGTAGAGAATGTGAAGGGAAGAGACTCAGCGGAGTTCGGTAACTACTATAATATGTTTAATTTTTTCACACATTTATGGTGATATTTTACAAAATTGACCGCTCTTCGATAAAAAAGTAACATTTCATTTAATTTTCAGTTCTTATTTCGGATGGTGAACCAGACGTTAACATCGATGAAGGATATAATTTAACTGTTGACTATGAAGCAGAGGTTACTCTGACATGCAAAGTAACAGCTCATCCGCGACCTACGATAGAGTGGTTTACTGCTGGAGGTATTTCAATGTCATCTGAGGTAAATTTCATAAATACTGATTTTGCACCAACAGATGATAGAATTTAAGAAAACCCATTGTGAAACTACTAGCTGCGCCCAGCATCTTCACCCATGTGTAATCTTTGCCGCTCCCGTCACCCATTCAGGAAATAAATTTCAAAAACACCCTTCTTATTGCACCCCTAGGTTTGAAACCTGTCACTTTGACACCTTTCACTTTGACATCTGTCACTTTTTTTTATAGAGTGGCTTTTTATATCTGTCACTTTGAAATCTGTCACTTTGACATATAAGTGGCAATATTGATGTGAGACTGGTCCACAAGTTCCAGGTCGCTCAGCGAGCTATGGAACGTGCTATGCTCAGGGTTTCTCTAAGGGATCACATCCAAAACGAGGGGATTCGCCAGAGAACGTTAGTTACCGACATAGCTCAAAGAGTTAGCAAACTGAAGTGGCAGTGGACAGTATTTAAGCTAAAATTCTAAACAAATTTCATCCAAATCCGTTCAGCCGTCTGAGCATGAAGGAGTAACAAACATAGGTACACACATGCATACAAACACTTCACACATGCATACAAAGTTTCGTCTTTATAATATTAATGTGATAATACTTCTATATATGGCGTCTATTACTTTAGCTAATTTCCAAAGTTTTTCCTTTATTTTTTCATCACGGTCTATGCCACTTAATCGAAACGTCAAGTTTAGCCAAAATTATAGTATGATAAATATGTGCGCCAAACATACATTAATTTGACTGTTCTAGTAAAACTTGCTTATTTTCCGAGTTCACAAGCATTGTTTTGCCACTTAGCGCTGGTTTTATGAAATATTTTTATATAGCCTATTTGACATTTATGCCTCTATGATTTGTAGTGGAGTTGATGCTTCCGATCCAGAACGACCGACAGCGTGAGGTAACCGATTTATTTGATATGGGTAATTTTTTCAGACAATCGTTATTGGAGAACCATCGTACATAAGCTACTTGAGACTGAAAGATATTAAAAAGAATGAGACCTACGTTTGCAAAGCTATAAACACAGAAGGAACCATAACCAAACAAACTCAAGTCGACGTGAAGCCCGTTTTTATTGTTGTTGCTGTACCTGCAGGTATTTGATAGTAACTACCTTACATTATATTTGGACTATAGTAACCTGAAATGTTGTTATTATTAAAAATGAAAGTAAGTGAGCTTAAGTGTCGTTATGCACCCAAAATATATGAAGATTACAGTTCGACGATGAGGTCTATCCGATTGTTCGTTTTGAGTAAATATCTCCGCGCATCTCCGCTTCGGATAATTGACGACCGGTTAGCCGAGTGGCTAGTGACGCTGACTGCAAAGTCAACGGTCGTGGACTTGAATTCCGCAAGGTGCTAGCATTTGTGTGATGAGTATAAATGTCTTAGTCATACTCGCATTGTGAAAACATTTGTGCTCATTACACAAAATATGTTTTCACCTTTCGGGATTCAAACCCGTTACCGTTGACTTCACAGTCAGGGTCACAGGGAGGTCACAGGCCATACATAGATAGAATATATATGTCTGTCCATGGATCTATATGGGATGTATATAATTCGATGGGAATTAATGTAAGAACCGATAGATTACATTCAGAAAAAAATATTAACAAAATTTGTTCTGCAGTATAATCCTTTTTTGTCGATTGCTCGGCTTTAACTCATCGGATTGAGATACAAAGTTCACCAGATTTTAAACTATTCAGCAGTGAAAACTCCATCCCAATCAGATTAGTAGTTTGTAGGTTATGCGCGAACACACAGACAGAAAGACAGACACCATTTAAATAAAAAACTTGTTCAGTAGCTTATGTAAAGTACCATTATACCATTTAAAAAACTGTTTTCTACAGATTTTATGTTTCTTGCTGCTTTATTATAAGTATAGATAGAATATAGATAGATAGATTAGAATTGCCACACCTATTCTCCTCGTTTCAATTGTTTGGGAATTACAATTTTATTTTTTTAGCTACCACTGCTGCTAAATACGGTGAAGATGTTAAAATCCAATGCAACATCAAATCAAACTTGCCAGTACAAGTCAAATGGTTCCGGTCTGGGAGAGAATTGCATAACACTGACGAGCTTTCTATCTCCGATAATGGATCGGAACTCACCATCAAATCTTTGGATCTTGGAAATCAAGGAAAATACTCATGTGAAGCTTCCTTAAACTCTGATCCAACGGTGAAGCAAACTCACGAAACAATAGTTACAATACCTGGATTGGGTAAGTTTATTTATTATATTTTATTTTTATGATATATTTTTATATGCCCATTTTTATTGGGCATATCCGCGGTTTCGCCCACGTAGATGATGATGATTATGATGATGATGATGAAAAGTACGAATACCCATCGTTCCATTTTTTACTATTTGGCTCCGCACTACTGTTGCATTTAGTAAGTGGCAAGTTAAGAGATATTACAAGTTGTATTTTTTTTCCACAAATTTAAATGGGTTAAACCATGAAGAAAATATAATATCAAAAACAAAGTACGTGGCCCACAGTAAAAGTTTAAAAACATATTTGGTGCTATTATTTCTAATGCATTTTATAGTTTTATTCATATTTATAGTACTCCTGCGGAGTATGGCGCAATAAAATATCCAATACTTTAATTATTTAACCAAATTTTCGTTTTACATTTTGATTGACTTAGCTTCTATAGAAAATCAAAATGGCCCGTCCATGTAACAACAAGTTTTTGAATTATTTCGATAGAAGTGTATAACTTTTTGTCATATGTGTAGCACAAATATGACAAAAAGTTATAACTAATTAATACTGCTACAGCATATGGTGTGCTACGTCATAACTAATTAATACTGCTACAGGATATGGTGTGCTACGTCATAACTAATTAATACTGCTAAAGCATATGGTGTGCTACGTCATAACTTATTAATACTGATATAGCATTGTTACAAAATAAATAAATAATCGATGATACTGTATAAAATAAAAATAACTGCGTTCAAAAAAAATGGGCTAGGTTTAATTCCCGTGTGTAAAATAATACAAAACGTGTAGTAGTTCTTAATTTTACAAAAAGAAGGTACCATAAGTTATTTTTTTATGCTGGATAACTTGTTTTGCACCCTATAGAAAACCTCAAAAAATAGTGTGGGCCAAAATTTTGACATTCGTAAATTGGATTATTCAACGTGATTTGGAAAGTTAGTGTTGAAATTACATCGGCTCAAGTCATCATAGCTATAGATTATATTGTTGTTTAAGGAATCAATGAGTTTATCGCGCATTTGACTGTATTTAAGTGTTTTTTTGTCATTAAGAAGTTTTATTTTCATGTATGCTTGTTTTTGCATGTAACGTGTGTTATTTGTTGTACATACTTTCAGTATTTTATATATTTCAAGTGTGTAATGGAACATTTCTTAATAGGTTGATATAAATGTCGAGTCCCAGTCAATCAGGTATCGAAAAGCTTAAGACGCAAAACGAGCACGCGCTCATAATACGGTCTTTGTACTGAGTTCTGGTAACCACAGTTACCGATCGTATTGACCCATAAGATATACGAGGAATCAAGTGAAACCACTTATATTCAAAAGCTTACTTCATACATGTTAACTTATTGTAGAGAAAAGTATTTTATTTTATTATTATCTACCTACATACTTTTTTGTCTCCAATATTTACATTCATACATTTTGCAGTTAATACATCCAATTCATCATTTTGTTTTAGGGCGCCCTATAATTGAATCTAAAAACACAAAGATATACGTAAAGAAAAGGGACAACGAGATCGAGTTAAACTGCAAGTAAGTTAAAGAAATGTGCCTCGTTTATGATACAATGTACATATAAAATAGTTTTGCAGCCTGTACCGTGTGTCAAATTAAGTGAGGTGTTTCTTGTTTGAGTTTCAAATGACTTGTGATCCTCACAACATTTTTAACGATTCTAAGATAAATAGTTATAAAGTTATTTAAGAAAATAGACGAAAATTGACCACCCCCTCTATCATCTCCAAAACTACAGAGCCTAAAATATAGAAAATATACTGAGAATAGTTCTTTACTTAGAGATTTTACGAAAACCTATTGTTGTTGTTTGTGTTGTTAGTGCTTGCCTCTGATGTCAGAGTTTGTCAAGCCGCCCGAGGGCCTCTGACATGGCTTTTCGATTGCTATTAATCAATAACAGCCGGGACTGACAGCTTAACGTGCCCTCCGAAGCACTGAGCGATGGAAAACCGCAAATAACTTAAAAAAGTCGTTGTTACGGAGCCTAGGTTTTGAACCTGGTATCGGTGGATTCTAAATTGCACTATAGAAACGTTAGGCCACCATCGCACCATTCACGAAAACCTATAAGAACCCTTTAATATAACATGGTAAATCTTTTAATCTTTTAATATTATGAGTTTCAAAGTACGGAACCCACTCCACGCGAGTTCAACTTGCACTTGTCCGGATTTTTAGATTAATGTTACGTTTGTTCCTCATCAGAACTGTCAGTGGTTATCCGAAACCACACGTGCAGTGGTTCAAGCAGAGTGGTAACAAGTTTGAGCTGTTATCACATGAGACCAGTGAAGTATTGACAGTACCAAGAGCTTCCTTCACGCACGCCAGCCAATACAAATGTGTTGCAGAAAATGTGAAGGGAAGCGACTACGCGGAGTTCGGTAACTACTTTGTGTTTTTTCCTCATTATAGTATTTAAAAACCGCTCATCGATAAAAAATAATTTACCATTAAATTTTCAGTTCTTATTTCGGAAGGAGAACCAGATGTAAACATCGATGAAGGAAATAATTTAAACGTTGACTACGAAGCAGGAGTTACTCTGACGTGCAAAGTTACAGCTCACCCGCATCCTACGATAGAGTGGTTAACTGCTGGCGGTATTTCATTGCCATCTGAGGTAAAATTCATATATACTGATTTTGCACCTACTTGGGATCTCTAAGCACTGCGTAAAGGGAGAACAAACTGTTCTCGCTTCACTTTTTCACCACGGTATACACCGTGACATTTAATTCGATATTTATCTGAAATGCTTGTATTCAGTCCATTATTTAGAATTGTTCTATAGCATTCAATTAAAAAATAATCTTATGCTGAAATATCAATGATACTGAACACGCTACACGGCTGCGGCACGGGTGCTCTGCCAGGTCGCGATCGTCACTTATTGGTTTTGTCATGTCGCAGATATAACAAATTTGAATTTTGACTAATTTAATAATTGTATTATGTTTTATTAGTTATTTACTTTTCATATTTAATGCTACATACACATTCTGTTGCATGAACTGAGTACATTCATTTAAAAAAAATATCTAATTCATTGTCAAGGTGTATATTACTTAATCAAAATGTCAAGGTCAGTCAAAACGTTATTTTGATATTAAATCTGTACGTCAAAAGCCCTTAGTTGATTTTTTTATATAAGCTTGCTCGCTTTTCCCAGTCTCCAAACTAACCATTATGAATTTGAAGTATTAATTTGCCACTAAGCGCTGGTTCCTTAAAATTATTTTTATCGAGTCCAGCTAGACATCATGATTCTAATTAGCAAACGAAACTTTGACATCAGTGGAGATGATGCTTCAGATCCGCATCAATCGACAGCTTGAGTTAACGAGTTAAATATAATGCAAGGGTATTTTTTTCAGATCATTGATGTTGGAGAACCATCATACATAAGCTACTTAAGACTCAAAAAAATTAAACAGAATGAGACCTATGTTTGCAAAGCTACAAACACAGAAGGAACCAGAACCAAAGAAGCTCATGTCGACGTAAAGCCCGTTTTTATTGTCGTTGCTATACCTGCAGGTATTTGATACTTATTTACCTACTTTTTATTTGGACTAGAAATATAAAATGTTAGTAATTGTTATTAATACATGAAAGTGAGCATTAGTGTCGTAATTCACCGAAGTAGAGATTAACCTAAATATGTGTAGATGACATTTTGACAATAACGTCAGCCCGTTTGGTTGATTATGAGTAAATATATCTCCGCGCATCTCTACTTAGGATAATTTCCCCCAAATTCTCCTCATATTATTTTGTTTAGATTTACTAATTATATATTTTTAGCTAAAACTGCTGCTAAATACGGTGAAGATGTCAAAATCCAATGCAATATCCAATCAAAGTTGCCAGTAAAAGTCAAATGGTTCCGGTCTGGGACAGAACTGAGTAACACCGACGAGCACTCTATCTCGGATGATGGATTGGAACTGACCCTCAAATCTATGAATCTCGGAATGGAAGGACGATATAGTTGCGAAGCTTCCTTGAAATCAGACCCAACTGTGAAGCAAAGTCACGAAACAATAGTTACAATTCCTGGATTGGGTAAGTTATATTTTACAATAATAAACATGCTAATTATTAATAGAATGAATTGCTCCACCAATACAATGTCCATGTATGGAACGCCATTAATGTACAAAATAATTACATTAGCTGTGACTGACGAGACCAATTCAAGTTTTATTATAATTACAAATTAAAATCTGTAACACGAATTTGTAACGAATGTTAAAATCTGTTGTTTTTTCTTCATAAGGAGACAAGTGAAACTACGTTTGTTCAACAGCTTTTTATTATTCTCTACTTACTCCTTGTAACTTACGTACGAGCATTTACATTAACGTTCATTTAACCATTTTGTTTCAGCGCCACCTGTAATTGATTCTAAAAAAAGGAAGTTATATGTAAATAAAAAAGACAACGAGGCCGAGTTAAGCTGCAAGTAAGTTAAGAAAATATTTGTGCTTCATCTAAGATAAAACTCATTTCTTAGTCTACAAGACAAGAGCGAATTAAGTGAGATAGTATCATCTGATATCATTTTTAGGGTACTATATCCAAAAGGTCCAAACGAAGCCCTAATACTAGGCGTATGCTACCATCTGTCTGTTTGTTATACCCTCAGAACAAATATTACTAGTAATAATTAATAAAATTTGGTGGTGGTCATATTATACTTTGGTCTGAGGTTCTACTCCAAAATCGCTTTATCTTTTGAACCGGTTTAAATTGACGGCAAGTTGAAATATTCACATGATGCATTATTAAGGAGGATATTCTAACAAATAATAATAATAAAGGGAGATGGTGGTACATAACTCTCGGTGCTAATGTTCGACTCGCGCATTACTGGTATTTAAATTACTTGATGGGTCTGCATATTATTATAGCTCTTACCTTAAGCTAGTTTAATATGAATGTCGCTGTTTCTGAAATTAAAAACTAAAATAAATTATTAGTTTTTAGTTTAATCATAAAAATTGTGGATTCATTTTTGGATTAATGCTACGTTTATTTCCCATCAGAACTGTCAGCGGCAATCCGAAGCCACACGTGCAATGGTTCAAGAAGAGTGGCAGCAAGTTTGAGCTGTTATCACATGAGACCGGCGAAGTACTGACAGTACCAAGATCTTCCTTTATGCACGCCGGCCAATACAAATGTGTTGTAGAGAATGTGAAAGGAAGCGATTCAGCGGACTTTGGTATCTACTTCATGTTTAATTTTTTGACGCATAAATTTTGGTATTAAAAAAATCGGCCCATCGATACTAAATAATAATTCATTTAATTTTCAGTTCTTATTTCTGAAGGAGAACCAGATGTAAACATCGATGAAGGAAATAATTTAAATGTTGACTACGAAGCTGCAGTTACTTTGACGTGCAAAGTTACAGCTCACCCGCCTCCTACTATAGAGTGGTTAACCATTGGAGGTGTTTCACTCTTATCTGAGGTAAAACTCATGCATACTGATTTTTCATCGACAGATAATAGACTTTAAGTAAACCCATTACTAAACTATGATCCTTCTATTACTCTAAGCTCATTTCCAACTGTTTCATTTTATTTATATCACGACGGTCTATTCAACTTAATTGAAACGTCTAGTTAGACGGTTAAGCCTCTATGATTAGCTTCGAAACTTTGACAGCAGTGGAGTTAATGCTTCAGATGCGCATTGACCGACAGCGTGAGGTTACAGATTTATGTGGTACGGGTAATTTTTGCAGACCATCGTTATTGGAGAACCATCATACATGAGCTACTTGAGACTGAAAGATATTAAAAATAATGAGACCTACGTTTGCAAAGCTACAAACACAGAAGGAACCATAACCAAACAAACTCAAGTCGACGTGAAGCCCGTTTTTATTGTCGTTGCTGTACCTGCAGGTATTTAATACATAGTTACCTCGCATTTTAAATTGGAATAGTAATTTAAAATTTTGATTTTATTAAATGGTAGCTTATTGGTTCAATAGTGCAACATAGAATCCAGTGATACCGGGTTCAGTCCAAGGCTGCGCACCAATTATTTTTCTAAATAAATGTGCGGTTTTCGATCGCTCCGTGCTTTGGGAGGCATTTGGGTTCGAGTCCCGCAAGTTGCAAACATTTGTGTGTTGAGCACAAATGTCCTTGTCATGGATGTATACATATATTCTCTCTATGTATTTTTTATCCGTGGCCTAGTACCCAAAGTACAAGGGTATCTTAGTTTGTGGCTTGATAATTGGTGGGTATTGTCCTAAAAATATCATATACAAGCTGTGCCGCGGCTTTACCCGCTTGGGCATATGGGATAAAATTACATTTAATGTACGAAATACTAAATCTCGACTAGCTGTCAAATCGTTTCTTGTCGATGTTACTTATTGGATTGAGATACAAAGTACACCATACTTTTAGTCAAAACTTATACTATATAACTAGCTATCCAACAGTTAAAACTTCATTGCAATCGTTCTAGTAGTTTTTACGTGATGCGCGAACATAGAGACAGACAGACAGACAGACACCATTTAAAAAAACTTGTTCAGATGCTTATTTCTATTACCCTATCTCTACCATTTAGAAAAAAAAATAATTTTACAGATTTTATGTTACCTACTGCTTCGTTATAAAATTAGATAGATATATTAGAATTGTCACCCTTATTCTCCTCAATTCAATTGTTTAGGAATTACTAACTAATCCTTTATTTTTTTTAGCTAACACTGCTGCTAAATACGGCGAAGATCTTAAAATGCAATGCAACATCAAATCAAACTTGCCAGTAAAAGTCAAATGGTTCCGGTCTGGGAGAGAACTGAATAACACTGACGAGCATTATATCTCGGATGATGGATTGGAACTTACCATCAAATCTTTGGATCTTGGAATGCAAGGACGATACTCATGTGAAGCTTCGTTAAACTCAGATCCAACGGTGAAGCAAACTCACGAAACAATAGTTACAATACCTGGATTGGGTAAGTGTTATACCCCAAAATGCCCCCATTCCCCCAACACCCCTTTGCGGTTTCACCCGCGTATATGATGGTGATGATGATGATGATGAAAAGTACGAATATCCATCGTTAGTTTTTTTTGGCTCCTCACGTCTTGTGTATTTAGCAAGTGTCAAGTAAAGAGATATTATAAGTTATGTGTATTTTTCAACAAATAAAAAGTCCTGTCAGTCAGGTACTCAGAAGTCTCTTCAAGACGTGATTAAGTAATGTAGTAGAGCTTTAAGTATTGAAACTTCCTAGGGAGTTCCGGAGAGAACACGAAATGGCACGTTTTCCGCGTTTGTATCATTTGCCCAAGCTCAAGCACGTTAACTAACAGTGAAGACCTAATGGTTAATATTCTATCAATATTACCCATTAACACTTGAAGAAACACAAAACAAGTTAAGAAAAAATACAATGCAAAAGAACCGCCCCGATTTCGTTTCTTGCCGAAATTCCTCAATACAAAATTTACTTGTTTACTTGTGACATGATATGAGGCCCGCTAAAGGAGAATAGCACGACTATCCCGCTGGCGTCTTTTGTTTATTCTGCGTAAATCCAATTTTGAGTTCAAAATAGGACGTACATTTTTTCCTAAATTGATATTCTTTCCATAAACACCTGATTCAGACTATGACGAACATCAATAAAATTGACAAATTGGTCCAGCCGTTTTCAAGTTATGCACTTACCAACGAAATTTTCACTTAAATGAGCATGTAAGTAGCGTTGGTTTTGTGGAAATAATGACTTTGACTCTTAGTGATTGTTTATTATTATTACACGTTGAGATCTGCTTAAGCAGGATTTACGAGGATTCAGGTGAAGACACTTATTACACCCAAAAGCTAACTTTACACATATTAATTTATTGTGGAGAAAAGTTTTGTTTAATTATTAATTTATTTTTGTTTATTATCTACGTACTTACTTTTCGTCTCCAATATTTAGATACATTCATAACTTCTGCAGTTATTACATCAAATTAATCATTTCGTTTCAGCGCGCCCTATAATTGAATCTAAAAACATGAAGATATACGTAAAGAAAAGGGACCACGGGATCGAGATAAACTGCAAGTAAGTTTAAAAATAACTTTAACTTGTTAACTATCGATTGAATAGGCATGAAAGTGGGCAAGATAAGTTGCGTAATTCCAATACAAACAAAATGAATCCCAATAAAATAATTAATTTGGATTGAAATTGTAGGTTAAAAGATAAGTCATGGGGTCACTGATGCTCAAACCATCATCTTATACTAATGGAGCCATGATGGGCCCGCATTTTTTTAAACTGCAGGCCGTTTATACGTACTGTTGATTTTTCGCATAGGAGTTAAAAGCATAGAGAAACTACATATTGATATATACTTATATATCAATATGTAGTTTCTCTATCCTTTTTTTAAAATTCAAACCTAGAACAGATTATTTGATTTTAATTTTAACAGAATTCGTGTTTTTTAGGGTTCCGTACGTCCGAACGAAAAAAATGGAACCCTTATAGGATCAGTCGGGTATTTAGTAAGCACTAATTAATTTGAAATTTGGTACACAAATGAATGAATGTCCAAACACGGACGTGTAACGTAATAAAATAAATTCTGAAAGTAGGGGTCAGTTCGGGAGGAGGGGGCGAAATAGAAAATTACAAAAAGTTTACAAACTGTACCGTGTGTCATATCAAGTGCAAGTGTTTGTAGTGAGGGGTCGATTTGTTGCCAACAGAAATTCAAAGCAATACCGATTCTAACGCGCCGCATTAAGTGCACGTGATAATGAAAATCTGATTGAAACAAGATAGGTAGTTTTGCCCTGTTGAGTTGATGTGGCCGGACGTGTTGCGCGGCGTGGCCATAGTCATAGCATAGAGTATAGCGTAAAGCAATGCGTGCTTGCACAGTGGCCGTATTACAGAACTTGGCTTCAATCAGATTGTCACTTTTTTCATAGGAAAATCGACTCTATTGCAAAGCATTATTGAATTTGACGGCTTGAAACCGTCATGATCAACATTACGTAATCGCACTGCAGATTGCATCGCTGTGTTGCTAATGCTGCGCGATATGTCAGCGCCGTAGTCGATTTAATCGTTCATTGTTATTTTGTTGCGTTATTATTATTATAGTTGTTGTTTCATTATTTTATGTTGTGTTATCATTATTATTTACTGTTTGTAAGTACTAGTTGTCACAAAGCGTTCATGACGTCACAAATAGATTCCGGCAAAAAATTAGTGCCAAGGCTCACTGATTTAGTGTTTGCTGAGACGGGACCTGTTTGTGGCAACACACTTCACTAAGTTTCGTTTGTTTATCATTAATATTTCTGTTTTTTTTTGTTTGTTGTATATTTTTGTGTGTGAATGAATTTTCTTTTACTCTTTCAATTTTTTTTATTAAATTACTATTCCACTCTCCCTCACAAATAATACTCGTATCTCCGAAACTACAGAGCCTAAAATATAAAAAATACTTAAATATGAAAAAAGACCTTTACTTATAGATTACAGGACACCTATAAGAAGTCTATGGTCTTAAATTAACATTGTAAATGTGTTAATATCTTGATATTATATATTCATCGTACGGAACCTTCTCTACGCGGAGTAATATGTAGTTGTCTATGCTCTACGCGAGTTCAACTCGCATTTGTACTTGTACTTGTTTTTAAGATTAATGTTATGTTTATTTCCAACAGAACTGTCAGCGGCTATCCGAAGCCACAAGTGCAATGGTTCAAGAAGAGTGGCAACAAGTTTGAGCTGTTATCACATGAGACCGGTGAAGTACTGACAGTACCAAGAGCTTCCTTCACGCCCGCCGGGAAATATAAATGTGTTACAGAAAATGTTATGGGAAGCGACTCTACGGAAATTGGTAACTAGTTTACGTGTAAATTATTTAGTTTATCAAATTTAATCTAGACATTAATGTAACAAGATGAATATATAAAAATATGCTCGCGTACTACATTCGGAAGCATCCTGGAATCATAATATTTCAGTTCCCATATTTTTAAATTGTATGTAACGCAATTGGGTTATTGCTCTTTTTAATTAGTTTTATCTTCTCGTCTTGTTTGTGTAATTGGTATATCTGAAAATATGATCTCTGGCGGTCTCCCTATCTCTTGTAATCTACATAATATCAATATTTTCGGAGTCCTCGTGAAAATCCCTATCATTTGAGCCTCACTCCATCAAGTGGGGCTCAAATGATAGGGATTTGATAATTTTTAAGGTTCCGTAGTCAAACAAGGAGCCTTTATATTTTTATACATCTGTCCGTCCATCTGTCTGTATGTCACAGCCATTTTATTCAGAAACTATAACAAATACAAAATTAAAATACAGAAAAAAACATTTTTTGTGACTTTCCATGCATGAATAGGGAAGTTTAAAAAATATTGAATATTGCGATCCCGAGTGGGATCTCGAATAGGTATTTCAAAATTATAATCGTTCCTGGAGGATCCCTTAACAGTTTTTTTTATTTGGTTCCTTTTACGAAATATTTAGCTCCAAAGTGACCTTTTTGCTTGTGTTGCATGTCCATCGACATCGTACCCCCCCTTTCCCTCACCTCAGAAAGTACAGAAAAAAAAATAAAAACTGGGGCACTTGTGCACGATACGAATTTAACAACAAAATTATCACGGCTTTCTGTGTTTATTATTTAACGAGATTATAGCTGACCAAGAAAAAGCATTTTAACAAATTCCACAGCGAGAGACATAATTTAAGCGTAAAACAACTTTGTTGGCGTATCGCGTAAAAAGTACTAAACTGATTGCAATGCGGTTTTCGTAGCTTAGGTCGAAACCCTAAGTATATGCGTGTCCGACACGCACTTGACCAGTTTTTAGGGTTCTGTAGTCAGACAGAAACCCTTTCATGTATTACTAGCTGCGCTCCGTACCTTTGCTCACGTGCAAACTTTGCCACCCTCGTTCCCCCTAGAGATGGAATTTCAAAAAACCCTTACTTGGTTCACCTCTAGGATACTCGAGAAACATATCCTCCAAATTTAAAATCTTTATATCCATGGATATAAAGATGGACAGACAACGCACAGCCTAAACCAGTGCACTGGTTTAGGCTGTGCGTTGTCTGTCAGTCAGTCAGTAGGTGGGTATGTCATGGTACTGTTTTATTACAGATTTTTTTACCGCGATTATAGTATTATTGCCTGACTACAGCAAAGAAAGGGAAGGGTAATGAGTTTAACAGTCTATTTTTTTTGTATGTATGTTTGCATCTATGTATGTGAAACGAGATGTCAATCGAATGGTCTTTAGGTACCAAGGAAGTTGTATACTATGTATATACAACTTCCTTGTTCCCTTTACGAAATATTTAGCTCAAAAGTGACCTTGTCCATCGACATCGTACCCCCTTTCCCTCACCTCAGAAAGTACAGAAATAATAATAAAAATAAAAACTGGGGCACTTGTGCACGATACGAATTTAACAACAAAATTATCACGGCTTTCTGTTGTTACTATGTAGTTGTATACTATGTATATACAACTTCCTTGTTAGGTACAGAGTGTCCTACAGACTATGATCGGGTGTCTAGTCGATGATCGGGTGGTGATATATCGCCATCACGCCTCATTGCGCGCATATTGCGCATGCGCACTCGCAGCGTGCGCACGCGCAGTATTACTGGATAGGTTGTTTGTTTTATCTGACTACGGCAGAGCAAAGAAAGGGTTATTTTGTAAAAAAAACTAAAAGACAAGCAAGGTGTCAATCGATTCATCTTCATTGCAAGAGTGTCATAGACTAATTTTTTACCCAACCATATTTGTTTTTTTTTTTTTACTTATATATTTTTTATGGAGTCCAGTGAACCCTTTATCAGATTATTTGACACTTTATACGTATATCCCTAATCCAATGACTCCTCATTATTAAAATCTATTGAGCCGTTTAGTCTATAGGATGCGCCAAAAGATCATTACATCTTTCATTCATTTTCATATAAATTTTTCTTTAATAGAATTTTTACGATCATTTTCTTTCGTATCTTTGTATGTTTATCCGTTATCTAGTGCACATAGCACAGGGTATCCTAGTTTGGGGCTAGGTAATTGGTGTGGAATTGTCCCGAATATATTTATTTATTTATTTTATTTTATTTACATAATTAACCCAAATAACATAACCCTCAGTCAGTAAAAATTGTCTACTATTCGACACAGTCCCACGCGAACAAGCCTGTCCTCGTCTGTTATGAAATTCATAAACTTCTACTAACTATTTAATTTAATTTTCAGTTGTTATTCCGGAAGGTGAGCCAGAGGTAAACATCGATGAAGGAGTTAACTTACATGTTGATTACGGAGAGGGAGTCACTCTGACTTGTACAGTGACTGCTCACCCGCGTCCTACGATAGAGTGGTTATCTGCTGACGGTACTCCAAAGCGGTCTGAGGTAAAATTTCTATATAAATACCATTATTGCATATTCTGATATTATATTAATACACGAAATTATCTATTTAGACATAAATGAATGTTTGTATGTTTGTCCTCGATGCGTTCCTAAACAACTGATCAGATTGTGATAAAAGTTTTGTAGGGTTTTCTGAGAACGCCCATGATGAGGGTTTATGGCAAAAAAAAACATAAAGTTTTTTTTTTGCCAATTCGGTGTCCGAAATCGAAATTCTTCACTAATGCGATGTAAATGTGACAGGTATCAAAAGGACAGGTGTGAAAGTGATATCTATATATAAATATATATAAAAAAATATTGAGGAGAGTTTGTGGGGGTCGGGTTGTTAGTAGGGGAGATTTATTGTTCCCATTTACAAATTTGACTATAGTTGATGACGCAGGATATTTTACAACAATTATTGTTGTAAAATATCCTGCGTCATCAACTCTACATTATTTAGGTAAAGGCAATTGCTAGTTATTGTCCATGTTGAAAGCCCCCTTTTGTGTGGACTTTGTTCTGCCTGTTGAGACCTACCCAACTACTGTTTATTAGCCACTGAGTGAGCTCTGTAGTTAAACAAAATATAGCAACCTGTTGAGTTGAGTTATTTATGGATTAGACCCTGCAGAGCCACTACGACCGACATCGACAGCGAGCGGTGACAAAAATATGTTTTTAACCTAAAAATAGCTTGAAGGATTTAGATTTTGGATTTGTCTTATTAATCACGAGAGTGAGTCATGGGATGAAGTGTGAAGAATATTAATATGGCGGCTTGACAATTAGTGATCAAAACCTATCATGTGAGGTATCAAAATGAAGTTCTTTAAAATACCATTCCCAAAATATATGTATAATTAATTATTAACTTTAAAGCTTCTTACAAAATTTTCTATTTTTATATATTCCAGGGATGCAATTGCAACTATTTAAGTAAATTCAAAAATAAACAATTCATTTTTATAACTTTTATTTTGCGTATTGCCAGTGATGATATACGGCACTGAGACGTGGTCACTAACTATTGGTCTCACACAAGCTCAGAGTTGCGCAACGTTCAATAGAGAGAGCTAAGCTCGGTGTTTCGCTACGTGATAGAATCCGAAATGAGGAAGTCCGTAGAAGAACCAAGGTTACCGACATAGCTCTCAGAGTTTGCAAGTTGAACTGGCAATGGGCAGGCCATATAGTTCGCAGAACCGATAACCGCTGGGAAATGAAGGTTCTCGAATGGCGGCTACGAACAAGCGAGCGAAGTGTGGGGAGACCCCCCACACGATGGACCGACGACATTGTAGCCATTGCAGGAAGTCGGTGGATGGAGGTGGCACAAGATCGCTCGTCATAGCGCTCTTTGGGGGAGGCCTATGTTCAGCAGTGGATTTCTAATGGCTGACATGATGATGATGATGATGATGATGAACTTTTATTTTTACGGGGGTGCCGCCGGGCAGCGGTCCGCTTGCATTGCGCCCGTCCGCTGTCGCGCCTGTGAAGAATAAGCCCGCGCGTATGTTTGCGTCGTGCATCTCGCGATCTCACCAGCACCGGACTAAAAATCTAAGCACGCAAGTTGTTTTAAATTCAATCTCACGAAGAAAACTCTTTAGCCGAATTAATTCGTTTGGAGAAACTAAAAAGTTTAAAATTGTTTTTTTACTTGTTGTGTCCCACTTTGTTGGGCAAAGGTCATCCCTATCATCTTCCACGCGTCTCTATCCAAAGCGAAATCCAGCCAATTGGATCAGTAGGTGAATAAAATAAATCAATTTATTATTTAAAAAAAAAGTCTGTGAAAACGAAAACTAAAAAGAGGCAAACATGTCTCACATTATTGATTTTGAAAAGTAATATGCAGTCGCAGCCATTATTTATTTTTATTATTTTCAGAGCACTATCATTGAAGAGCCTAAGTACAAAAGCTACTTGAAGCTGGACA
This sequence comes from Alsophila aescularia, assembly GCA_946251855.1. Lineage (NCBI taxonomy): Eukaryota > Metazoa > Arthropoda > Insecta > Lepidoptera > Geometridae > Alsophila > Alsophila aescularia. The sequence goes on from OX276379.1 coordinate 46,274,263, forward strand.
ATATTAAAAAGAATGAAACCTATGTTTGCAAAGCTACTAACACTGAAGGGATCAGGACCATACAAACTCAAGTCGACGTACGGCCCGTTTTTTATCCAATATTCATACCAGCAGGTATTCAATATAATTATGTACATTTTTATTTAGGCTAGATATTTAATAATTATGACATTTACTCTACGAATAAGTAATAAGTCATTTACTAATTGAATTCCAACGGAGTTGAGATGCGCAACAATGTGTGATATCGTGAACCACTGATAAGATCTTGACGATAACAGTTCGATGATTGACGATGCTCCTATTTCTTAGCCAAAAATTTAACGAGGATCAAGATTTGTAGGAATTTGTATATAGGTCGTATGAATTTAAATTTTCTCGATGTAAAAATGCCTAGTTGCCTCTGATTTTAGTCATATTTGCGTGGATATCTAAAACCATAATTTTAAGGTTTTTAATTCAAATAGAAGTAGTTTCACTTCCAATAGGAGGTGATCCGGCAGAGAAGCAAGATTACCAACATAGCTCTGAGGATGATCAAGCTAAAGTGGCAGTGAGCTGGGCATATTAGCCGCAGAACCGACAACCGTTGTGTGAATGTGTTCTCAAGTAGAGACTGCAATTGGGCAAACGTAGTGAAGGACGCCCACCGGTTAGATGGAGCGGCGATGTGCGCAAGATTGCAAGCAGAAAATGGATACGAAGAGCCGAAGCTTGGGCCAAATAGCGTGCCTTGGAAGAGGCCTATGTCCAGCAGTGGATGAACACAGGCTGATGATAAAATCAAATAGGTTTCCTTTGATTTATTTGACCAAGAACAGATTTAAGTAATAGATGACCAAGTTTTCTCAAAAAAATGCTCCCTTTTGACTCAAGCGCGCTATTGTTCCCTTATAGGCACGCATCGGGGGAAACATGCAGATATAACTTTCAATTTCTTAATTCAAAGGTCACGGCACGTCTAGTTTAGTACGATTGTAATTATTGTTTTATTAAATGTACCTACGCCTTACGTACTACTACGAGAAGATATCTTCGCTTCGATGGATTGTGTCGTAATTCGACTAGGCCCAATTTTGAAGAAGTTACTAACTAATTATATATTTTTTAAGGTGATACTGCTGCTACATACGGCGAAGACATCAAAATACAATGCAACGTCAAATCAAACTTCCCATTAAATATCAAATGGTTCCGGTCCGGGAAAGAACTGAGTAACACTAACGTGCACTCCATCTCAGCTGATGGATCGGAACTGACGATCAATTCCATGAATCTCGAAATGGAAGGAAAATATACTTGTGAAGTATCCTTGAACTCAGACCCAACAGAAAAGCAAACTCACGAAACGGTAGTTAAAATAGCTGGACTGGGTTAGTATTGTTTATGACCGAGCCTCTCTGACACATCGTGTATCTGTATTATAAATTATGAATCAGTACTGACATCATGTTGCACTTACTAGTTTTTTTTCTCAATTTTTTCCTATTTTTAGGTTTGTTTAAGACAGAATTTTGTTGATTATTTATCTTTCATTACACATTTCACGTGTTGGGGTTGAAAATTATTATTTTATTTTAACTTGTTTATTTTTTCCTTGAGGAGGAGGAGGACCCTTACATTTAAAAAGGTATTCATATGAAAAACCCTACATCGGGCATTAGTAGACTGTACAACTTCAAAAAAATATATAATAATATTGCGTGTAGGCTCCATGTAAGCCAAATTTGTGACGTAATCGTGTGTAACTTATTAATAACTAATGTTTGTTTCAGTCCCCCCTGAAATTACAGATTATTTGACTGTTGTCAATGCTACTAACTTTACGGCCATATGCAGGTAAGATATTTTCAATATTTACATGTTAATTTGGTGCGTTTATATTTTGTTGGAATATCATAAGTATTTGACCGTCAGTCTTACCTGGTGGTAACAGGTGATGCGGTCGATAGTGGAACATACTTGTAAGATAACTATTCATTTCTTGACATACGTTAACCAAACCGCACATTAACTCTGCTGAATTCTTTTTTATTTTCCTGTTTGAATCAGAGTCAAAGTGCATATTGTATATTAGCGTGGATGGTGGACCTGAGACGTGCCATGAGGCCCGCATACAAGTAGAATAGTACATAGAACTTCCTTGAGCATGATTGTCCGGTGTCTTTTGTTTATCCTTGAATTTTCAACGAAGCATCTAAGTCAATTTTGATTTCATATGTAGTTTTTTCCGGTATTTTTTTCAAATCGTTCTTTCCATAAAAACCTATTTCGGACTATTATGTTAAAACAAAAAATAGCTATATCGGTCCAGCCGTTTTCAGGTGATTTGCTTACCAACGAACAGCATTTCATTTTTACGCGACTTCACAAAAGAAGACGGCTATATGTTCGATTGTATGTATATATTATTTATATAGACAGGCAAAATAATCAGTGGATGCGAATCGGTTTGTACAAATAAAAGGAATTTCTTCCATATACGTATGCAGTATTTCAATACATCTTTTCGTCCGATGGTGGAAAGGAGATTGAGGAATTAAGTTGTGTGAATCCATCGCACCCCGAAATGTATCTTGAAACACTTTGACTGGTACCCTGCTCCCCTACTCCCCTGTCTTGCTTCTCTACTCAAATGTTCAAAACTTTTGAGTCGAGAACCAACGCATCATTAACACCCTGCACCTACCTAGTGTTGTATCGTTGCTCTACTGAATTATAAGTCTGATCACTTATGCCCTAATACAATTAACTTTAAACGCTACCGCAAACAAGAATGTATAAAAGCATTATTAATTAATTAGAAAGTATTTTGTTTATTTTTATTTATTTCAATTACCTACTCTAAGAGCCTGGCTTAGATCTTTAGATAAGTCCACTTATAAACCGATACTGTTTCAGAGTCAAAGGTGTTCCTAAGCCAACCATATTGTGGCAGTTCAAACCGAAGGGATCCGAAGAGTTCACTACGATACCGGGGTCCGAAGAAGAGCTGAACATTCCTGAACTGAGACTGCGGAACTCCGGCGTTTACAAGTGTATAGCGACAAATCTAAAGGGCAAAACTGAGCAAGATTTTAACGTTGTCGTAAAAGGTATTGTATTTATAAATATTTTAACTGCACTAGCTGTGCCCTGCTCTGCTGTGGGCTAAGCCTGCTTATTTTTTTTTCAGGCTTAAACGTATCCTATGCTTAATTTCTAGACCTAAAGTATATAATTAATATCAAAATTTGTTTCCAACTTAAGCAGTTTTTATCGATTGCCCGGCCATAGTCGTACTCGTCGCACTGAGATACAAAACACGTTTTTTTAAGTGAAATCCTTAGTTATCCAGCAGTGAAAACCGCAATTCAATTGGTCAAGGAGTTTTTAGGTTATTCGCTCTACAACACACCTACAAATAGACAGACTGACACAATTTATTAAATTGTATATTCTTGTTTATTACATTGTTGTTAAGTCCCAATTTTTTTGTTATTTTTTTCATTACTTTTCTATTATCTTTCTGTTGTTGCTGCTTGCTTGTATTTTGTTTTAATGCTGTTTTGTTTTTGTTATCTGACTACGGCGAAGCAAGGGAAGGGTAATGAGTTTAACAGTATATGTATGTATGTTTATAATATGTGTATGTTCCACCATAGTGTCGCCCCTATTAGGTCTATTTTTTTACTCTTCTTCAGCCACACATTAAATATTAGTAAATACTTCGGCGAAGTAATGAAGGGTTGAGTTCAAAATAAAATATTTAGTCCTCTTTTGACAAGCAAGGTATCAATCGATTCGGCTTCATCGCAAGAGTGTTATATTTTACCAGACCGTAGTCGTTAGTTTTTGAACTTGTCTTGTTTATTGTTTGTGATTAACAAATATGGAAAAAAACCGTAGAGTTTCTTGGTGTTCTCTTTTCTAACGGGCGTATTTCCGAAGCACCGGTAGAGTCAGAAGGGTATTTCCTTTTGCAGTGTGAGATTTAACTCTGTTGGCACATGAAAGGGAAATTTCCTTTTCAAACTCAAAGAATACTTAATTTACCTTACTTTTTATTGATTTGATCTATACATAACATTTTATGTATTTCTCCTTGTTCATGAGATGTTAATTTTGACTTGTAAAAGTGCTATTATTTTTGCCAATTTACAATAAAAACTTTGAATTTGTTCTGCTTTACTAAATAAACATAAATGCACAATTTTCATTTTCATTTTTTACTAACTTTCATTTGTTTTATAGAACATCCAACAATTATTAATGAAGAATATAATTACTTTGGAGTTGAGGGTGACTTAGTGCTGCAGATCCCATGTAATGTTACCGGATTCCCAGACCCAGCCATTATCTGGAAAGAAGAAAGCAAAACTATAGGAAATGGTAAGTATTAATAAATGTAGTAATGTGAACTCAAAGTACCTATGCATGATACTTAAGTACTTACATTTTATGTCACGAATATTTGATGGATGCCAAAATCCCTTCTATTGTACCAGGTGTAAATGACTAATATAAATGAAGAGATTTGGTTCAGTGTCCATTAACTACTGCATGATACCTAAGTGCTTATATTTTATGTCACGAATATTTGATGGATGCCAAAATCCCTTCTATTGTACCAGGTGTAAATGACTAATATAAATGAAGAGATTTGGTTCAGTGTCCATTAACTACTGCATGATACCTAAGTGCTTATATTTTATGTCACGAACGTTTGATGGATGCCAAAGATTACTTCTATTGTACCAGGTCTGAATTACTGATATAAAAGAAGAAATTTGGTTCAGTGTCCATTAACTGAAGGCGTTGAATAGCTACCTACTTATAAAAGAAGAAATTTGGTTCAGTGTCCATTAACTGAAGGCGTTGAATAGCTACCTACTTATTAAGTAGGAAACCACCTAACTCTCACTTACTGATTATCATTATTTACGCCTACTGAATGGCACCTCAGCATTTCCGTAGAGATATGTTTTTTTAATCATAGTTAGATCTAAAATGTTAAGATGTTTACAGATTCCAAGTATGAGCTCAAGGGAAATGTACTTTACATAAAGAATCCAGTGATATCAGATACACACAACTTTACATGTGAAGCTACGAATATATTAGGTTTCGATAGAGCGATACTTTATACCGAAGTCACAGGTACGTTCATAGTGTCGTTGTTCATTATGTTACTTTAATTTATTTGTTAACTACTACAAAATATAACTAGTTAACTACTACATGAAATATTTGGATAATCCATGCCCTTACAGGTATTATTTATTGGTAGTCCAAGACGTGTTCTAGCTTACTACCAGTTAGCAAAGTACCCAACATGCATGGCGACATTGCCCCATTGAATTGAAATTTCTTTGTGCTTAATACGCAGCAATTGTCACCAAGGTTTACAATGTTCATCGATTCTAAAGCGTAACAATCTTTCAGAGACTGTATAATACAGGGGTGTTTTTATTAATTGCAACTAAGTAGGTTTGTTCTTAAATCAAACTAAAGTTTTACAAAAGGCACTTTATGTTTTTTTTTAATGTTATTTTCTGCCCAAAAACCATTTTATCTATGAGAAAATCTTCAAACTACTAACGGCTATAGTAGCTGCCACAGATATCCATGTTAAACAAGTCATGCTTGAAGCGTAATGTAAGTATGTAGTAAACGCTCGTTTGCAATGCAAAAATGCGTCTGATAAACCTAGTAAAATTTAGCTCTAAATTTAAAAAGGATCCGTCAACAATTCTCTTCATACTAGAATACAATTGTAATTATTATTCATGTCTACTACCGTTCAGTGACAGAAATAAATACTCATTATATTATCATGGCAGGTTTAAAACTAAATTTAATGAATCACTCTTTACAGATACATTTGAGCATGATGAAAATTTGTATGGTGACACTCACGCTGTCTATATCGAACAAGGAAAACCACTGACTGTGACATGTACTATAGTAAATTCAAAGACAGATTCTGTGAGATGGTACAGGGTAAGAATTTCATAAATCTTTATTCATCATGTTCATCAAAACAGGTACTGGACATACACCAAACTCAGTGCTCTTCATCGTCACTAATTCGTTTTAAATGTTTAGTTATAATTGATCTTTACAGTATTAGAAGCTATTCCGCTTAAAATCCGATGCAAATAGATATAAATATTAAAACAAAGTTACTTACCTCACAGACATAATATGTGAGCTATCTTCTACTTTATTATTTAAAGTTTGATGTCGAAATACGACATAACTTAAGATACCTACATACATAAATAATTATACCTATAAGGCTGAATTCGACCAAACACGAAGTCACACGAGTGTAACTAACCGTGGCATAATTTTACTCTTTGGACTTACTCTCAGATAAAATCATTTGCATTTTTTCACCGCAAACGTAGAGTTGCCAATACTGTGTATTGTAACTCTAGGATTAATTAATTAATAGGGAAACAACATGCTAGCCAACTAAAATCGAAAGACAGTTGGTTCTCAAGCTCAAAGTAATAATTTATGTCAACTTAATTTTACAGGATTATAATAAGTCGTTCGTACTTTGTTTCACTATTACCTATGTATAGAATTAAAACTAATTGATGGGAGAGAAGACAACCATATTCATAGATTACTGATCTCTATGGATAGGCTCTGCCGTACTTTTGTTTGTGCCGATTCAAAGCGCCCCATCGAGTGTCCAATAGTACAAATACGCTAGTTCCGCGGACGCTCACTACTGCCAAAGTGCTGCTAACAGCACCAAAATAGCGATAATCAATTAATGCGCTAAATGCGACGTTCGTCAACAACCTGTCTAAAGTACTAGTAATGTGCAGTTGTCTATGTGCATATGTCATTTTTTGGACACACCTATAATTTAGGTAGATATCTATTGCACTTTGTGTTTGAATAAAGTAGGTATAATAGCAGTTACCACATACCAGTTTGATGTATATTCCAGTCGCTTCTTTGGACAATTGAAACCTTATAGTAAAATCATGGTCATCATAGTTATCGAAGTATTATTTTTTTCTCTTATCCATTGTGTTCGTAAACGTTGCATTAGCATAAAAATAAGTCTATCTAACTATCACAACCAACATAAAACTAGAAAGCCACTAAGTACTTTTGGTTCGGCACAAAATGACACTGGAACAACTATTCATTGTAGCGGCCGCCATTAAAATACTTAGTTTAATCTTTTACTCGCCAAAATCGGCCGTGTAAATATTTACTCGCGTGTACCATATTCTTCGAATAGTAGTTGGTAAAATGCAACATCAGTTTACTCTTAGAATAAGAAGTAGTTACTCTCGAGTAAAAACTTAATCCAGTTTGGTCGAATCCACCCTGTTGTGTAAAGATAAACCTAACATTGTTTTTCACTAATTTAAAGAATGGACAAAAAACGAGCCAGACGGGAAACACATACATCATCGAAAAATCAACTACGCTAGACGATGGAAACTATACTTGCCGTATGAATACAAATGAAGGGTCTAAATCACAAACTTTCGTCTTGGACGTCGGCATGCCTCCTGTTTTTGAAAACGATAGCCCATCGCCAAGCACTGTGGATTGGCACGAGTCGGATCAATTTTTAGACTGCGCGGCGTTCTCAAAACCAGAATCAAAGGTATCTAGACCCTAAAGTTGGTAGTAATAAACTCAATTCCTGCTAAAAGATAAAAATAAATATTTTATTATAAAAGAAATAGTCCATAGGAAAGTAATTCTAAATGATTCAATTAATGTTCTTACTACACTCTGCTATTTTATGGCCCCAAACCACATGCCTTTATACCAAAAAAGAGAGTAAGTGCAGAGGATACAAAGTGCGAGTCGGCGTTCAAGTTTCCCGTGCAGCAAATATACTAAAGTGCAGAAACTCACACCGTGTGACCGCACTATACGAGTAAATGTCATGTTCGAGTATTTATATTTAACTGTCATGTGAGAATGCAGTGGCAGTGGCTACCCAATGTTAGGTCAGCAGCTGGAACTGTACATCCTTGGCATCAAGCATGTCTCTCGCACCTCTCGCGGAACGCAGAGGTAGTGTGGCTTTTGTTTAGCTTAGTTTTAGCACAGTACATATACATAGTTGTAAAGACTATATATGTACTGTGGTATTAGGCACTTTGTTTTATGTGTTTTAGCTAATAATAATTTGTGACATATTTTTGTTATTATTCTAACAGATAGAATGGTCACACGATGGGAAAAAAGAAGAGAGTCTCAATGATTTGTATCAAATTCCTGTTACCGATTGGGGAGAGTACACATGTGCTGTCAGCAACGTGCACGGATCTATTCATAAAACATTCAAGATTATTACTTCAGGTGGGTAATTTTTCATTGTTTCACTTTTCTGTAGGAAAAATAATAGGTCATTTTATCTCATGGTAACCGTGCATCTCTGGATTTTATTATTTGGATTACATTCAGCGCAAATCCTGTCACCAGTAGTGGTCTGAGTGGATAAAGTTTAGGTACCGTTACAAATTTTAATGGTTTGTATTATTGTAGGTATTGTTTTGTATTATTGCAGGTTGTTACATAAGCAAAACTACGTACTCAAGAAATACACCATTGATATCTGAATATGACACGCCATCTTTGCCTTCTTCAATTAGCAATATTGGTATAAATATGGCAGAACAAGAGAAAGTTAAATTTTCGTGCCTAAGCGACACAAATACTTCAAATGCGTTTGAAATATTCTCAAGCAAAGTGGAAGTTATCGCTCAATGTGATACAAAAGATACATTTATTGTTGATGGAAAGCCTTACAGATACAAGGAACTCCAATGTAAGAGAATGGTGGGGCCATCTATATTAAACACAAGAGAGGAGTGCTCCGGTCCCCAATCCGAAATGATCCGAGTAGGATTTCCAGTGAATGGCTTTCTGGAGGCGTTCAAAGTCTGTTATGATACAAGCAAAAACGTACCCCTGTATGCAAGTGCGCCTAATCATTTGTCGCATTCTGGGATTGCTGTTGATTCTTCGGCGTTCAATTGGAACCTTGCTCCCGGGCTGGGCGACGGGAAGTCAACTGGAGGCTACAACTGCGAGGCATCCAACAAATGCTGCTACGCAAAGGATCAACTGCTGAATGTGGATGATCTAGCATTTGGTCCTGCGCAGCTTGCATCGTTCACAGAGAATTTGAATTCAATAGCTGTTTGGAACCCATGCAATGATAGTAACAGAGTAAGTCCTGCAACGTTTTAACAAGTATTTGACAGAAATCGTATCAGATGTTTCTCATTTACTTATTAAATGTATAGTCTACATTTATAAGTTTTGATTATTAACCCTATCAACTTCTATGGTTATTTGTCTTATAATAATTTCTCATGTAAGTTTACACAGGTAGACATTTTAATCATATCCATACCAATATATAAAAGTGAAACGTTGTCTGTTTGTTTGTTTTTTTTTGAGAGCTTTCACGCAATAACAGCTAGACGGATTTTGATGAAATTTAAAATGGAGATAGCTTATACCCTGGAATAAAACATAGAACACTTTTTATAAAAAATAAAAATAAAATTGTAAGTTTTCACGGGAAAACTGGAAAGTGTTGATAACTCACTGCAAGGAACGGTTTCCATTACAGAATCGTCTGTGGTTGCCATGGAAACGAAATAACAAGTTTGTCAAAAGACATTGGTGCTATACCAACTTTTGCATTAGTTTTTAATATCCTAGAATAAAATAGGATCCTTTTTTTCGCGGTCGGGTAAACTAGTAAATGATATAACCATGGGATATTTATAATATTGTTACTAGCTGGGGTTCGGATAAAGGTAATGTATGCCAATTAAACCCAAAACTAACACTTTTATTTGAAATACTACCAAAATAAATTAATCCAACAAATCACACTCAAACACTCTTTAACTCGACTGTACACAAATCAATTATCACTGAATACTCACTTCTAATCACTGATTGTTTCGTTCCGAATGCCAAGTCAAAACTGTTCCAGGCAGCCGATGCGCACCCTATTTATACCGCGACGGAAGTTTCTAGAAAGTACTGGTATTTACTCGCAGTAGTTGGTAGGTACGTGACCTTTAAGACCGGTGCCACCTTTGTCGCACCGCGCCCGTAGGTATCTAAGGCCGGCAGCGACTTGTTACTGCAACGGCGCGGTATGTAGGTGTTTTGTACCTACATACCGCGCGCTCTAGAAATTTCTTTAGGTACGTACGCGCCACTGATGTGTTCCAGAAGGTATTGCGTCATCCAGCAGTGGTTTCTCAAACATGCAGGTAGCTATTGTTTTTCTAAGTATCTACCGGCGTAACACTACCTCCTCCTAAGCCATGCTCGTCCCGAACAGTGTTAGTCCCGTAATATTGCGCCAGTCAATAACAACAATAGCCAAGAACAATGTTAATTGCACCTCTCAGGCGCTTTTGAATCCGGTGAGTGACGTCGTTGATCTTGGTTACCACGCGGTATGGTCCATCTTATTTCGTTTGCCACTTTGGAGACTTTCCTTTGCTGCGCACTGGATTATGTAAACAAACAAGTGAACCTTCGTCAAGTCCTAGATTATTCAATTTGCGGTCGTATCGATTCTTCATCCTTACAGACATTTGTTGTCCCAATTTCTGACTTGTTGATAAACTTTATCCATCTTACAGCGTAAGTCATTTGCGTAATCTGTAACGATGCGAGGACAATTCGGTGGAATGCCAGTTATCAAGTCAGCAGTCAATCACAATTCTCTTCCGAAATTAGCAAAGGCCGGAGTGACTATTGTACTCTCATGAACTGCACTTTGGTATAATAAAAGAAATATCTGGATGTGCTTCATTTTCACCACTTTTGCCAGATATCTCTCCAAGATCTGGTTAAATCGTTCTACCTTTTCATCTGATTTTGGGTGATAGGATAAGTTGTTCTGGTTTTATGAGCACCCTTTACTCGGCAGGTCTCTTGGAACACTTGAGACTGGAAATTCCACCCTTGATTACTGTGAATTTCAAGGGGTACTCCAAAACGACAGAAGACTTTGTGAACCAATTTATCTGCCACTGTAGTAGCTTCTTGGTTCAGAATGGCGAATACCTCCAGGCACTTAGCGTAGTAATACATGACGACCATGGAATACTTGTTCTTGCTGTCAGGGAATGGTTCCGCAATGTCAAGCGCTATTCATTGCCATGCAACCCTGACCTTATACATTTTTAATGCACTTCTACTGTGTGTGTGGGGTCCTTTTACAGCTGCACAACTATTGCATTTGCGGAACCAATTTTCCACATCATCTCGACAATAGATCCAGTAGTATCACTCACGTATCTTTAACAGGGTTCTATTTACCCCATGTGACCTCCTGAATATCCATCATGGTAGAGCTACAGAACATCAAGTACCTTGGCTTTAGGGACAACCGTTTGTAAATGACAGTGGTCTCCTCTAGCATTTTCTCATTTGCGGCACAGTTCGTTTCGTTTTGATCCGATATTATACCGAAGATATCCCGGACGTCAGCCTATATGAGATCAGATTGGCTCTCAAACAGCTTAAGAGCAACAAGGCACCAGGGGAGGACGGAATAACGACATAGCTACTGAAAGCAGGTGGAACACCGGTACTTAAAGTCCTTCAGAGACTCTTGTCTCACACAATGCTTACAATTGTCCAGGCAAAGTCTTCTTGACAAAGCGTCCGCGTTACCATGAGTTCTGCCACTGCGTTGCTCAGTTTCAAAGTCAAACTCTTGCAGTTGTTCAATCTATCTTGCCACTTGCCCTTCTGGGTTCTTGAACTGGAGCTGTCATTTAAATGCAGCATGATCGGTTCGTAGATGAAATTTGCATCCCAGCAGATATTTACTAAAATGCTGCAAAGTTTTTACAACAGTGAGTAACTCTCTTCTCGTGACGCAGTAGTTTCTTTCCGATTTGGAAAAAGATTTGCTGAAGTAAGCAATCACAACTTCTTGATCTCCTTTTCGTTGAGATAACACACCGCCAATACTAGTGTAACTTGCATCTGTATCTACCATTCTCAGTGTCTGGATAGCCAAGAATAGGTGTATTGCACAAACGTTTCTTCAATTCTTGGTAAGCGGTGTCACAGCTCTCATCCCAACAGAAGGACCGCTTTTCCTCAGTGAGTTTGTGCAAAGGCTTAGCAACATCAGCGCCCAGGGTCAGTTAGCACCTCTTTTTGTAAAACCAAGTGTCCCAAAAAGTTTACTTGCCGTCTGAAAAATTTGCAATTTTTCGGAGTCAACTTCAGATTAGCAGCCCGAATTTTCGTCATCACACGTTTCTGGTTTCGAAGGTGGTTTTCAAATCAGCGCCCCACGATGATAATGTCATCAAAATAAATGAGACAGGCGTCTTCAATCAAGCCAGTGAGTAGCAGCTCCATCAACCTTTCAAAAGTTGTAGGAGCATTGCACAATCCAAATGGCATTACATTAAATTGCCATAGACGCTTCCCCGTAGAAAACGCTGTTTTCTCTTTGTCATTTAGGTCTATCTCCACTTGCTTTTTGCCTTCGACGGGTATGTGCTAACTGATAGCTGTTAGTAATCTTATTGGCTTTACCGAAGAAGTCCCCAAGAACACTATTTCTAAGCTTGGAACTGATCACGGTTCCAGAAGCACCCGTGTCTAAAGTCAGTTTAGATATTATGGTATTCCGTTGACTCCACACTTGATGATCATGCTGTTCCCGTCGTGAGCTTGCGGATTGGAAATTTGGGGTTTTTTTTCAATACCAGCCAGCACCCGCCCGCGTAATAAATCTACTTTATAATCTTATGAAATTAGATAGAATATAATTGTACCACTAAATAAGTTGCTTAAAAGCTAAAAAAAAAACGCCTGCCCTGCCAACAAAGAACTTATGACAATAAGTTATTTACTGCTGGAATTTGCTTATCAAGGCCTTCAATTAGATACCGATATTGTAAAGTTCGAAGAAAATATTATTTGTTTGCATTTGAAAATGGAGCCATACTGCCGCCATAATGAATTTTTTCAAAGAAAAATTTTGCCTATGTTACTCGGAGGGATGTAAGGATTCTAATAATACCCATAAATCTAAATCTGTTTAGGCATTTAAAAGTTATAGTGTAATAAAGAAACTCACATTCATGAATACGAAAACAATAAACTCCTTATTTTGGGCAGTCGTGTAAAAAAAACTCGTGCTTCAAGGATTCCGATTACATCTAACACAATAATTATTTTACATTGCAGACGTCTTGGCAGTACTTTGAAAAGGATCTCAAACGTATGTCCATAATGTATGAGAGCTGGTCTTCCTGGACAGGGGCGAGTGAATATGTCAGCAAAAACGGAGGACTCGTACCTCGATTTTTATGGAAGGTATGTCAATCTTTATTTATCACAATCTTTACAGATTTTACCTATTCATAGCTAGGAAATAACTTATTGGATGAAAGTTGACTAGAGAGCATTGAGGCTTTAGAAGGCTTTGAGTTTTGAGTTAAGAATCGTTAAAGTCTGTGAATAAATTATATATTCTAGAAATACTTTTTGTGTGCAGGTTATGAATTACGACGGAGATTTCTCTGCTATGGTTTACGTCAACGACGAGTCACCGGTGGCCAAGGACATCCGATGCACTAAGACTTGCGAGAGTATGATGGAGTCTGCTGATAAATTCCTTTATTGTTGTTCTCTAGGCGAGTTCAGTGAGGTCTTTGACATACCTGCAGATAGTTTCCAACTTCCGAAACAAGAACTGAATCCTATAACAGTATAAATCTACTAAAATCTTAATAACTTATTCATATGGCAACTTTGTACTGCGTTATATAAAGCATTTTATTGCTTCTATAACTAAACTACCGTTCTTCTTCTTATATTCTGAACAACAAACACTAGAGAAAATATAATATTTAGCACACAACGATGTAACATTAGGCAAAAGCATGGCTGGAATAAATAGATAAATCCGTACAATGACCCCTCACTACTTATCTCTATCTATCTGTTTATCTGTCTATCCCAGACTAGCATGGGCATTGAGCGTTTCATCGTTAATTTAAATCTTTTATAGTTATTTTATGTTTTGTGATGTACATTTAGAGTAAGTTCAGTATTGTATTCTTATTTAATAAACTTTTATCTTATTACAACTGCTTTTTTTGTCGCGTGGAAATCATATAAGCAAATTGTGATTTGCAGATAACCTCATCATTATCTTAAATTACTTACATAAGTAGCGCTTCCGGCCTCTTCAGATTAGGCAAGCTTACCGGAGACAAGGTAATTTTTATTGTTTCGAAATCAGTTCTTATTGAATTGCCAAGTTAAGTAACTTTCATTCTTTCCATATGTAACCACAGCGACAAAATTAGCATTAACCTAATTTTCTCGTACATTCGCGTCTAAATTGGACACTGTTACTAAGCCTCATCATAAACATTCTCACAGAGTTGAAATACAATCTGGTGTAATCACGTTCACGTTATATGGATTTTAAGCACACTTGACCCTGTCAGTGTTAAGAGAATCAGTAACAAACTTTATTATTGCCCAGACCCAGGTCACCCAGGTCTGAACCGGCGCTAATCCGTCAAGATCAACCATAAACCGTATTATCTAATAAAATTTTATAAAGGCAGGCCCTATATGTCTATTACGAAGTAATTCACATTATTTTAAAGTTTAAATTGATTAACCCTTCGCAAACCTGGTAACAAGCTTTTTTTTACTGACTGCGCAACGCAAATGCCCGATAATGTATTTATCAGCCTATAACATTGTATGTATGTCTGTTCTTTTGTGGCATTACATAGACCAAACGCGTGAACCGATTTTGATGATTCTTACGTCAATCGTGTTATCTAAATCTTGCAAGTGCTACTAATGACGTAACATTAATCAAAATTCAATATAGCAATAACCGCAATATTGTGAAATATAAAAAAAACGACGAGCTATGTCAAGTGGGGTATCATTCAAAGGGTATTCGAAAATCATCTTTAGGTTTCATTTGGTTAAATTTACCATTTAGGATCTATACGGATTTAAAGTTGGTTAGCAACCATTCTCACTAATTCTTATAAATATAAATTAAAAAGTTTAAAATATAAATAAATTATTATAAAAACAATAAACAAGACAGCGAAAAAATGACAAAAAGAGGCAAACAAGCTTATGATTTTTGATTTTGAAATAGAACATAATATTACGGTCGGAGGCATGAAGAAGCTCGCCAGGTACTGATCCCGTCAAAGGAGAAATGAATGCATGATGCTTCCGACTGCATCTTATACTTGTATTTCAAAATCAAAAATCTTAAGTTTGTTTGCTTCTTTTTAGTTTTGTTCGATGGTGGCCTCACGGTTCTATAGTGCAATTTAGAATCCAACAATACCGGGTTCAAAACCTAGGCCCCGCACTAATGACTTTATGAGTTATGAGTTATGTGCGGTGTTCCATCGCTCTGTGCTTCGGAGGGCACGTTAAGCTGTCGGTCCCGGCAGTTATTGATTAATAGCAGTCGTTAAGCCTTGTCAGAGGCCCTCGGGCGGCTTGACAAACTCTGACATCAGAGGGCAGCACTACCTTACATGACAAACAAATTAGGTTTTGTTCGCAGTCGGGTTTTTTGTTTTTTTTATAATAATTTATTATTATTAAATATTTACATGCATACCTAGTGATTCTGTCAGACCCGGATTTTCAAAAGAACTTTTTATATAATTTACTGTTAATTAGGTACCTTAATGCTCTTTGTAACACCAGCGGTGTATATTAGGCAGACAATGACATAAACCACTTCATTTTTTAAAAATAATATTAAAATAAGTTCACAGGTATAAAAAAGTAACAAAAATTAGTTACATTTTTATACCTGTTTTTAAAATTATAACTGAGGAGATCTTAATCAAACTTTAGGTGATCTGAGGCGCTTCCTTGTGCTTATGAATTATCTATACTTATAATAAAACTGTAACAGGTCCAATTCTGTACATTGAAGTTTTTTTTATTTATTGGAGGATACTCTGTATTCGATACTGAAGCCAAAACAGTTTTTTTTTGTCTTTCTGTCTGTCTGTCTGTATCTTGGCTAGGCATCACGTCGAAACTACTAAATTAATTTAAATGAAACTTGGTACGATTTGAGTTCATACTACGAGGTAGGACATAGGATACTTTTCATCCCGAAAAATTTAAGGGTTCCCGCAGGAAAGGGATTGAAAGTTATTTAAAAAAACACTTACTGAAACTACTGGATTTTGATGTAACTTGGCAAAATCATAGTTTATATTATGGGTTAAAATGGAGGATACTTTTTATCCCGCAAAAATAAAAAAAAACTGCGGGATACGGGTCCAAAGTTATGTTAAGCATGAAGTCTTTTTTTTTCGAAGGGTACTCAATTCTGAAGACATTTTTTTGCTTAATTTATGTCTGCCTGTCTGTTTGTCTGTATCTTGACCGCAAAAACTAAAAACTTTGTTCGATTTGAGTTCATACTACTTTGAGTATGCCATTGGATACTTTTTATCTCGATATTTAGCATAGTTCCCTTGGGAGACGGGATGAAAGTCAAAATGTGTACTTAGTAGTAACTCATGAACGCGTAGACCGATTTCATTAATTATTTTTTTGTTAGAATAAGGCACCTACTTTAAATATTGTCATGTAAATATTTCAAGGTTATCGGGTTTGCACGGTCAGAAATTACAGACAGCTCAACCCTCAGTATTATGTCCAAATAACATGAATCCCGAAATGTACAGGAATGTTTGAATGTACGGCTCATCTTTAGCTGGCCTTTGCACTTTATCATAAAAGATTAACGGACACCGTAGACACAAACACAACGTAGTGTGGAACGCCCGCCGGCCAGGTGAGGTTTGACTAGCGAAAGACAGCTGGTAGCGACTGGATGAGAAGACCGGAAGATTGGGCTGAGTGGCATTCATTAGGAGAGGCCTACGTCCAACAGTGACTGATATAGGCTGATGATGATTATTATTTAGACTCAAAAATCGCTGTTTGTTTGTTCGCGTATCACGTAAAAACTACTACACTGATTATGATGCAACTTTCACCAATGGATAGCTTAGGGTTTGATTTAAAAACTGGTATGCTTGGTATCTTTAAATAATATGTAGAAGCCGAGCCGAAAGAATTTTGATTAAAGGTTAGTACGAGTATATTGGTATTTTAGACCCTGGTATAGCACATAGAGTACTTTTAAACTCGAAATGAATACGCGTGCATTTTCTTGGGGTGGTCTAGTTTGGTAGCACTTTGTGCATTGGAAAACGAATGATCCCATGATGCTATGATGTGTGCCGTACCGTACCGCCTAAATAAGTACGGTACGGCACACATTATATTAATTAAATTAATTTACGCAAGTCCTGCGTCGACGCGGCCATACTGCGAGGCGTTGCGTGCGAGAGCACGCACCACGCTGTTGCGGACATCAGCCGCGGTTTCTGAAACAAAAAGTTATGATTTGAGCTAGGTATCCATACACACCGGTACATCAGCTGATAATAAGTTGATCGCTTACTATTTAAATGTGTGTTGTGTAAACATATTTTTTTTATTACTGACTAGGCAATCGTTTGACCTGAAAGAAACACTTCACTTCACCTCATAGCACTTCTCTCTGATCTCGATGGAAAGCGATGATGTGGTCAAAGGTGTAGCACGCTTTCCTAGTAGATACCTATTCACTCTTGACTTGAACACACCTGCGTTTTATTTTACCGGAAACACTGACGAGGGCAGGGCATTCCACTCCTTTGTAGTTCTTATAATAAATGAAGAAGCGTAACGCTTCTGTTCTTGTGCGAGGTATTTCAACCATGAAAGCGTGGCGCTTGGCCGATCGTCTAGTCGTACGGTGATAGTAAGGTGATGGGGGAATCAGATTGTGCAGTTCTTGTGCACACTCTCTATAGTGCATTCTGTTAAATACCGAAAGGCTTGCGACCTCACATTGATGCGCCAGACATTGAAGCTTACTCTTTACCAGAGTGTGATCCCCAAAGAGCCTCATAGCACTTCTCCCAATTGATTCCAAAGCCTCGACCTGATGCTTGGCAGAACCGTCCCAGAGGTGGCAGCAGTACTCCATAGAAAATCGGACTTGTGCTTGATAAAGATTCAAAACCTGCCCCGATGTGAAGTACCGCCTAACCCTAGATAAAATATCAAGTTTCTTTGCAGCTGCCTTGGCTTTGGATTCAATGTAAGACCCAAAATTCAGGTTCAATGTGAGCTCGACAAAAGCTCCAGATGGCTTTTCTGTATTCTCTACTGAAGCCAAAACTGTATATTTTTTCATTTTTGTCCGTCTGTCTGTCTGTATCTTGGGCGCGCATTATACCGAAACTACAAAAAAGAAACTTGGCATGATTTGAGTACATACTACGAGGTAGGACATAGGATACTTTTCATACCGGTTAATTAAATGGTCTCCGCTGGATAGGGGCATTTTATTGGAGTTGGTATTAATATTTTACGGTTTATAGTTACTTCTGTAGTTAATCTCTAGGGTAATAAATGAATATTCCTCCAAATTACAAATACTTAGGTCCACCGGTTTAGGCTGGGCGTTGTCTGTCAGTCAGTCAGTCAGTCAGTCAGTCAGTCAGTCAGTCAGTCAGTCAGTCAGTCAGTAAGTATGTCACGGTACTGTTTTATACTCGTATGCATGATTAAAATATTGTAATACAACACATATTTTTACTATTCTGCCCAAAAGTGAAGGGCATCTATACTTATAATAAAACAGTAAGTACCAAAAATCTGTAAAACGAAAGATATTTTAAAAAATAATTGTGTACTAAAAATAAGCAACTAAAAAAGAAAAAAATATTTTGAAAATTCGTGTTTGCCTATTTATCTGTTAGTCTGTTCACGCATCACGTAAAATGTACTGGACCGATTGCAATGCGGTTTTCACTTTTGGATAGCTTAGGGTTTGACTGAAAAACTGGTGTACTCATTATCTTAATCCAATGAGTAGGAGCCGGGCAATCGATAAAAACTTTTTGACGGCTGAAGGAATTTTATTTAACTGTTGGTATATTGGTATTTTAGGTCTTGGAATAGTAATATAGTTCTTATAACCTAGAGAAATGGCCACGCGTGCTAAGCCGCGGGTACAGCTAGTCTTAAATGAAATAGATAACCAAATTATCAGCAAATTTTGTACCTACCATACAATAATTAAAAAATGAGGTCATGTTTATAAAGCGATTAATAAAACACGTAATCAAAAAAATTCATGCTAATGTACAGTACATAAATAGTTTAAATTCAATTGCTGTACATGAGCAATGTTGATTATTTTTATAATGCGACTTCTCTACACAATTTGCACGAATAGTTTTGCTATTAAAATTTAGTCATGGAGCACTTGCGCTCCACGCAACTTTGCATTAATACAGACTAGCTGTGCCTGCGGTTTTGCCCGCGTGATTATTTTTCTGGGTTAAAAGTAATACTTATAGGTGTTATTCTAGGACCAAAAGACCAAAAAAATATAAAGTCAAAAACTAAAACCCAACTACGCTCTTAGTGGACTAAAAGTCACAAACAATAATATTGAAAAGTTTTAGAAATTTTTAAATTTAGAGCGCTCTACCTTATTGGTTTAATACTATTAAATTTATATCGCAATCCTGCGGCCCTGAAATTATAAATTTCTAAAACGTTTGAATATTCTTGTTACAGTTCTTTAAATTATATTTTTATTTAAATTATTATCATGTCTGTCATGCTGTCTATCAGCAGCCACAAGGTTTCATCACGCCCCTGTTCTAAGTATTTGTAACCAGTCGAAAACACTCATCATAACGTTGACCGAACTCTTTGCTGATGGATTTCTGCTGAAGAAATCTGCAATGCTGCAGTCACTCACCATTTCTGCATTCGAGCTCGAAGTCAATTATGAAGAAATGCCCACTATCGATAGATTCGAGGTCTAAAAAGCTTCAAGGCCCATACCAACGCCACTCGGATTGGTAGTGGCACTCTGCGTCAGTGGTGGTTGACTCAAATACGCGACGGTGTGCTGCCGCTGATGATCTGGACTCAGGCTGGCAGCACACCTTTCTGATTCCGTTCCAGATTCTAGACCAGGCCAGCTCCGTAGCCCAGGCATCGATGTGAAAAATGCCATAAAAATCTAGGTACAGATCATATTTTTTTCATTGTTGTCTGTCTGCCTGTTTTCACATCACGTAAGAACTACTGGACCCATTAAAATGTGGTTTTTACTTAGTATAATTTAAGATTTGATTTGAAATCAGATGTAAATAGGTACTTTGCATCTCAAATAATCTCAAACAACGAGTAGACGCCGAACAATTGATATTTTTTTAAGGCTGAACGAATATTGATGAAGTAAAGATTTTCAGGTTTCTGGAATTACACATATTTTATATACATACTAGTTTTCCAGACCACGTCTCTGCCCGCGCGGACTACTGTTTATCGCGAAAAAAATGTTCTTATGTTCTTCTAGGATATTAAAAACCAATGCAAAAGTAGGTATAGCAAACACCACTCTTGATGTTTTTTGACAGATTGATATTTCGTTTCCATGGCAACCACTGACCATTCTGTGATGGCAACCGTTCCTTACAGTGAGTAATCAACATTTTCTAGTATCCCCGTGTAAACTTACAATTTTCCGGGATAAAGGTATCCTATGTTTTATTCTAGGGTATAAGCTATCTCCATTCAAATTTCATCAAAATCCGACCAGTCGTTATCGCATGAAAGCTCCCTAGACAAACAAACAAACAGACAGACAACGTTTCACTTTTATATATTGGTATAGATATCTAAAAAAAACACGTGGGAAAAGCTGATAAATAAATAAAATTAATAAAAATAAAGTTTTCTTAAAGTATGTACCCTCCTTAATGAACCATTACAACAGTTCATCAGTTCAGAGTTCAGACTATACGACGCAATGTGATAAATCCTAAATAAGTTACCAAAAGTTTATCTTAGCATTTGTCGTACAATATCGAGAAACGATGACTGTGCTCAATTTTTTTGTCATTTTCGTAGTTTTGTACTTAAAAAATCAGAATATATCATGTGAAAACAGCACTTTAACTAAGTATAATATAACAACAAGCACAGAAAAGACCAGAAGCAACCAAACACAAGTCGACATACCTCCAGGTATTTATTTTCATAATTTAAAATTCATTTAGACTAGAAATTTATAAATAATAAATAAATATATTCGGGACATTTCCACACCAATAACCTAGCCCCAAACTAGGATACCCTGTACTATGGGCACTAAATAACGGATAAACATACATAGATAAGTATATACAGCATAAACCGGTGGACCTAGAGTTTAGAAATTTGGAGAAAATATCACTTGAGTATTTTAGAGGTGCACTAACGAAGGGCTTTCTTGAAATTCCATCCCAAAGGAGGTGAACGGGTGGCGAAGATTGCACCCGAGCATAGCTGGTTGTTACATACCCGAAAGCGACTTACAATCCACCGACGCGCAACCTAAGGCGCGTTCCACTTAGAGCAAAATCCTAGCAATGTTCCATAAGCCCTCCGATGCTAGCACAAATAACAAACGTCAAACGTTCCACAATGCATCAGACCCATGTTGTGTTGTGGGTTCAAAACGCTACTTTCTGTCAAGTGTCAAAATTTAGCGGCAGAGCAAGTACTTTTAAATAAATTGTTTTGTCTTGGTTTTGCGGTGTGTAAGTTTTTTGATAATTCTTTTCATTTCCTAGTTTTAAATTATTTGGGATGGTGCTACTAAGTAAATAGAACTATAGTGTTTTTATTAAATTGATATGCATTTGCTTTTTAGATAGAAAAGTGACATTTCTTTTAGCAGCAACACGTTTCACTTGTCGACGTCAACCGTGCTAACATTGCTGGTTTTTCGTAAGAGAAACGTTGATAGAGCGCTAGTCATTCTTGGTAGAGTTCATGGTATAGCATTTATAGGTGGAAGGTGGCAATAGAGAGACAGTACTGTAATCAATGATGTTATATATAGTAATACGTTGATTAGATTTAAATGTTGTTTGTCGTATGACATAGTGCTGGCCTCTAGTGTCCAGAGTTTACTGGCTGCCCGATGGCCTGTGACATGGCCGATTACAGTCGATGGAAAACCGCACGGAAAGTAATTTGGTGCGGAGCCTAGGACCGAAACCGGTATAGTTGGATTCTAAGTTGCACTCTTTGGCACTATTGAACCATCACTCGTAAATGTACATTATTGATTATCTTAGATTTAAATGTACCTTTGAT
The DNA here is from genome assembly GCA_946251855.1 of Alsophila aescularia. Classification (NCBI taxonomy): domain Eukaryota; kingdom Metazoa; phylum Arthropoda; class Insecta; order Lepidoptera; family Geometridae; genus Alsophila; species Alsophila aescularia. The sequence continues at coordinate 46,296,550 of OX276379.1, forward strand.
ATAAATGTAGTGTTTAAATAAATTCAATGATCGTTTTACGCTGATGGCCCACTCTCAAAATTGATAACGGTATAATAGGTCGTCACAATACGAAAGTATTCCCATATTAACTCGAGGTGTCATGACAGAAGTGCCTACATTAAAATCAAATTCTTGTTTACAACGTTCCATTATGCAAATAACTTGTATGCAAGTTGCAAATTGCATGTAACTTGAACAAAGCAGCATTGAAGCTACAAGTTGTATGTAGGTAGTTTGAACTTGTACATTTTTATTCAAGTGACGCGCAAATTGAATGCTCAAACCATATACCAAACTATATTGTGGCCATAGTAGTCTATGTGTATTGGTAGAACCCGGATAGATGCCACAGTGGGATAAAAGCCTCGTTTTTAAAACCTATCTTCCCACAATCGAAACAAAAAAGTAAACATTCCCCCGCAAGCCGTCCTGCGGAACAAATCCGTCTTGCTTGTGCGTGTGATTATCGACGAACGCAACGAATGCTTCATAGTTTCAAACATAAGTGTTTACTGTTGTATCAAGAATTTATTGATTTAGCTACGTTTTGCTACGATCACTTTCGACTCTAACCACATAGAAATAGAGTTTCAAGCATTTTGGCAAACATTTAAATTTGCAAAATTGCAACCTTGGTCAGGTGAAGACAAAAACTTTAGCAACCTCAGTGGAGCTGCGACAACTGAGCGGACACATTTTATGTATGTTTTTAACTATGTTTTTCTTTTAAATGTGTGTGTTGAATAAATGTTTTTTCTCCTTTTTCTTCGTCTTCTTCTTAACAGAGTTTTTTTTAGTTACCGAGTATTCGTAGCTACACTAATGGTTTTTATGTGATACTATCCAATAAAACATGTGTGTTAAATCTCCTAGTTTACGCAAACTCAACTTGCGCTATCTGAAGAAGTGTTGAAGAGCTGTGACGACAAAAAAACACTAAAAAATTTCGTGCCATAAGCGAAACGTTGCACCTTAACTTTACATTTTAAAATCTAGGCCAATAATACCATAGATGAAACCATAACAAGTTGACAAGACGACCTAACACTGTTGGATAGGGAATAAAATAACCTTTAATTTCATATTTTTTTATTAAATAACTGATGAGGGTTTATTAATAGCGCCGGTTTACCTGTTTGTACCTGGCAACTTCATAGTTTGGCTAAAGGGAAAGTAGGCAACCTATATTTTTCCAATTCCTCGTGTAACAGTCTCTCGATTAATGCTCGATTTTCATCAATAACAAAACAGGGAAGTTGGTCAAAATAAGTTAGTTAAAGTTAATTTTATTTAACATTAGGTATTGGCCCGTATTTTAGCTTGGCCACCCATTTGCGATTTATTCAATGTACATATTATTTAACATAAAATAATCTTTGTCATCAAATAACAGATGAGGGTATTTATATCTTAGACCGTATCTCGTAGGTACGCAACAATATGTCTGGACACAAGACTCGGAGACTATAACCGCGTTTTATGCACTTAATTACTCTATAACCGCGTTTTATGCACTTAATGCACTTAAGAGCGATGGTGGCCTAATGGTTCTATAGTGCAATTTAGAATCCAACGATACCGGGTTCAAAACCTAGGCTCCCGCACCAATGACTTTTCGAAGTTATGTGCGGTTTTCCATCGCTCCGTGCTTCGGAGGGCACGTTAAGCTGTCGGTCCCGGCTGTTATTGGTTAATAGCAGTCGTTAAGCCATGTCAGAGGCCCTCGGGTGGCCTGACAAACTCTGACATCAGAGGCCAGCACTACCTCATACGACAAACAAACAAACATGCACTTAATTTTATCGAAGAAAATAATAAAAGACAGGATCTAACCCCACCCCCTATTAATGCCAGCAATTTTACTTTTTAAAGTGTAAAAATTATTTGGTTGTCTTTAATAAGTAATATCTAAGGAAGTAGAGGATTTCCAGATATTAATTAGTCTATTTCAGGAGTGTTTCTTTTTTAGGTCAATGATTTTCAATCATAGCTTTATGAGCAGCTCTACCTAACAATACTCTATTTAAAGTTCTCAATATGTTAGGTTAGGAGCTATTTTTAATTGACTTCACAAAAGGTAAAGATTTTTAAGTCATCTGTATGTCTTTCTTTTTTCTTAGTGTGTGTATGTTACTTCATATGTACAGTTTTTACCAACCGATTTAGTTTTTTTTCTTTTATAATGTTGTAACACGATTTTGTGTTACCTCATTAAAATTACAATCTATCTTACTAATAAGTAATTTTACTTTAACCTAAGCTGCTAAGTAGAGTAAAATAATAAGAATGTTTCCAAGAACACTTTTCTTATTGTCTCTATTTAAGGGAAAGTCACTTTTTTCTTGTGTTCATGTGGTTTGCACTCATTAATACTACATTATCACTTCATTAAACTAACTCAAAGGGTTTTGTCCGTTTAAGTCTTCTAACGATGTCCGTGTTGTCGAGGACCTAGATAGCTTCGACGTTTACATGATGATGAAGCCTTTGTTTGTGAGCTTTGGCAAATAATTTAATAATGTTAGTAACTAGATCCACCTTGAGGTCCCGATGGAGGTCGTTATTTCTAATGCACCACGGTGCATTTACGATACCTCTAAGTACTTTATTTTGAAAACGTTGAATAATCTGTATATTGCTTGGTTTGGGACAGCCCCATAGCGGGATATTTAAGTCCATATTGGCATGAGGACTTGCTTGTACAAAAGTAATTTATTGTGAACTGACAAGAAATAATGTTTTCCCAGAAGCCAATACATTTTTGTGTAGCGAAGCTCCATTTCATCGCGTTTCTTTTTGACATGGGCCTTCTAGCGAAGTTTTGCATCTAATGTCATACCAAGATAGTTGACTGTATTTTCGTGTGGGATTACTTGATCGTTCATGAATACCAGAAGATAACATTTTTTTACTAACATCTGTATGTGTTGATTTTGATTGGTTAAATTTTACCCTCCATTTTTTGTCCAATCAAAGGTGGTATTGACGGCAGTTTGTACTTTCTAAACGGCTTCCTCTTGAGTTGCCCCTATAGCCATGATTGCTGTATTTTCAGCAAAGGTGGCAATGATGGTATTATCTAAATCCGGGACATCTAAAGTGTACAATAAATATAGAAACGGACCTAGGACACTCCCTTGCGGTCCTCCAGCTTTTATTTGCTTAAGTTCTGAGTACGCATCTTCATGCCTTACTCTGAACATTCTAAGCATTAGATAAGGCTCGAGAATATCTGCAAACTGTTTAGGCAGCATAATTCTTAATTTTTGCAAAGACCTTTATGCCAAACTTTATCGAATACTTGAGCAACATCTAGAAATACAGTCAGACAAACTTTTTTTTCCTCTTAAGCTTTTTCAATAACATTAGTGATTCTGTGCACCTGGTCTATTGTAAAGTGCTTTTCTCTAAATCGAAATTGATAATCCGGGATAAATTTATTTTCATCTATGATGGGCTTCAATCGCCTCAGCAGTAATTGATAGATTCAGGCGTTACTTTGTGGAAATCCATATTTAAAATGAACAAAATAAAAATATGTTGCTTACTTCCGCCAAAACTGTAAGTCAGACAAATGATAAATGGTAAAATTAACACAAGTAAAACCCCACGCTAAACAAAACCCTACCCAAAATTGAACTAATGAAAAATATATATGAAATGAAAGCTAAGGCCTGGAGGCCAGAAAAAACACTTATATACAAATAATATATATAAATATATATACACAATAAAAAACCCCGAAGCTAAACAAACCCTACCCAAATACAAGTATCGTAACACTTATATATTCATATACATATAATATAAAAACACAATAAAAAACATATACCTCGATCCAAATACCAAACGTCTGACATCAATACGACACGTGTTTTGCCTCTACACGAGGCATCTTCGGGTGATGTTGACTCGTCGAGTGCTGGACTGAGACTGAGAGACAGAGCTTCAGCAGTAGTTTTTCAAAAAGCTTCGACATTATCGGCAGTAATAAAATTGGTCTATATGATGTTACTTCATGAGGTGGTTTACCAGGTTTGGGTATCATAATGATATCGGCTACTTTCATCTCATTTGATACATGTTGAAGTCTAAATGAAGCATTGATGAGAGTAGTTAGTTTAACTAATGCTTTACATGGGAGGTTCTGTTCGGTTACTGTTCGGTTACTTCGCCAGTAATTAGATCATAACCAGTAGATTTCTTATGTTATAGATGTTTGATCTCGTTAAAGACTTCTTTTGGTGTAACGAATCTTATTTTTAGCTCATTTTTAGAAGTTTCTGCCTGTATAAAATCATCATCATCTGCGAGATCTCCAATTTATTGAAACACTTGCTGTAGGTGCTGTGCGAATCTATTAGCTTTCTGTTTGTTATTGATTGCCCACCTTCCATTGTTTTCTTTTAAAGGTGGGATATACATGATTGGCTTTTTAAGGTTCTTCGTTGTTATTCAAAGAGAGTAATCTGATGTCCGATCACTTGTTAGCTGACTTAAGTTAGAATTTAAAGTTTCATCACTAAAGTTTTGTATTTCCCTTTTGAGTCTTTTTGTAAGATTATTAAAATGTGTCTTGTCTTGTGGAGATCTAGTTATCTGCCACTTTCGTCGTTGATTTCTTTTGATAGTAATCAAGTTTCTGACTTCTATTGGGTAGGCTGCCCAAGCGCATTGTTGGATATATCTTATAAATTGTGTTACTTCTACGAGTATGCCTAGCTGTATTGCGTTCTTTAATGAGACTAAGATTAAGATTAACTAGAGTCGGAATATTCTCTTTTTGTACAATAGTATCACTTAAGATTAATATTATAGGTGAATGATCTGAGCTCATATCATAACCTTCCTCAATTAAGTTGATATATTTTAAACCGATTTAGATATTCATTATTTTATTCAAAAGGATAGATATTTAGTTCATACAAATTCATACAAATTTTATGAAAATTTGTTTGGCAGTTTTTTATTAATGAATACATTTTTAGTAACTTAATGTGTTATTTTGTGGGCGTTCCTTCATAACTCCAGGTTTTTTTTGCAGATTTGGATGTTTTTATTTTATTTGAATGGTTATAACTTCAAAATGATTTAACATAAATTTCATCAAAATTGATTGTTTCTTTAAAGCTTTTTTCTCTAAAAATCTAATCTTATTTGGATAATTTTTCTTTTATTTACAAGGATAGACCTTTAGTGTAATTCCAAATAACGATTATCAAAATTTATTTAGAAACTTTTTAGTAAATCCATTTTAAGCTGATTTATGGATTTAAAGAATTATTGTTTGATCGCGAACCTTGCACGAGCGTTACGAACAATGAAAACAATCTTAAATGAACGTAATGTTATCAAATATGTATTCGTTTATTATTTTTACCTTTAAAAAAGATATTCATTGCATAAAGTATTGGTTTTGTAACAGCGCGCACAGGATTATCTGTTTTCATTGATATGGCGCTCGCGCAGAGGTAATGTTCAAACCAGAAATAGCTCCTTAACTAACATATCGAAAACTTTAAAATTTGTAGTGGTTTGGTAGAACAGACCATAAGCTACCATTTAAGCACAAAATAATTAAGAGTTTAATTTTTAGTTTTTGCAGGACAGAAGAAAACGTAAAAGCTAAATAAAAAATTGACACCAATTTTCACATGTACCATTGATTTGCCTTGATGTGTAAATATTTTAATAGAAACTTATTATTATCTAAATAAGTATTATTTTCAATCTTAGAAGAATCTGTTTTAATGTTTTGGGAGCCTCTACTTTTTACATTTCAACTAGTAAATTTGCTGGCATTAATAGGGCCACCCTCAGGTAGCACCACCCTCTTTTATTTTTTCCATTGATAAAATTAAGTGCAGAACAAGTCTCCAAATCTTGTGTCCAGTCATATTGTATAATTTGCATCAAATATAGACAAGTTTTTTGTATAGGTAGGTAAATTAGTAATTATTAATAGCTAATGTTTATTTCAGTCCATCCTGAAATAACAGATTATTCTACTGTTATCAATGGTACTAATTTTACGGCCTTATGCAGGTAAGATATTTTATACGTGTTCTTTTAGTAGATTTATACTTGTAATGCCCTCTCCTGTAAACTATCTGATCCAACAACTTTTAATCATTATCACGCTATAATTGTCTCTCTGCACTGCTTTTACCTACTGCTTATAAGCCTCCTTCCTTTCGAATGTATTTTCTGTTCTGCTAACTCATGTTCACAATTAACTTCCTAATTTATTGCAATCAACAATTTGAAAACTATAGGAACCTTAAAGTAGAAATATTTGTGGGTTCTAGAATCTTCCCTTATTTTTATTTATTCAGATGTCTAGTTTAACTAAAGGTGTAATGTACATAGTTCGACTAATAAATCAATACTATTTCAGAGTCAAAGGAGTTCCTAAGCCAATCATATCGTGGTTGTTCAAACCAAAAGGCTCCGAAGTGTTTAATACAATACAGGGGTCCGAAGAAAACCTAAACATTCTTGAATTGAGCTTACGTGACTCTGGCGTTTACAAATGTATAGCGACAAATCTTTTGGGACAAACTGAGCAAGATATTAACGTTATCGTAGAAGGTACTGAATTATTTTATATTATGGTTTAGATATTTTTTTTTTTCATATAAATTTCTTATTTTTATAGAACATCCAACAATCATTAATGAAGTGAATAATTACTTTGGAGTTGAAGGTGACTTAGTACTGCAGATCCTATGTAATGTTACTGGATTCCCAGAGCCAGCCATTGTCTGGAAAGAAGAAGGCAAAACTATAAGAAATGGCAAGTGTTCTTATTTTAGTATTTTGAACCAAAAGTTTTTACAAATTTTTAATATATGTCCCTTTATTTATGTGTATATTTAATAAAGAGTACTAAAAATCTAATTTACAATTAAAACTAATTATATATAAAACCTTAAATGACAACTATTTACAAATAAAAAACAGAATTTAGGTCGCCGTCTGCAGGTAAGGTGCCCAAAAAGCTGGCGACGTTACCTCGTTGAATAGCTAAGCTAATTCTTTGACCGAGGTAAGCGCCAGTCTTTGGTCACCTGTAGTTTCTACTAAGCGTCTGGACATCTCCCGGACAAAACCCCGTGCTTCCGGACCCCAGGGACCCATAGTTTCTACCCAAACGACACATCCATCACCGATAGATACATATTTCCTCCGCTTGAGGCTCTCTGCTGAGGCTGCCACTGCACCCGCCACCCTAGAATTCTTTTGTAGGTGAGAAGCCGCTAGAGTATCGGCACAAGTTGCGTCCCACACCAGCGGCTTCCCACGTCTCCAAGGAACTAAAGTCATATCATCAGGCCTCTTGCCATCGTCAAGTGAAAGACCGTTCGGCTCTAAAATAGCCGGCACGTTAACGGTGGCCCGACGGATGACGTCATTCAGGGCGGCGTGGCGCGAGAGTCGTCCTGCACTGCGGCGGCAGGATAGGCCATGGTGACCTAACCGATCAACCTCGCCTCCGCAGTGGCAGCTGTGAGGTTCTGTTCTGGAGATGCCCAGACGCAAACCGATTGCTATTAAGAAACTGGTGTCATCCATGAAAGTTCCTATATTGGTCGAAGGAATCGCCTGCAACCAATAGCCCGACTCACGTTCACTAGTTGCAAGGAGGCGAACCCTATCCCTAATATCAATATTGCTGTCTAATAAAGATTTTTGAACAATTTTACATAAGGGCTCGTCCCATTGCCTCTGCGAACGGAGGATTTTAGGGAATTCTCACTTGGACAGGCCATAGTCCAAGAATTACTAGCCTCGACCAAACCCACCACCGGCTCACTACCGATAGACGTGTTGACAATCTTGCAGTAGAGGCCGGTGGTACTATGGACGGAAGACAGAAACGCTGGCAAGGAAACAATAGAAATTTAGCGAATGCCTATGCCTCCAAACCGAATGGGAAGAGAGGCTTGACACCAAGAATTCAGAATGTCTTCTATATACTGCATGATATCACGCTAACCTCCTTACGATTTTTTATGTATGCAAAGATAAATGAAGAGATTTTGGTTCAGTGCCCATTAAAGTGCAAACAACAAATAATCTATCTTTGTAATCTTTTTTATACTGTCAATAAATATTATTATTATTCACTTTATTTATCTTTTTATCTTAAATATTTTTTTTTACAATATTTCTTTAAATATTATTATTATACAAAAACAAATATTTATTTCGGTAAACTTAATCTAGTCAAGTTTAGGGAGGCACTCAAATGTTTTTAAAAAACTGAATATTAAAACGAAATTGTAGAGACGTCTGAGTTGGCGGTCGCGCCACCCGAAAGTGCAACGCTGCACTCTATGGATGTACTAAGAATACTTGACCCTGCGGCTGGAACATTACTATCTAAGATACATGTCATGGTTTGAGACCCTCTTTTAAGTATGGAGATACCTGTGTTAGACGGTCTCGCTCTTCCAAAGTAAAAAAATTACCAGAACAAGTACAAAAACAAAATTAGGATTTAATTTATTTTAAAAGTTAAGACATTAAAGAAAAATATAATAAGTAAAATAAGATTCTGTAAGTTAAATTAATGAAGGATTAGGTCTAATTATTTATGTTTACGATATGTTACAGTTAGGGATTTACAAATATGTTTACAACATTGTTTGTGTGTAAAGTGTATGTGTATGGATGCTCCTTATCTCATACAAATATCACAGAAAACTTTTAAAAAAAAAGAGTATTTCTGGAGCACCCAGGTGTGAGTAGATAAGTGTGTGAAGTTTGTGTATGTTACAAAATAATTTCCAGTAGTTTTTCGGTTTCCTCGGAGCTTAGTGACAATAACCATTCATTAAGGTTTTTTTTTCATTTATAATTATTCATAGGGTAGATACTCAAAATTTTATTTATAGAATTGTAGAGGTAGGTAGATTGCGAGGCATACTGTCGCGATGCAAACTGAGATCGAGCAGTAATTCTTCTATATCTTTTTCGCTTATTGAGTTTTACGGGATTGAACTCAAAAGATTTATGCATTTTCAAACAATACTTAGAATCTCGGTAGAGCATAGATCTGTAGAGTATTGGCAGGGCTTAAAATACATCACTTTTAATAAATACTCGTACCTCTGTGCTCTTTCGAGTTCCAAGAACTTTGTCTTAGTAGCTCCTCCCCAGACTGGCGATAATTTTGAATTGATTGTGCCAAAGAAATGTAGATTTGATTGATTAAGTCTTTAGGTGTGAAATGACGTAACATTTAAAAAATCCAGATTAATTTACGAATCCTGTTCATCAGAAGTTCGGTATGTGCATGCCAGGACAGACGCTGATCAATCATGATTCGTAGGTATTTTGTGGTTGCTACTTTATTGATGTTAGGACAATCACAGGAAGCGTCAATTAGGTTACATTTGTGTATTTTTAAGCTATAATCGAGATTTGGTTGGCTGTTATTGTATTTAGTAAAAGTAAAGTTAGTTTTAGAGACATTTAGGGTTAGTAAATTTAGGTTAAGCCATTTAGTCCCTCTTCGGTTCTTTTTTTAACTTCATTCCAAGATGTACCAGTAAAGACTATAGTAGTATCATCTGCATAAGAGAAGATATTTGCATTGTTTACTTTGAGTTTACTAAGATCATTAATGTTAATCAAGAATAGAGTTGGACCAAGTACGCTCCCCTGAGGAACACCATAGCTAATAGTCTCGTCATCACTAATAAATTCACCAATTTTAACACTTTGCTTTCGTTCACATAAGTAGTCTGTCAGAAAAGCTAGTGGCATTCCTCGTACTCCAACATTTTCCAGCTTATTAATAAGTATTTCTATAGACACTGTATCAAAAGCTTTCTTGAGGTCAAGGAATGCTGCCAGGCATTTCTATCCACAATCGATTTGTTTCACGATAAGGTTACTAACAACAGCTTTGCTGCAACAGCGTCTTCAGTAGAAAGTCCTTGCCTAAAACCGTACTGCTAGTTTGATAGAACGTTAAAATTATTTAAAAATAGTAAAAGTCGGTTATTAATTAGTTTTTCCTTTATTTTAGAGATATATGTCAATACAGATATAGGTCTGTAATTATTAATGTCGTCTCTCTCTGCATTTTTATAAACTGGTGTTACAATCGATCTCTTAAGGAGGTTAGGGAATAGTAAAACACAGTAAAACACCTTAGTAAAACACAGGTTTAGCAGATGACATAAAACTGGAAGTACAATATGCATAGATAGTTTTAAAAACATAGTAGGTATGTTATCCCATCCAGGCGCACTTTCAAATTTGAGATTTATTATGATATTATGAAGTTCTATGGGATCAGTTTCCAAGAGAACAAAAGATGAGACTTGACTGGGAGTTGAGTAAGAGTAGAGGATGAGTGATAAACTGTCATACTCGTGTTTTGTAGAGAAATACTTTTAGCTAGAGATTTTCCTATATTAGAGAAAAATGAATTAGCTGATGTAAAATTAGCTGATTCCTCAGGTAAAGCCATCTTGTTAAGTAGTTTTATATTTGGTGTCATTGTAGATTTATAATTAGTCATGTTATTAATAGTTTTCTATAAAATTTTACTATCTTTTGAACATTTATTAAGTTTATCGTGTAGTGTTATATTTTTTTTAAAGTTTTTTTATTAGGTATTACAGTGATTCCTATATCTTCTATAGGTTATCTTTCTTATATCATAATAAGGGTCTGCACGTAGTTTTCTTTGCATATCACTTCTGTTTGTAATACAGCTGTTTCCAAGGCTTTATTATTAGGTATACATATAGTTATTGAGTTGTTAATAAGCCATTTTTGTATCATAGTAATTAGTTGACTACATAGAGTATTTGGTTCATTTAATTTTAATAAGTGTGCAAGGTTTTGCTCAGTTAGGCTTTTCATGGCATTTTCATAATTAGCGACTAATTTTGTCTTCCAACAGCTCATATTTGTAATTTTATAAAGGCTAAGTAGGACCATAAGATGTTTAGTAACAGAAGTTTGTAGTACGGCAACTACGCCAGAGTTCTTATTTTTATTGTTTTTTAACATAACGTAGTCTAAACAGCTATCCTCTAAATATATCTCTCGAGCGTACTTTTCAACTGAAAACAATACCTAACTGTTATATAGGTACTATTGATTATTATCTGTTACGCTACGAAGCCCATTCCTCTGTTTCAAAAGATTAGTTAAATCAATATTTTATCAATAAGTATTATTTATATCTTAATTTTATATTAACAATTTTTTCAGATTCCAAATATGTGGTCAACGGAAATGTACTTTACATACAGAATCTAGTGATATCAGATACACATAACTTTACATGTGAAGCTACGAATAAATTAGGCTCTGACATAGCTATACTTTACATCGAAGTTACAAGTACGTGCATAATTTTGTTGGTCATGACTTTTTTTTGTATTAAGTATATACTTAAATAAACTCTATAAAGAACACCATCATAAATTCATTATCACAGGTATCTGGGCCTGCAGTCTAGACTTCGACAACGATTGCTTAACAACAAAAATCGGTTGCAAAGTCCGATTATAAATATATTTTATTCTACCAAATATCGATGTCAATCATGATCAATGTCAGTACCCATATCTTACTGTCGTTGGTCAGTACTGATACCGATGACAATAGTTAGCTTTTGACAATAACTTTCAAGGCTAACGATTGCCATCGGTATGTACCGATTTCAGTTGTAAAGCAATCACTAGATGTTTCCTTGCCAACTCATATACCTAACAGAACTTTTATCGTCCAATAGTCGTAACATTTATATGTCTTTAGTTCAATTCCTTCCATGAAATAATCTGAAACTTTAATAAGTATTTGTGTTTAATGTATGCAGTTTTAGAAATTATAGTAGGTACTCATTTATGTATATATATTGTCATATATGTAGTGTAATTCTCTTGTAAAATTCATCATAATAATCTTGGTCGTGTTTCTAAATTTCCTGTATAATAAATTATATATACGAAAAATACGCGAAGCTGACAAAGAGTATTCATTTATTTAACTTAAACAAATTCACAACAACGAACGTTGTTGTGCGTTGCCGTCCCCATAAGACGGGTTCAAAGAAGCTAGTGGAAAGATTTGGATGACGACGCAAGGTCTCGGTGGCCGAATTGGTAAAGGCGTGTGCTACGCTGAGGCACAGAGTCCATTAGAAAATTATTATATTTAAACAAATGACTCTGGCAGAAATGTCATATCGAAAAGTTCCAATAAAAAATAACTATCTATATGTTGAGTCTGCATGCCCAGGTATCGCGCGACGTAACAATATTATATTTTCAGATAAAGTATTTTTGAAATTTAAACATGGTCAATCTCTCATTCCAGATACATTTGGGAATCATGTTTTTTTCTATGGTGACACTCAAAACGTCTATGTCGAACAAGGAAAACCACTAATCATTACATGTACTATAGTAAATTCAGATTCAGTTTCTGTAAGATGGTACAGGGTAAGAATTTGCAAAAACTTTATTCTCGTCATCTTCATATGTTCTGATGAAGGCGATGAGAACAAATATTACTTTTTTAGTCTACTAGGTACTGTATACACTCAATAAGTCAGCACTCTTGATTGTTGTTTTAAATGTTTATGTGTCTACTAGCTGCGCCCCGCAGCTTCGCCCGCGGTCAAACTTTGCCACTCCCACAAGTTTAGAAAATTAATCTTAAAAATTCCCTCCTTTTTGCATCTATATTTATTATCTATTCGGGACGGATACAAATTCAAAAAATCAAAGATAATCAAAATCTGTCCAGCAGTTCTTGAGTTATAAATAGTGTAAGTAACACGAATTTCTGACTTTCTGTTATATATATAGATGTTATATATCCAAATTCTTAAATGTTTCTGCTCTCCTGGTTCTTAGATTTTATTAAAAATATAATCACACCATTTCATGTTCATGGGGAGATAAGTATACTCACTTTTAATAACTATAATTGTCAATTTTATATCTCCAACTTTTTAAGTTTTTCTGCTCTCCTAGTACTTAGAAATACATTTTTAAATACAATCACACTACTTATTTAATGTTCATGGGGAGGTATTCTCACTTTTAATAACTTTATTTGGCAATGTCATATCTCCAACTTCAGGTGTTTCTACTCTCCTGGTACATAGAAATGCTTTTTTTAATATAATAATTAATATTCATGGGGAGGTAAACTCACTTTAAAAAACTTTATTTGTCAATGTCATATCTCCAACTTCTTATGTGTTCCTGCTCTCCTTGTACTACTTAGAATTACTTTTTAAATATAATCACACCATTTAATGTTCATGGGGAGGTATAATCACTTTTAATAACACACTATTTGACTCTTTTGTATCTCCAACTTATTAAGTGTTTCTGCTCTCTTGGTACTTAGAAATACTTTAGTTAAATATAATCACACCATTTAATGTTCATGGGGAGGTATACTCACTTTTAGTAACTTTATTTTTTACTGTTACATCTCCAACATCCTAAGTGATTCTCTTCTCCTGGTACTTAGCAATACTTTTTAAATATAATCCACCATTTAATGTTCATGGGGAGGTAGGTAGGTGTATATCCAACTTCTTAAGTGCTTATGCTCTCCTGGTACTTGAAATTATTTTTTTCATTTTTTTTTTTGTTTTTTTTTTTAGCAACAAACACACACACACACACACACACACACACACGCACGCACGCACGCACGCACGCACGCACGCACGCACACACACACCACACACAAAAACATACAAACTTTCGCATTTATAATATTAGTGTGATGATCATTAAATGATATTCTCCTTCTCTTATACTGCCAGAAGTCGATAACCCTTTAATTCCATTGTAAATATGTATATAAATATATTAAATTATCATTATCATAATATATTATCAGTACATAGAAAAACCATTACATAATATAGAATACATTAATTATTGCATATAAATACAAAAGTTAACACACTTGTTTGTTTTCAATAAATAAGTAGATAAGTTGTTTTATTTGCAGTGGCTAAGGACCCCAAACTAGGCAATCCATACCAATATATAAAAATGAAATGTCTGTTTGTTTGCTTGTTTGTTTGGGGAGCTTTCACGCGATAACGGCTGGACGGATTTTGATCAAATTTGGAATGGAGATAGCTTATATCTTTGAATAAAACAAGGGATCCTTTTTATCCCGGAAAATTTTAATTTTCCGTCGGAAAACAGGAAAATGTTGATTATTCGCTGTAAGGAACGGTTGCCATGGAAACGAAATAACAAGTCTGTCAAAAAAAAACAAGAGCTTGCTCTACTTTTGCATCGATTTTTAATATCCTAGTAGATAATAGGATTATTTTTTTCGCGATAAACAGTAGTCCGCGCTGACGAAGTCACGGGCGGGAAAGCTAGTACCATTATAAACTTTAATTGCCAAACAAACAAACACTGTCAGTTCTGAAGATGGTTGGCTAAAACATTTAATACCTTCTCCTATAAGCTCCTTAGAAATTATTTTAATCTGCTGAACCGATTTCGATTTAAAATTTCTCCGCAACGCGATACCATTAATTTATGTTTACCGTCGTACGCCGTACTACACTGGGTAAAAACTCAGTGGTTTCAGACGGCCAAGTTAACTTTGTTTTCATATAATTTAAAGAATGGACAAAAAACAAGCCAGACGGGAAACGCTTACGTCATTGAAAAAACAACAGTGCTAGACGATGGAAACTATACTTGCCGAATGAATACGAATGAGGGGTGTAAATCAGAAACTTTCGTCTTGGACGTCGGCATGGCTCCTGTTTTTGAAAACGATAGCCCATCGCCAATCACTGTTTATAAGCATGAGGTGGATCAATTTTTTAACTGCACAACGTTCTCCGAACCAGCAGCAAAGGTAACTCACTATAATTTAAATTTATAGTTACATAAACGGCCGACGGCCTCGTGGCAGTCGTGGTAAGCCTCGACGGAGATAGCGGAACGACCTTGGTTCCTGTATGAATATTGGACTAGTGTCGCACAAATCATGAAATGTGGAAGAGCGGGAGAGACGCCTTCGCCCTGCAGTGGGACGATATAGGCTAAATATAATCATCATGTCAGCCTTTAGAAGTCCACTGCTGAACATAGGCCTCCCCCAAAGAGCGCCATGACGAGCGATCTTGTGCCACCTCCATCCGTCTTGGAGGGAATATAATAGTAACATGTAATATTAAGCAGCGTTCTCGGAAGGCACGATACCCGAAATAGACCAAAAGAAAGTCATTACAAATTAATGAATTAAAATATTCCGATAATGGACCGAAATACTTAAAAAAAAACGTTTTAGGGGCATTATTCCAACTATTATTTTCGTTGGACATCTACCCCTAAAAATACTTTTTTAGCATGAAAATAAAATTTTGACGATCGCAAAAAAGTGTGTACAAAACAAAATATCATGGATATTTTGTCAATTATTTACATCTACACCTACACTTATATTGTATAGAGGAAAGATTTGATTGTCTGTTTGTTTGTTTATTTGTAATAGATAAACTCAAAAAACACAAAACCGATTTCAAAAATTCTTTCACATAAAGAAAGCTAAATTGAGCGTAGTTAAACAGAAAGCGACCATCGCCGAAAACGCATTTTGAGATACAGCCGTTTAAAGGGGTTTTTATGTACAGTTCAGAATTGATTTAAATGTTATACTTATTTCAAAGGACACTTAAGAGGCTACGAAATGGGCTATTTATAACAAGAAAATTGATTAGTTTTGTTAATAAACTTTTGAGTTAAACACGTAGTCGTTTTCTGCTTATTGCAACAATTCATAATTTAGTTTTTTGCAGAACGCATCCATAGAAATGGTCTCTTATTGAGGTTTGGACAACAACCGAGAGATACGCAAAGTCATATCAATGGTGTTATTCTGCAAATTGTAATAACCATATTATAAAATAAACCTAGAACGACTCAAGGGGTTGTTATGCTCTCATGAGTTCTTTCCATAGCGCCCTGCCCCCTGTGTGATGCTACAAGAGATCAAAACATGGATGAAATCTAATCAAGAAAAATATTATAATCGCTTTCTACCTAACTATGCAAAATTATCAGCGAGTAACACTGGCAGGATTTTTATTTTTCAAATAATTAGAGTTCCCTTCGAAAATTGCAATAATGAAACCTGAGGTATTAAATTTTTCAAAAAATCTCGGTGACTTTGTATCACAAGCCAAAGAGTATATAAATACTACGTAAGATCACAAACTATGAAGGAGATACGGGTCTTTGTATATGGAATGTTGCCATGGAAACCACAGAACATCTAATAAATATTGATGTAGGAAATGCTCTATGCTAATAATACACGAAATAGTAACCGTAATTCAACCTCCTTGCGTTAAACAGACTAATACTATAGACGAAATGGTACGTGAGTATAAAACATAAACCTACTAATTTTATCTTTCTATATATCTACTCGTGCGAAGCCGGGGCGGATCGCTAGTGTTAAATAATTTAGATTTAGCCTATTATTTTTGATTTTGATTTTGAAAAAATTTACAGGACAGCAAAATTTTAATACTTTACATTTTATCCAATTTATTTCAGAAGTGCTTCAGACCGGCTTGTAGCGTGGGCTATATATATAATCAGCACTTAATGTTGCCCCCTCTAGATCTTTTAACTGCTTCCAGTCTCTTTGGCATCCCATAATCAAATCCATACCAATATACAAAAGTGAAACGTTGTGTGTTTGTTTGTTTTTTTTTTGTTTGGGGAGCTTTCACGCGATAACCGCTGGACGGATTTCGATGAAATTTGGAATGGAGATAGCTTATACCCTAGAATAAAACATAGAATACTTTTTATCCCGGAAAATTCCACGAATTCCATGGAAGTTTCCGTGGGAAAACTTGAACATGTTGAATACTCGCTGTAAGGAACGGTTGCCATGGAAACGAAATAACAAGTCCGTCAAAAATTATCAAGAGCGTTGGTGCCACAGATTAAGTTCAACAAGCCACAAGCCACGGAGGCCATAACCAAGAAGTCTAAGTCTACTTTTGCATTGGTTTTTAATATCCTAGAAGAACGTAAGTAGGATGCTTTTTTCGCAATAAACTGTAGTCCGGATGAAGTCGCGGGCGGGTAAGCTAGTTCTCAATAAAATCTTGAGAGATTATTCTTTCTGTAATGCGTTTTTAAGATCTCTCAAATTAGCGGGGCCAAGAATTATTTTATTAATTTGTCTTCCTAGCTTATCCCATCCATGCTTTATAGAGTTTAAGTTGGGTGAGCGAGCTGGCCACCCATAGCATTGATATCAACATCTCTAACAACAACTCTCTCGTGTTCGACTACTAAGACTGTAAGACTGCAGTCTGGGGGCGTGCATTATCAATTATAAAAGCAAATCCATCTTCTATGAAAGGGGCAAATGGCACATAAATTTCTTCCAAAATCTTAGTTACATATCGTGCCGCTGTTAGTAACCCATTTTCAATGACTCGGAGTTCCTTACGTACTCCTATACAAATACCTCCCCATACCATAACTGACCCTAAGCATTTCTCTCCCTCGGGCGTTTCCATACTTTAATCCTTCCATCATCTGGCTTCAGGCAAAATCTGAACTTATCTGTTAATAGAACTTGATTCCAAGCTTCGTTATTCCAGTTTTTGTGAATGCGAGCAAAATTAACTCGAGCTACTCGATGGCAAGTGGCAAGAAGAAGGCAGTTTGAATTTATTCCGGCCAATTTCAGTCTTCTTCTCACAGTTTTTGTGCTTACTGAAGCCCTGCGATATTCTTGGATATTCGTTCTTACCTCATCCTTGCATGCTGGTAACGATGAACCGGTCACCTTTGACCACGGTTTTCTGTTCACGTCCCTGACCTGCGAGTCTCGTTATATTGTCCAGTCTGCCGATTCTTCTAGATAACTCGGTGTACCCCAAATTTTGGTACTCGTATTGTTTGAGCCACACGTTTGTAGCTATGCCCAGTTTCAATTAAAGTAATAGCCCTAGCAACTTGAGTGGCGTAAGTTTAGATCTGGCATTCTCAGTTTATTTGCAGTTCACACTTATTATTATAAACAAGGCAGTCAAGGCCAAAATTAAAATAATACCTAAATTTAAACTCAAAATCAAAAGTTGGCAAAAATTAAGCTGTAAGAAAAATAATACGCGATAAAAAAAACATTACAAAACTATTTTTTTAATAGGATTCACTAATGTAGGTCAGTACATACGATGATTACGACAGGGGAAATTAAACGTTTTTGCGTACCTCTCTTTTTCCTGTTTGCGTTTGCGTAAGTAATACACTCACGGAAAAATTTTGAGGTACGCATAGTAAACAACTTATTTTTCATTAAAATATTACATATTACACACAAACTTTCGCACGGCACGCTTGTTTCGCAACAGACAAGCGTGCCGTATCTCGCACACACAATGAATGCCAAGAATTGCTGGTTGGAGTGATAGAATGTCGCATTATGAAACGATTGGAATTTCAACATTTCTTGTCACTACACGCAATCCTCGTGAAATTTCGCACTGACGGTCTTTTTTTGGAAATTTTTAGAGTGTTGACGTTGAATACTCTAGATGAGAGGATGTCGATGGTGTATTTTGACCATAAAATCTGATCTATTTTATTGAGTTTACAAAAATTGATAATTTAGTATTGGTAGCAACTGTCTCTCGCGTAACTCAGCGTTTAGAGGCTTTTGTTTACCTTTAAGCGTGATGTATTTTTGTTTATGTTCTACAGATTGAATGGTCATACAACGGGATAAAAGCAAAAAGTTTATATGATATGTATTCAAGTTTGAATTATTTCGAATGGGCAGAGGTCACATGTACTGTCAGCAACATCTTCGGAAGTATTCAGAAAACGTTCATGCTTATTAAGTCAGGTAATTTTCGCTTGATTCGCTTTTCAGTATGAAAATTAAAAGGTAGTGGTATCAGAACTTTGCATCTGTAAATTGAGCAACGCTTATAGCGTTAAGGTACGGTAAGGTAAAGGCACGAGCGGCACAACACCATGTTTTCTACCGATATTATTTATGTATTTATATATATTACCGAAAAAATTGTAAGAACAGATAGATTACAATTTGACGGAATCTAATTCGTAAAATTACTAACGGGCAAAAAATTTTTGAACGAATATTATCTACCAATCAGTGCACAGTTTAACAATTTATCCGATTTACTAATCAGTTTCGTGTTTATCACCATATAGTTACAAATTAAATCGTCAGTCAATTGCAAATTACCTCGAAATCATTCACAATCTTACCGACATGACCTCAAGGACTAAAATTGATGGTGAAATAGTAAACGGGCTCTCGCCAGAACTCTCGCACCGCTCCGCATTTTGGAATTGCACCCGGGGGTAATGCAGTCAGACCACGTAATCCGTCAGAGTAATCCGATTCCGTTTCGCGGATATCCAGTTAATATGGTGACAAACCCTAGACTGAACAATCAATAAAAGAGGTTAGAAGCTTTGTGACTACATCTCGATATGACTAAATAGCAGGTATGTAAAACATAATATAACTGGCGATAGTATATATAAAATGTCCATAAGCTAGCGTTTACGATTATTCATTGGTTTATAATTTTACTAATTAGGTTACGTTTAATCTGTCCTACCGAGCATTTTTATCCGACTGCGGAGGGTTATGTGTTTGGGTTGTATGTATGTTTGCTTGTTTGTTGGTACGTTTCTTAAGCCGGGTACAGATTATTTGCAACACAACATGCAATGCAACTTGAAAGTAATGTGGATGGCCTGCACGCACGCTACGCGCCACAGCCCTCCCGGCAGTCTAAGCGCGTACGCCATGGAGCTGCTCGATTTTGAAGTGTTCATGTCTATTATTGGTGTTTCAACTTTTTTTTTTATTATTATTTGTTTTCGTTAATGGGATTCCTCAGAACTTTATTTTCTTTGTAGATTGAGATCAACAAAGGCTTTTTTCTTCATCCTAGTCGTCATCGTCATCCATTTTAATCTTCTATCAAAATGGGTCCTGAGTGCTTGTTTGCAGCGCGCAGCACCGTCGTGAAGGACCGTCCAAATCACACTGCGCGTACTCAAAGCGTTCGTCAAAAAACTAACAATCGGCGGGACCCAACGAGCACGCTACGAATGCGAATACATTAAAATGTATGTAAAATGTTGCATTTCATGTTACCTTGCATGCTGTGTTGCAAATAATCTGTAACCGACTTTAGGCACGTCCTACAGCCTAAATGGCTTGATAGATTTTGATAAATGAGATATTTTTAGCATCGTCTAAATCACGAGAGTGCTATAAGATTTATGAAATGTCAAGAAAACTAATATGGCGGCTTACAGATGCCATTTAAATTTCCGAGGGAACAAAAACTTACCAAAACCTATCGAAAGGTTTTTGTGAGGTATCAAAATTAAGGTCATTAAAATACCATTTCAAAAATATATAACTCTTTTACCTAAAGAGTACAATTGTCTTGCAAGCTCCTCACAAAAAAGAAAAATAGATTATTCAAGTTATGTACGAGTAAGTAATATATACAATATTGCAATTGAAACTATTAAAGTAAAGTTAAATTATGATAGTTAATAAGTTACATTATTTTTACATAACTAATATTTTTGCGGGCGGTCAGCTTGCATTGCGTCCGTCCGCTATTGCGGCTAAAAAGCAAAACCCGAGCATACGAGTATGTTTGCTTCACGCGCCCCACGCCCCACACTTGCGCTGCTGTGCGAATCTAGATAACATGCACAAATTAACAATTTATTAACTCCCGACCCCCGCCCCTACCCCCATTATAGCTAAGAAGCATCATACGATCACATCAGCTTTCAAACATAAAAAAAACACATCAAAATCAGTCTATTCCTGTGGGAACTTTTATCCTGCACCCCCATTATAGTTAAGAACCATCTCGATCACATCAGCTTCTAAACAGAAATAAAACTGCATCAGTTCAGTATAAAGTTTTTGAACTTATGTCTTGTTTTATAATTTTTCGGTGATACGCTAGTATAATCATATGTATGATATATATATATACACACAATGTATACATATACGTTTGCACTTTTATGTGTACATACGTTTGAATGGGAAGGACATTTCATTGTACATACAGCAGCATGCCAAGTATAAAGTAACGTACACAAGTTAACGTACACAATACGAATTAGCGTACAAATTGGCATCAAATACTCGTACTATGCGAGCCAATTCACACTCTGGCTCGCACTGTGTATTATCATATATCCTTCGGCATAAGTTCACAAAAGCAATCTTAATATTTTGATCTTCTGTAATATTGCAGGTTGTTACGTAGGGGAAACGAGTTTCACACAAAATATACCATTGTTTTCTGATATTGACAAGCCATCTTGGCCGTATGCAATGAGCAACAACGGTATACAAATAGAAAAATACGAGGAAATTAAACTTTCTTGCCCAAACGATACAAATTATTCAAACGCGTTTGAACTATTTTCAAGCAAAGTGGAAGTTATTGTTGAATGTGATACAAAAGATACATTCATTATTAATGGAAAGCCTTACAGACACAATGATCTCCAATGTAAGAGAGTGGTGGAGCCGTCTATACTAAACACAAGTGAGCAGTGCTCCGGTCCCCAATCGGAAATGATCCGTGTAGGGTTTCCAGTGAATGATTTTCTGGAGGCGTTCAAAGTCTGTTACGATAGAAGCAGAAACGTACCCCTGTATGCAAGTGCGCCGATAATTTTTTCGCTATTTAGGAATGTCGTTGATCCGTTGGCGTTCCAATGGAAGCCGGCTCCAGGACTGGGCGACGGGAAGCCGACTGGAGGCTTCACATGCGGCGCGTCAAACAAATGCTGCTACGCAAAAGATCAACTGCTGAACGTGAATGAGCTAGCATTTGGTACTTCGCAGCAAGCATCTTTCATAGAGAATTTGAATTCCATAGCTGTTTGGAACCCATGTGAAGATAGTAACAGAGTAAGACTTACAGCATTCATAAACGACTGCCCAAAAAAAATTGTGTAATAATTTTAGGATTCATGTATGTTTGTATGTAAGTTTGTTTGTGTTTGTATGTCTGTAGGTTTGTTATGTATGTTTGTATGTATGTTTGTATGTATGTTTGTGTGTATGTTTGTATGTATGTTTCTAAGTATGTTTGTATGTATGTGAGTTTCTTTATTCCAACATAACGTTTATATGCCTGAACAGATTTAGACGTATGGGGTATCGTTTAAATCCTGACATCCCCCCAAGTAACATAGGCTACTTTAAATTCTATATGGCTGCAGTATGGCTCCAAATACAAACGCGAAAAAAAACTTCGTATTTTACAATATTGCCTTGATAAGCACTTTCCGACAGTATATAATTTATTGGCATAAGTTCTTTTTTGGCAGGGCAGGCCTTATTTTTTTATCTTTTAATCTAGTGTAATTATAATTAAATGTTGCATGCCTTTGCAAACATTTGATCGAACTCTCTTGCAGTGATATGATTTATAAGAACTCCAAGCCCTATCAAATTCGTTGTTGATTTTTCATAATAATTATTCATGTGAACCTTACAATATTAATTATAGTACTACTCGTGGTAATTTTGTCACTAATGTTTAAACATGGGATATACAGTGGTCATAGTTGTCGAAATCAAACACCTTATTCAACTCATAAAAAGTACACTTTTTTTTTATTCAAACTAACGGTACCCGTGTCTTTGCTCGTGTAGTCATTTTACTGGGTAAAAAGTAACCTATGTACCAAAAGTGCCTATGAAGTACAATATATGTACTACATTTCAACAAAATTTGTTCATCCTCCAAATAGTTTTTTATCGATTGATCGGCTTCTATTCATCGGCTTGAGATACCAATTACACCAGTTTTTAAGACAAAACCTAGTTTTTCGCGATGCGCGAACAAACACACGATTTAAAAAACTTGTTCAGTAGTTTATTTTATGTACACTAAACCTATATTTTTAAATATATTCTTTGTACAGACCTTTTTGATACTTTTTACACGACTGCCCAAAAAAAAGGAGTGAAATTGAAATTGAAATTGAAATTGAAATTTATTATTGTCACAGATGTAGGTAGAAGAAAGTTGGTAAAGATAATAATGTAAAGCTAAAGATCCATACAATCTACCATAATTATCTAGATAGTGTAATGTTTTCAGTTAAGTTCAGTTTAACAGTCTATGTATGTATATTAATAATGTGTGTATGTGGATGTTCCACGATAGCGTTGCCCCTATTGGTCCGATTTTGACAAGCAAAGTATCAATCGATTTGAATTCAGATACAGAGTGCGAATCAAAGGAAGGGTTATGTGTTTAAATAAAAAACTAGGTCTGATTTTTACAAGCGAGGTATCAATCGATTCGTCTTCATTTATAATGACATGAGCTAATTTTTTTACCCAACTACGGCGAAGCATAAGAGGGGTTATGTGTTCAAACAAAAAACTGGGTCCAATTTTGACAAGTGAGGTATCAATTAATCGATTCGTCTTCATCGCAAAAGTATCTGAGGTTATATTTTACACGACCGTAGTCGGGTTTTATTTTAGAACTTAAGTATGTCTTGTTTATATATGTAACTCCTAAGAATGAGGAATTAGGGGTGAATCGTTGTATCTACGGAAATTGCACAAAATCTCAAGTCAGAGACATGTAAAGCCGATTATTTAAGGGTCACGGGAACGAATGAGATCGAGAGTCAAACAAAACAGACAATCTTAGCACTACCACAAAGGCAACATGTCGGCGTATCAGCTAGTTATAATATAAATGTTTTACATATACAGACGTCCTGGCAGCAACTTGTAAAGGCAATCACGGAAACGTCGCCGTCGTCCGTAGCGTGCGAAGCTAATTCCTTGACTTGGGCAGGGGCGAGTGATTACGTCAGCAAAAATGGGGGACTCGTGCCACGATATCTATGGAAGGTATGTTAATCTTATTCTATCACAATGTGTTTCTGAGTTTCTCACCTATATTATAATAACCGACGGACAGGCGAGTTCTTGACTGGAGAGCTGGATACCACGCAATCACAAGGAAATCGTAGTAGGATGCTCTCCGGCCAGATGCAGCGACAAACAACGCAAAGTAGCTGGCAGCAATTACATGAGTAAAGCCGAAGCTCAGGCTCAGAGGCGCGCATTAGGCAGCAGTTGACTTATGCAGGCTTTTGGTGATTATAATAATAGCTACTAAATTATTTGCTCAATTGGATGACTTTTGATTGATGAAGGCCTTGAACTATCATAGCTTAGTTGAGAAACGTTGAAGGTAATAGAGACTTTTTTGTGCAGGTGCTCAAACACGAGTTTAGCTCGTCTGTTATGGTTTACATCAACGACGAGTCACCAGTGGTCGCCGACATCCGATGCACTAATACTTGCAGTATAAGCATTGAGTTTAATGATCCATTCATATATTGTTGTAATCTAGATGAGTTTACTGAAGTCTTTGGCATACCTTCAGATGGTTTCATATGTCACAATGATGAATAAAGTAAATACATGCAAATCAGGAAAAATCTATAAGTAGGGAATAAAACCATTAAAATATGTAGTATACTCTTAAATGCTATTAACAAATACTAGAGAAAGAAATGTTTAGCAGATG
This sequence comes from Alsophila aescularia, assembly GCA_946251855.1. NCBI lineage: Eukaryota > Metazoa > Arthropoda > Insecta > Lepidoptera > Geometridae > Alsophila > Alsophila aescularia. Next base: position 46,321,229 of record OX276379.1, read on the forward strand.
AAACACAGGGTATATATATTAAAAGTCATGCGGAGGATGAATTTCCCATACAAACATCATCATTTGTATTTTTCATCAAAATTATTTGTATTTGAAGTATATTTCCATAGTGTTATGATATTATTTGGATTCGAATAGTATTTATCTTCTTCTTTTTTTTTCTTTTTTTTTTATTACGGACTAGGCAATCGTTTGACCACGATCTCACCTGATGGACAGCTGATGTGGTCGAAGGTATAGCACGCTTGCCTAGTAGATACCTATTCACTCTTGACTTGAACACACCGGGGTTATAATTTACCGGAAACACTGACGAGGGCAGAGCATTCCACTCCTTTGCAGTTCTAATAATAAATGAAGAAGCGTAACGCTTCGTTCGTGTGCGAGGTATTTCAACCATGAAAGGGTGGCGCTTTGCTGATCGTCTAGTCGTACGGTGATGGAAAGGTGATGGGGGAATCAGATTGTGCAATTCTTGTGCACACTCTCCATAGTGCAATCTATAGAATACCCCCAGGCTTGCTACCTCACGTCGATGCGCCAGACTTTGAAGCTTACTCTTTACCAGAGTGTCACCCCCAATTAGCCTGATAGCACGTCTCTCAATTGAATCCAAAGACTCGAGCTGATACTTGGCAGAACCGTCCCAGAGGTGGCAGCAGTACTCCATACAAGATCGGACCTGTGCTTGATAAAGATCTAGGTTCCCAACTATATTTTATTTTCAAAATACGTACCTGAAACGAAATTTAAACAAATATTGCATTTTCCTTATTTTCAGGACAACATACAGTTCGCTTAAATTTCGTTTCAGGTAAGAATTTTCAAAACAATATACAGTTGGGAACCTAAATAAACACTATCTGAATCCGAATAATATCATTACACTATGGAAATATACTCCATTTACAAGTGATTTTGGTATTAGGCTTGTATGGAAAAATCATCCTCTGCCGACCCCTTAATGCAAAGTGTTCAGTTCTAATTTTCAAATGTTTTATTAATATTATCATGTTACGTGATATTCTTCATAGACTAAGTTTAATATTGTGTTTCGTAAACCTTTTTCTTATTATAACTGCTTTCCATATCGTATGGAAATCGCTTAAGTTTTACTTTGCCTAAAACTCCATCACTGTCTCAAACTAAGTTGTATCTAAGCAGCACGTCCGATCTCCTTAGGATTAGCCAAGTTTACCGAAAACAAGGTAATTAAGTTTATTGTTGCGAAGTCAGTTCTTATTGAGTTGCCACGTCATATTAATGTAACTTTCATTGTTTCTATTAGCCATGATGACGAGAATATTAGGCTTAGCCTAATTCGATCGAACATTCATAAGCATTGGTCGAGCGGTAGCATGTGCGCCCCACAATCCAACGGCATCTGGTTCAAAATCTCGGCCCTGCAACACCCCACACAAGTATACAAAACTGAAATGTTGACTGTTTGTTTTTTCTTTTGTTTGGGGAGCTTTCCCGCGATATCGGCTGGCCGGATTTTGATGAAATTTGAATTGGACATACCTTATACGTTGGAATAACACATAGGATACTTTTCATCATTATCATCATCCCTCACGCACCAATGACATTATAAGTTATGTGCGGTTTTCCATCGCTCCGTGCTTCGGAAGGCACGTTAAGCTCTTGGTCTTGGCAGTTATTGATTAATAGCATTCGTTATGCCATGTAAAAGGCCCTCGGGCAGTTTGAAAAACTCTAGAGGCCAGCACTAACTAATACGACAAACAAACGTGGGTGAAACCGCGGGGCGCAACTAGTGAATTATGTTGTATGTTTTGGATTTTGATGATATCACTCAAAAACGATGAAAAGAAAACGAAAACTAGTTTACAGCTGCCATATTGTATTTCCGACGGAACAAAAAATTTTAAAAAACCTATCGAGTAAGGTATCAAAATTAAGATCTTTAAAAGACCATTTCAAAAACATATAATTCTTCTAACTAAAAGCAAGTAACAATGGTCTTTGAAGCTTCTTACAAATTTTTCAATATCAGATTATTCACGTTATTCAAGTACAGTTGCTGGTGACTTTAACTGGCGAGCAGCCTACTTGAAACATTGCATGTATGTCATGAAATAGGCCCTTAAATTAAAGTTAAATAATGTAAGTAAATAAAAAACATTTAACTTATATAAATACTAGCTGCACCTCGTGGTTTTCCCACGTCCCTCAGGAACCGTGTATTTTTTCGGGATAAAAAGTAGCCTATGTGTTAATCCAGGGTATAAGCTACTTCCATACCAAATTTCTTTCAAATCCATTCAGCTCTTTAAACGTGAAGAAGTAACAAACATACACACACACACACACACACACACACACACACACACACACACACACACACACACACACGCAACACACGAACACACGCACACAAACAAACACAAAAAAGACAGCCTTTAAATATAAAACTTTTCGCCTTTATAATATTAAAAAACTCTTTCTTATCTTATGTTGTATTTATGCATTATTATTACGTTGGTAAATTCGAAAAAGTTATACTGTTCTGGCTCAATTGTAAATTATTTTATTATTTTTAGTGGTTGTTTACAAAATAACATTTTTATTATGAAGTCATTTTTTTTGGGAAAATAGTTTATTTTTTTATTTTTAGTGGCCTAAGAAAACATTTAAAAGAATATATGCCAAAGAAAATAGTAGACACTCATTCACTTTAGTGAATAAAAACTACATATATAACAACTGAATTAGTTTTGTGCATTTTCCATCATTTTGTTGTTGCGTTCCTGTGACTACCTTCCGGCTCCATCATCAGACCCTGAAAACCACATAACACCAGAGAACTCATAAAGACAAACCAAATGAGCCCAAACTCGAAGGGCTTCCATCATTTTGTTGTTGAGTTCCTGTGACTATATTCCAGCTCCATCACCCCTGGATACCACCTAAAACCAGAGAACTCACCAAGACAAACCAAATGAGCACAAACTCGAAAGGGTTCCATCATTTTGTTGTTGAGTTCTTGTGACTACCTTCCACCTTTTTCTTCCCTTCTTCCTTTTTTTACCTTTTAGGAACGAAGAATCCTTCCTTCTTTTTTACTTTGTTTTTCCTTCCGGCTTCCTTCCTTCTGCTACTGCTACTGCTTGTTTTTTTTTTTGTTTATTGTAATTGTAACTTTCACTTTATAAATTGTGGGCACTGTATAAATTTCATCAAAATTGGTTTACGAGCTTTAATTAATTTCACTGTGTTACGAGTATAATGTACATTATACTCGTATTTATACAGTGTACAGTGAGGTCTTCTTATTCAAGTAAAAACAATCATATAATTCGTTTCAGATATCCTAAGATATAAGAGAACATAAACTATAAAACAAATTGATTTTCTTACAAAACTACTGAACCAATTTTGATGAAATTTATATGGGACTACACACAAAAATTATCCATTTGAATAAAAAAACAAATAGTAATGTAGGAACCATCAGCAAATAAATTTCAACGAAATAAAATTATTCTAGCTTCTACCGCGGTTTTGATCACCTGATGTCCATTTAAAAAATAGCCTGTATGTTTATATTTTAGACTTTACTCACCTTTTAAATGCCTATTTATTTAGTTTCGTATTTTTTATCGTCGGTACCTACTAAATATCCGCTGTTCAACGGTTAGTGTGTGCTTGAGCAACAACAACATTTGAACATTTTATTGTCCTTTAATACCCTTTACGAAAGTTTGTTTATATGTTACTCAATAACTCTCGCACTGCTGATCAGACTATGATAAAATCTACTACTATCAACTTATTGGCACACCTAAATTTCGGCGAATTTGAAAAAAAAACTCGATTGCTTGGCCATAAATGAAACTAGTGTCAAATAGATAGGGAAAACTATAAGAAGACAAGAACCAAAAAGTGTTCTATGAAACTCCTATACTGTATGTGTATACTGTAAGACATATTTGAGTTTATATTTAGTGCAACTTCACAACAATATTAATTTGTCGTGCAATTATATGATGCCGCAAGTTACATTAGTTGTCTGTGACATTAATTTCATCAGACCCCCTCATCTCTCCCTGACCAAGACAGAAAAACAATATTGCAATTTTATGTTCCTAGCGCGTGTAAAAGACGGAAAAATAATGTTTATACCTAAATATCTCAGAGAGTTTTTCACTTAGGAAGTTTTGTAATACATTTTACGTTTATTTCATTTTTTCCTGTCAATTGGCACTAGTTTCATTAATGGCAAAGAAATCGCTTTTTTATGTTGTATGCTCTTTAATATAGGTAAGTAGTATGTACATATCACCCACCCAAAAATATGGCACTGCGCTTCCTTCAGTATCGTTTGTGAGTTGATTTGTATTGTATCGAACATAATCGAGTGATATTGTTGGGTAGCCAATCTGTCTCTTCCCTCTGTCTTCTGACAACTTGTAGCCACTTATGTTTCCACAGTTTGTCTTTAGGAAACCTATTAGTAACAATTAACACATCAATGGGTGTACAGTAGACAAAATACACATGTGAAGAAATATGAGGAACATGTAAAAATGTATGTTGATAGGGGAAAATACCTATAGTAGGTAGATTAAAATGAAATTATATATGCAATTTTTAAGTGAATAAAAATCTAGGACATTTTTTTCTTGCTGACGGTACAAAGCGATCTGACCACGGATACCTAACGTAATTTTATACGCCACTTGTCTTATCGCAAACTTACGTATCTTATTTTTTATTTTTGGTTCTTGAGCTATTTGTGCACCTTATAAAAGCACAGGAAGACATTTTTGCTACGTACTCGTATTTCGAATAATATGTGGTAAGTACACGCACGTGTTACACCAACGCCACTCCGAATACGACTGAGGCCACTTTTGTGCGTTGCACCTAATATACGCGATCCACGCTGCGTAGTTGGTCACTAATCCTCCCTTTGTTTAATAGGGTTAATGATTGCTGGGCTTCTACCTATCAGATTAAGTACAAACTACACCAGATTTAACTATTCGAGCACTGCTCTCGGTATCACACATTATAGTAATGCGCGCTAGCATGCGCGGTGCCCGAAGGATTAAAGATAATGTAAAAATTAGTAGAAGTCTCGTCTGTTCACAGACATCCGCATCTGCTACTGCTAGATCAGTGATCAGGGATCAGTCAGTGCCGGGTTAGTCCCGAGTCTGGGCAGTGTTTCTCTATTCCGGATTCTATGAGCACTGACACGGACGTGTGTGTTCAAGACCCATGTAACGTGTTTGCACCGGATCGAGATTTAAGCTCGGTGAGAAGGTTAAGCCTAGTTACATTAGAAAGTATGTATTATGTCACCTGGAACCGATTGCAGTCAATGGTTTAGTCTCTTCAAGTTGTCCAAGAATAGTTTTACTCATGAAATTTTCCAATAGGGTAAGTACAAATTTAAGAAGAAAGCCGATTGGAGGATTCAGCTGGGCTGGACAGCATTTGGCAAGCTTCGTCAGGTCTTCTCGTCGGTCGTCCATCATAGCCTAATGACAAAATCCTTCAATAAGTTCGTCCTACCAGTCATAATATGACCTCCAGATCTGAAACGTGGACACTCACGGACAGACTAGTCTACAAAAAGGTCGCTCAGCATGCTATGGAGAGAGCTGTGGTTGGAGTTACACTGAAGAACAAGATTCGTTATGATGTGATCTGACAGAGAACTAAGGTAACCGAAATAGCTTTAAGGATCAAGGCTAAGAGGCAGTGGGCTGGTCACATTTCCCGAAGAACTGATAACAGTTAGGAGAGATGAGTTCTCGAGTGGAGACCACGTTTAGGCAAACGTAATTCTGTGGTCAGGTGGAGTGACGACCTGCAAAAAGCGGCTGGCAGAAACTGGATACAGAAAAGACTGAGCTTAGTGGCACGCATATAAGAGGCCTAAGTCCAGCAGTGGAAGGTATAGACATGATGCTGATGATGGTATATTGTACATTAGGTATATGTTACTAGCTGCGCCACGCAGCTTTGCTTGCTAAACATTGCCACCGCGTTCACCCCCTTATTAGGGATGGAAATTAAAAAATACGTGCCTTAGTGCACCCTAAGGTACTCAAGATATATTCCGTCTAAATTTAAAATTTATATGGCCTAGCCGGTTAATACACTCCATTACTTTTACGTGTTTATCTAATTTTAGGTTCCATAAATAATTATGTCATATAGGAATGAGGTCCCCAAGATACAGGTTAACCTTGTTTGGGAACCAACGATTGACATGTTTTGTAACCGAAGCTATTTCATTATGTTATTTCAATAAAAAACTTATTATTATTATTACATCGTTGAAAATTATTCCCCTTTGGCCATATAATTAAATATTATTTATGTAGGGTTTTCATGATACCAAAGATGTTAAAAAAGACAGGTTTTCAAGAATAAAAACAAGTAGCAATAATACATAAAAAACTAAACTAAAAACCAAGTTTTTCTTAGAATGCATTATCATCGTGTTGTAAGCTACCCTAAAAGTTTCAGGATATTTAATCGGGAAGTGCCCGAAATTTGAGTTCTAAGATTCCAAGTTGCAAGCTCTAACCTATCGCGGCCAAGTCTGGCTTCCGCTCTCGCCTTCTATTTTACGATATGATGACTAATGTTTTGACCATATCATGAAGTAGCCAAACGTTACTGTTAAACGCGATTTATTTATATATCTGGCCAAACCTTATCATGATGTGGGCAGCGAATATTTTCTATTTCATGAAATAGAACCATTTTATGATGTGGTTGACCACATCATAAAATGGTCAATTCTGCGACATGCCCACGACACATACATTTTGTGGTTACACATGGAATATTTGTATCCCATACAGTATCCCATCCCATTTGTATACAATACAGATTGATTCATTACTAACCTATTGAACTTAAATGATCGACTTACTTTTTATTTAAATCAAAATTCAAAGTATGTTATTCTAAATAATATGCAGAATAATAGCATTTTTACATGTCAAAATTAACATCTCATGAACAAGGACAAATACATAAGATATTATAAATAGATCAAATCAATAAAATTTTGGTAAACTTTGTATGCTTTGAGTTTGAAAAGGAAATTTCCCTTTCGTGTGCCAACAAAGTTAAATCTCACACTGGAAAAGGAAATACCCTTCTAACTCTATAGGCACTTCGGAAATACGCCCGTTAGAGAAAAGAGCACCAAACAACTTTATGGGGAAGTCATTTTTTCCATACATGTTAATCACTCTTCATATGTGTCAAAAAGATTTACTTACCAATCCATTCTAGTTGCTCACATAACCATGAATGCAGCGGGGAAATCATTCGAGGCGTCGAAAATATTACCTATCTATTCTAGTAGCTCACTTACCCATTACCCATGAATGCAACGGGAAAATCATTTGAGGCGTCTTAAAAATCTATTTTAGTTGCTCATTTACCAATGAATGCATAATAGTTGCTCACATACTTATGAATGCAACGGGGAAATTATTCGAGATGTCTGAAAAAATCTATCTATTCTAGTTGTTCACTTACCCATGAATGCAACGGGGAAATCATTCGGGGCGTCGAAAAATAACGGAATCTTTCGATGTCATTTCCACTGAGGTCACTCAAACGTATTATCTTTTGCGGTAAAGGAAAAAGCTATGGCCCCGGACAGTCCCAGACATACGTTAACAATATCACGGGATAGAAGTAAGATTATCTGAGTAATAAATAAGTGTATCTTTGTCCCAGGACAACTCCCAGGAGAATAATCAGAACCGAAACAGATTAGTTGCTTTTGTAGTCAATTATGCTTGTGAAATTCTGTTGCAGTATTCTTCTTTGCTGGTAATTATGGAGTTGGATATTGGGATTGTATAGTTCACTTGATTATATCTGACTCTAATAATGCAGATGACTCAGATCGTAACACAAAATTAATGCACTGACGATCACATCTTCACTTTTAATCTAAATTCTGCAAATAATTATTTTCTAGATAATAATCGTAGGGTTCTAGGTTTCCGTAGCCCAACAAGGAAGTCAAGAAATACAATACAATATTATACTATACAAATACAAACATTTATTTGAGGAAACTTAATCTATGATACATTTCATGATCAGGCGCGGTCGCAGCATGAAATGTTGGAGGGGGTCACTAATAATAAAATATGTCGAGTAAATTAGACTTTAATACACACATTATAAAACAAATGGAAGTCTTCTAATTTTGTTGGAAAATTGGCTGATAATATTGCAGATGTCTCGAGTCATCTCTGGATGAATATTTAGCCTGTCAGCCTCTCTTCTAACATGTTTGCTATTATTATATTTCCAAATAAAACGAAGAAATTACTAAAACATTGTAATGAGCTGTGTAGCAGAATTCAAGCAGAGAAACAAGTGACAGTCGAAAATGCTTATAAAAGAAAGAAGAGTAAATTACTAAAGAGGTTGGACAAGCAATACTATAATACCTTCTTGCACACAACCTATTAACTAATACATAACAGCTATCAACCAAGTTTTTACACTTAGTACTAGTAGTTAAATTTACTTTCTTGCTCCGATAAGTACCTAAGGGTACCATGACTAAATAAAAATATTTGTCCAAAAAAATTAAATCGACTTCATATTAGAAATGATCTTCTGTAACTTTTAAACTTTCACGATTCGAACACATAGTTAAATGTAAATGTATATTTAAACGGTCACGAGAAGACGATTCTTCTTGTGACCACGATCAATGCAACTTGATCGAACGTCGAGGTAAATAAAAAATAAGTTTGCAGTGCGATGGGTTCTTGTTGAATTATAATTATTTTATTCATTTTAGTGGTAGTTTACAAAAGATCATTTCTAATATGAAGTCGATTTCATTTTTTTTGGAAAAGTATTTTTATTTCTTGTTTTTGAGTGGCCTAAGCAAACATGGGAACATATATACGCTAACTAAAACAAAACTCACTAAAAAAACTCACTTTAAGAAGACGTTTGCAAATTAAAACCAAAGATACTTAGTACGATTATTTATTCTGTGCCGAAGATAAATTATTTATAAGACGTTTGAATAAGTTTCGATGAAAATTGTGTGTGACTTCACTGAAACACTTTCAAATGAAAAAAACGAAGAAATCTCATAGATATGATAGGGAACATACACACAAAAATAAATGGACAACTATTATTTTTTTCGTCAAATTTTTAGTAGCCATCACATGTAAATAAGCATAAACTCGAAGGGTTTTCATTATTTTATTGTTGTGTAATGGGTTCCGGTGACTACCTTCTGGCTTTATCATCAGACCCTGAATACCGCGTTAGACAAGAGAACTCATCGAGATAAACCAAATGAGCTGAAACTCGAAGGAGTTTCATCATTTACTTGTTAAGTTCCGTTGACTATCTTTCAGATCAATCATCAGACCTTGGATAACAAATTCGACCAGAAATCAAATTGAGACAAACATAATGAGCCCAAACTCGAAGGGGTTCCATCATTTGATTGTTGAATTCCTGTGGCTACCATCTGCCTACCAAACCAATGATTTGATTTTTATAAAAGACCATAATCTAACCTTTTTGGATACCAGTCGCATAGGAACTTAATTTTCCGCTATTTCGAAAAAAAAAAGCTTGATTTCTCGGCCATCAATTAAATAGTGTAAATCGATAGGGAAAAACACATACAACTATTTTTTGTTTGTTGTTGTTCTATAAACAACTGTATGTAACTATGTAACTTTTTTTTCAAACCCATATATCTCGTTAGGTATGCCTATAAGGTTACATGCTTTTTGGTAGGTACTGTTTGAAATATGGGGTCCAAGACAGGGTTAAAGTGGGACAATCAGGTCAAGAGCAGTGCTCGTCACGGTCATAACTTTGCTACCTGTTTATTTAGCCATATCGCATGTAAAATCCTAAGTATTACTCTAATTAACAACATTTATTTTAAATTACGTTTTCCAATGATGAATATGGAAACTTGATTGTAAAGAAATTGTAAGAGGCAGTAGAGATGAAAAGGACTGGTTCCTTTCTAGAACTAGTGTCTTATGCAGTTCTTGGTAGTTCAGGTGTAATAATGTAACTATTTGTAATCATTTTTGCTGACGTGTATGGGCTCTTCACGAGTTGTTTGACAATATTTATTGAGATATCTTGCTATATTCTATAATATTCCTAATTTGTAACTCCCGAATCTCAAGAAGATCTAATTTGCCAAAGCGTGCGCTAAACGAAATTTGATTTTATATGCATTTTGGCAAATTATCTGTTAATTTTGGAAATTTATTGGAGTGTAAGTTTTTGCCAATAATAAATTAGGAATATATTATACTAAATACCTAGTAGTAATTAGTAGTACATTTTCTATGTACTCGAGCATTGGTTATAGCTTTCGCACAAACATACACACATTTTTATAAACTCTGTATGTTTGTTGTAAACTGGGGATGTTTGTTTCACATAGCCACTCTCTTGTTCACTCACACACAAGGAATTTATATACTAACGTCTCACACACAATTATGCTGCCGCCATAGCTATGCTTTACTCTCGATTTCGCGTAGTTATCTCCGTCTTCTTTTTTTCCTCCGAGCCCAAGAAAATCCATCCATACCAATGTATAAAAGTGAAACTGTTCTGTTCGATTCTGTTCGTTTCTGTATGTTTCTATTCGTTTCTATTCGGTTCTGTTATTTTCTGTTCGTTTCTGTTCGTTTCTGTTCGTTTCTGTTCGTTTCTGTTCGTTTCTGTTCGTTTCTGTTCGTTTCTGTTCGTTTCTGTATTTTTCTGTTCGTTTCTGTTCGTTTCTGTTCGTTTCTGTTCGTTTCTGTTAAATTCTGTTCGTTTCTCTTCGTTTCTGTTCGTTTCTGTTCGTTTCTGTTCGTTTCTGTTCGTTTCTGTTCGTTTCTGTTCGTTTCAGTTCGATTCTGTTCGATTCTATTCGATTCTGTTCGTTTCTGTTCGCTTCTGTTCGATTTTTGTCCTTTCGTTTGGAAGCTACGATTCTCACCCCCTTTTCAAAATCGGTCCATTCGTTTGGGAGCTATGATGCCACAGACAGACACACAGTGATACACACCCTAAACTTATAACACCCGTCTCTTTGTTCGGGGGTTAAAAATGAAAAATAACGCATAAAATATGTAAATGCTTATAATTATAGAGCAAAAAAAACTAAAAGCTCGTGGTTTCGATCCACGGAAAAAGATGAAATGAAATGTATATGTATGAATGAATGATGATGGAATGTGTCTGGATTACATTTCCACGCATGTAACCGCTTCGCCACTCTGGTTAGTGGAGCGAGCAACGAAATTCGGTACCATTCTATAAATGGATGTATTATTACTTTAGTTTTACATAAACTTTGGACCACTGTCCCTTAAAAATATTTTATTTTTTCGGGATTAAAATTATTCTAAATTTTAACACATAAGATAAACTTTGACTTGACTATGCCCAGTTACATCAAAATCCGTCCAGTAGATTCAGCGTGATGCGTGTTCTTTTAAATAACTTTCAACCCTTATCCTGCGGGAACCCTTAATGTTTTCGGGATAATAAGTATTCTAAATGTTTATCCATAACATCAGTTGTGATTGTGCCAAGTTGCATCAAAATCCGTCCAGTCCAGCGTCCGGTAGTTCCAGCGTGATGCGTGTTCAAAGAGACAGACAGATAGACATACAGACAAAAAATAAAAATAAACCCTTTTGCGCTCCATATCGATTTTGAAGTTTATCCCAATAATAATTTTCAAAAAATATTTTTCTGATATTATTCTGATATTTTTCTGTTTTTTTTTAAATATATTTCTGATATTTTACTCGTATTTTTCTGATATCGGGCTTTGTGGCGTTCATTGGCTGATGATGATGATGATGAACAGCTAAGAAAAAATTTCAATCGTTCTCTATTAGCATCCTTTGTATTATTTCTGTCCTTCACACGTTCAGATAAGTCCATAGTGATGGGGACGAAACATACAATTTGAGGTGGAGAAATTTAAAATTAATTTTAAAAAAACTTATTCACTTGTGCCCAGGGGGGCACCTATGAAATTCAATGTTTCTACCACCTAATATGACAGCTACCTTGTTTAGATTTAATGTGTGGCAAATTACGTAGCCAACATGAGTTAGGGAAATTGTATAGAAAACACACTAAAGGAAAACTTACATCTGAGTATATTCCAATCTAAAGATTCTTTATCGAGGTCAGCGTGGCACATTTCTCCATCTTTTCACGTAGTTTGCGTTAGTTTAGGGAAACGCCTCTTTCAATACGAATGTGCCTTGACATCTGATTAATGGATTCGAGCCCTTCCTTTAGCTTTCGAGATTAGAAGAAATGTGATAGAAAATGTTTGTATTTGGGCTTCGGTGGAGACATTTATTATGCACTGGCTGTGCCCGCGGCTTCGCATGCATGGTAGGTTAAAAGTACTCATGTGCTATTCCAAGACATAAAATACCAATATACTCGTACCAACATTTGTTCTAAAATCCTTCAGCCGTCAAAAAGATTTTTCGAATTGATTGGATCGACATCTAATCATTGGATGAAGATATCAAGTACCCCAGTTTGTAAGTCATACACTAAGCTATCCTATAAGCTATATATATAACAGTGAAACCCGCATTTCAATCGGTCCAGTAGTTATTACGTGATGCGCGAACAAACATACATACAAACAAACAAACTAACAAACAAACAGACAAACAAAAAGACACAATTTTAAAAAATGTTCTGTTCTTGTTCAGTAGCTTATTTTATGTAACCTAGAACTATTTTTAGATGCTCTTCGTTGTACAGACTTTTTCGTTCTTATTGCTAAAAAATTCAAATAAAATTTCGCTATCTTTTCAGGGATCCATCGGAAGCATACTGTTTACAACTAATAGACTCAATTTGTGGTCCCCAAGATAAGTTACTGTCAAACACAACGCCAAGGTTCTTCACTTTATCGCTAAACGAAACCACGGCACCGTCAAACAGAACGGGGGGAACGGAGGTCCAATTGATCTTAGAAGTCATACGTGAGCTTCCGATAACGATTGTTTGTGTTTTGATAGGATTGATTTGAAGGCCAAAAGCCTTACTCCAGCTAGTTATCCTGCATAAATAAGCGTTAATATCATTAATTTCTACAGGTAAATTCTGAAGTGAAGCCTGAGAGTAGATTTGCAAATCATCTGCATAGAGGTGATAGGAAGAAATTAGATCGTCGGAAATGGAATTTATGAAGGTAGCAAAAAGAAGAGGGGATAGAACGCCACCTTGTGGTACGCCACCTGATGTACTGCACCATGAAGAAAAAGATTCTTCAACACAAACACGTTGCCGGCGCCCATACAAATAACCACGAAACCAGTCGACTACCGATGTTTATAGAGCGGAACAAGGCCAAAAGGATATCAACATCCACAGTGTTGAAAGCATTGCTAAAATCTAGTAATGTCAAAATGGTCAGTTTACCTTTTTCCATACCCAGTGTGATGTCATCTGTGATCTTAACAAGAGCTGTGACAGTACTGTGACTGGGTCGGAAGCCGGACTGAAATGGGTTAAGGAGATGATTACAGGTTAGGAACCTGCTCAACTGACTGTGGAGCATTCTTCCTTTTCTATCCAAAGTCCTAGAACGTCTGGCCCACAGTCAGTTGAGCGGGTTCCTAACCTGTACTCATAATCCTGTTTTTTTTTTCAGATTATCGTTCTATATCCATATATAGGACGATAATCTGAAAAGGAAACAGGATTACGTTTTTTGGGTAGAGGAATAAACTGCGCTTCCTTCCAAATAGAAGGAACCGCAGATTTGGAAATGGAGTTGTTAAGGATTTGACAAATGATAGGAGTAACTTCATCTATGATCGGGACAATCATGTTTCGACTGATATTGTCGCCTCCCACTGCGTTAGATGAAATGGAAAGGATGCTCTATTTTACATCACAAGCGGTGAATCGACTAAATAAGAATGGAAGAAAGTCAGGAAAAAAAAAGTCAGGTTGTAATAGTTGAAAGAAAACTTAAGTTATTAATTTTGTCAGTCAGATCAATTTAGACGGTGAAGAAAAGTGACTATTGATTGAATCAATGTTTAAATCATTCAGCAAAGAATCTTTTGATTTACCAACTCCCAAAGTACTAGTAGTATAGATAGATAGATAGATAGATAACTCTTTATTGTACACCACATAGAACAAAAAATACAATAATAACTAAAACATTTATACAAAATAAATGGTACAATGGGCGGTCTTATCGCTAAAAAGCGATCTCTTCAAGACAACCTTTGGATGGAAAGGAATTAATATACGGCAAAGACGGTGGTGCATTATAATATAACAAATAAATAATAAAAACTGAATACAATGAATAAACATATATATACATATATTCCAATATACCTACACATAAATATGTAAATATATAGTACAAATATATATATACATTCAGTAGTTTCGGTGTGATGCCTAGCCAAGATACAGACAGACAGACAGACAGACAATAACGAAAAAAACTGTTTTGGCTTCAGTATCGAATAAAGAGTACACTCCAAAAAAATAAAAAATAAAATTCAATGTACAAAATTGGACCCGTTCCAGTTTTATTATAAGTATATAGATATATTTAATTTAATAGAAGATAACGAATAGATGGATTTGGTCACAGCTTGCGGTTTCAGCCTTCAGTAAAATAAAATAAACGCTCGTGTTGTATCCAAAGGTACCTTTCACAGAGTATGAAAGCACGTTATTTATAACGCATTTCACCCGAAATCCTTCCTCAACTCGGTGATTAATGGATGATCCCTTCACTTTAATGACGTCGGATGCCATTTTTAAGTCTTTGGTCGCACAAAGGTCCCTATAGGGATATATGTGCGTTTTAAACGGTTTTTTTATGTATGACAATCATACTGAAAAATCAATTAAGCAGATATGCTGGATGCAGTGAATCAACCTAAAAATCTGGAAGTCTTCAAGTCAAGAATATGTCTTCAAAACGAAAAAAACAAGTAAGTAATGTATGTAAGTTTCTTTAATAAGGGAAAGAAAAAATATGTAGATTACTTCCGCCAAACTGTAAGTCAGACCAGATTAATGGAAGAAAAACCCTACACTAACCAATCCTTATCTAAAATGAAATAAAGGAAAATAAAAAGATATGGCCAACAAGCCTTATTGACCTATTCTACTTCTCAATATAAAAAACCTACTCATGATATTACAATTTTGAGAAAATAAAAATTACAACAAGGGGTATGTTTTTATTTAAGATTCCATTACAATAAAATCATTTTAAAAATGTTTTAAAACAAGATTTTGTTTTATTTTTCTTCTTGGGTCTTTTTTAATACTTATGGATTTCCGCAAAGTAACGCCGCTGTATATCAACTTATCAACTAACTAAATCAATATTAAAAATTAAAAATATATAATCAAAATATACAGGCACAGAATAAATAAACAGCAGGCTCTCTTTTACACTAATATTATAAAGAGGAAAGATTTGATTGTTTGTTTGTATGTTTGTTTGTAATGGATAAACTCCAAAAATACTGAAATGGTTTTAAAAATTATTTTACCCTTGAAAGCTACATTATCAGTGATTAACATCTGTTTGTTTTAAATTTGTTATCCCTATGAGAATTACAAAAATGTAACCCAAGGTATCAATTTTTTTTCTATAAAAACAGAAGGGAATGGCATGTTGCCGTTGAAACGAAAAATAACAAGTCTGTTAAAAACACCACAAGATTCGCTCTTAATAAGCGTAGCAACCTCATTGCTTTGCTGCAAAAGTTTTGAATTACGCTGACTGGCGTTTTTTTTTAGAAGTAACGTTGGTATGTATGTAAATGCTAAAAAAAATATGAAACGGTATGAGCGCTACCCGTGCGAAGCCGGTGCGAGTCATAGTTATACATAAATTGATCGTATAAGCTCAAAACCACAAAAAAAAAAACACAAATAAATATTGCTCACTTGTTTTCCGACGTGGTGCTGATGTTTGTTTTTCTAGTAACCACAGATCCGCAGTTTGCGTTGTCCAACAAGATAAAAGATTTAATGGCTTCCTTAGCTGGTACACTGCAGACGGACAAATTGTTCAGAAACAATTTTCACGCTTTAATCGCTTTCCTGAACAATTTTCCAGTCGGGTGTCCCGCGCACGCCACTTGTTGGTTTATGCGGAAAATAAGCTTTTTGTTCCCTTTGTCGCTACGAACTTCGTGTATAAACGAAACAATTATCATCGCATTTTCGTATTCAGATATGCATATTTACTTTATTAGAAGGGTTTTCTAGAACGCGTGTCTATACGCTTCGCAAATTCGATAATAAAAGCATTCAATATGTTAGTTTTCTTTTAACTCAGAAGTTCCTTTATCAACTAATTACTATAGAAAACAACCCACTTTATAAAAAAGTACAACCTATATATTATTATAATATAATATATTACATTATTGTATATTATATAAAATATATAACCTAAGTCATAACAGTCATACAGATATCCCACTTGGGTTCTAGTACGACACTATAGTTGGCAACTTACCTTAAATGCTGGCGGCACAATTGACTTTCTATGCTAATTTGATGAACCTATTTAGTATCAATACGTTTACCCCCTTACTTATAAAAAGTTATGCAATGGTTATGCAATGATAAATAATTCTGCGCAGTACAATTTTGTACTGCGCGGAATTTCTAATCATTGCTTAATCATTGCATAACTTTTTATGAGTAAGGGGGTAAATGTTTAAATTGTATACTGGTAAATACCTACATTCAAATAAGTTACATCTAGGTAAGACTGTAGATGTCGTGGAGGTATCGTAAAATTGATCATTTTATGAAATGGTTGGCCACATCATAAAACATGTTTATTTCATGAAATTATCGGTGACATCTTGAAATGGTTTGGCAAAACGAAGCAATGATTTGCGTTTGACGATATCAACAGCTAAACGCACGGC
Source organism: Alsophila aescularia (assembly GCA_946251855.1). Taxonomy (NCBI): domain Eukaryota; kingdom Metazoa; phylum Arthropoda; class Insecta; order Lepidoptera; family Geometridae; genus Alsophila; species Alsophila aescularia. The sequence continues at coordinate 46,338,226 of OX276379.1, forward strand.
TGCTTCATGATATGATATAAGATTTAAAAAAAAATATGAAAATGATTTATTAATGTTAACAAACATCGTTAAAACAAATAAGTACATTCAAAATTAAAATAACATTTTTAAATTAATCTTAGTTTTTTATAGATATGGTCAAAAAAAAGGAACATATATGGTAAAATAGTTACATTATGGAAGCCCAACTTGGCCGTGATAGGTTAGAAGGCGAAAGCAGGAGCGAAGCGTAGCCAGCTCTTGCCTTCGTCTTCATGTTTTTTATAGCCTTGAATACCTATCTGTTTAAACATCTTTGGTATCATGAAAACCCTACATTAATGAAATTTAATTATATGGCCAAACTTGGATAAAATGTGATTAAACGTTGATGTTTCGATGATATTATGGTCAGTTTTAGCTGGCCATTTCATGAAATGATCAATTTCACGTTATTGCCACAACATATACATGGATTTTATTAATACAGATAGGTATTTAGCGTCGAATGCATTGTAAGACAAATAAACCCATAGCACTCTTACGACTTCTCGTTATCGACTGAACAACAGCTATTTCACCTCTACATCCAATTTTAATCACTACCTACGCCGTTATGTTTTCCTTCATACCACAATCGTTTCAAAGTCAACAATGTACCTTTTCATCGGTACAAAGCACACAACACAATAGCTATTTAGTATTCGAAAGTAAAATACGAGTACTTGCTTCTCCTTTGTATAGCGAGTTTGTAGTACGTCCCCACGGGGCGCGGCCGATGCTGGCAAATATCCCTTTGACGGGCAGTGTATGTTGTGAGAGGCTACGGCTGCTCTATAATTGATTTCACCTAAATCTGTTAAGGCCTGCACCAGGGATGTTATATGAAATTTCGGATCTGGATATGGATACGGATATAGTAATAAATTTATACCGATTTCAGATACGGTTAAGGATTACATTATTTCAGTTTATCCGTTAGTTTCGGATAGTTTCAGTTACGGATATTAGAATTTTAAGATAAACAAACATGCAAGTGATGCACGCGGCTAGTGTGTCGGCTCGGCCGGGCAGAAAAACTTGTCATAACGAGTTTAGGCTTTTAGACTCCGCCCATATCCGAAATTATCTGGTTTTTTTTTATGTCAGATTATGTTACGGTTACGGATAGATTTTTATTTCGGATATCCGATATTTTTGGTTACGGTTACGGTTAGCTCCTTAACATCCTTAGCTTGCACTTATTGGCCAGTGCTTTTGCGTAGCCACGTCATCGTTTTTGCTGTTTGTTTTGATTTATTCTATTATCTATCTTCTTTTTCTTTCTCCGGCCATGTTTCATTTTATTTGGGGTCGGCTCTCCTAATCTTGCTTCACCAGAGGTGTCATTTCTGGGTCATCATTGGGTCTATGTTATAAGTTTCGAGGTGTTTCTCAATTACAGACATCCGTGTTTGATCAGCCGTAAAATAGTTTTTTTTTTAATGGATTCTACTCATCGGATAAAATACAAAGTACAAATTTTAAGCCAAAACTAAAGCTTTTCAACTCAGTACAGTAGTTTTTTAATGATGCACGATCACATACAGACAAACAGACAGGAACCATTTTTAAAATAGGTAGGTACATTCTTATTGTTAAAGTTTTTGTGAACCTGATACTACCTGCTTGGTTGGTAAATTCTAGTGAATGTGGAAGGCCCCCTAGGGTGGAACGGTCTCCGATGTATCTACCGTTCGTAAGAGGAGTAACGGTCAAAATTGGATGTCTTTTACGGCGGAAGTACAGTATCAAGACGTTTTTTCCGTCCTCCGGGTTTGCTGAGACAGCATTTACGTTATATTTAAAAGATAGAGACCCATTAAGCGTGCCCGGTGTATATAAAATACCTTGCCATTGTGGCAAGACTTCTATTGGTGAAACTTGACGCAAGCTTGACTAGACTTTCCGAGCACATAAGGAGCATTAAGAATCTGGACACAGCTGCGTCGGCCATTGCGGACGACATTCGAAATTACGTACGTATCCCGTTCCCAGTCGCCGCCGCATCTCACGCGCCGCTCGCAGCGGGCCGCAGCCCGCAGTGCGCGTCGGGATCTCGCGGCGTGAAAACCTGAGGAAGAGCTTCGGATACGAGTACGCTCGAAACCTAGGTCGATGTTTTCGACGATATACACGTGAGTCATAGCCGGTATTGATGTTTTAAATTAGATACATTCTTGATCAGTTGCTTATTTTTAGTCCCCAACTACAGTTTTTTTTTATTATCTGCTTTGTACCGACTTATGTAAATTACTTTTCAAAAGCATATAGTTTACTGACAATGTGTTGTCAAATCTTGCAAGCTGAATAGAACCACTTCCTCTTATCGTGCGGAGCTGAATTTTACATGTTGGTTCATTTCCGATGACGATGAATTTTTATGGTAAGCATGACCTGAATCGACATCCAGGATTAGCTTCAAATAAAGGAACTCTTTAACGGTTTGTTTGTTTGTCGTATGAGGTAGTGCATGAGGTGGTGGTATGAGGTGGTCTGATGTCAGAGTTTGTCAAGGCGCCCGAGGGCCTCTGACATGGCTTAACGACTGCTATTAATCAATATCAGCCGGGACCGACAGCTTAACGTGCCCTCCGAAGCAGGAGCGATGGAAAACCGCACATAACTTAGAAAAGTCATTGGTGCAGAGCGTAGGTTTTGAACCCGGTATCGTTGGATTCTAAATTGCACTATAGAACCATTAGGCCACCATCGCAAACTTCAACGGTCAACATCACAGACACGAAATGCTATATACGCATTTAATTGTGATAGCTCGAGATCGTAATCGTAATCGCTAGATAATCGTTCTTAGTTTCACCATGACATCGCTACTGCATAAAAACTTTATTAATGTTTTTTTTTTATAACTATAGGTACCTAAGTCAAATCGTGTCTGCGAGTTAATGAAAAAGCCGTTTATCTTATTTATCTTTAAGTTTATTTTAGCTTGTCTATAGGTAATTACCATACTTCACATTAAGTAAAACCAAACATATTCCTAACTCTCGGCGCAATCCGGCCAAACCACTATTCTCTGCACCCTACTTAGTTATCTCAGTTAACCCAAAAGGCAAGCATAAATACACTGGCTCTAGGGTATGTCTGTTAGAGACAATCATTTCCAATTAAGCTATACGAAGATACATTTACTAACGACATTCGAAATTACTGTGCGTGGCGAAATTAAATCGTATTTGTAGAAATTAGTGGTGCTGTCATTTGCAAATGTGTATCTACTCTCCCGGAGGCGTGTGTATAGGTAGACTGCGATCTGGGCCCATATCACCTTACTTCTAACCTACAATTTCAATCAACATCAATTAGTTTAGGGATAACTTTTGTTATTGGGATTAAGCAACTTGTCTTGCCCCACGTTCACGCCTTTGCAATCGATACTTAGCAATTAAAAATTGTCACTTAAGGATTAATTAAGAAAATATATAATAAAAATCTCACAGATATCGTTTGACTTCAAATAGCAACCGGACTTCCGTAATCGCAATGCCGATATTTATCATTGTTTCGTAATTCGTATAAATAAATCTTATTATTATTGATTGATTGTCACCAGAGTTTTCCAGGCCGCCCAAGGGCTTCGAAATGACTGAACGACAGCTATAATTAATCAAACAAATACATTATTTTATGAACCTGAACCGAACTGAAAAAACGAACCTAAAAAGATGCAAACAAGCTTTAGATTCTCGATTTTGAAATGTACTCGTAAGTTGCAGTAGGATATATCTTTGGAATGGTCATTTAAAAACCTTCATTTTGATACCCCCCTCGATAGGTTTTGGTAATATTTTGTTCCGTCGGAAATACAATATGGCAGCTATACGCCGTCGTATTAGTTTTCTTCATAATTATATCCTATAGCACACTCGTGATTAAGGCGAATCCAATGATACCTAATTTATCAAAATCTATCAAGCCGTTTAGACTATAGGACGCGCCAAAGAAAAGTACAAACAACCATACATACAACCCAAACAAACTCCTCAGTCGGGCCGACTGCTTGACGTGCCCTCCGAAGCACAGAGTGTTGAATATACGCACATAACATAGAAAAGTCACTGATGTGTAGCCGAGGAACGGACCCGGTACCATTGGATTTTACTGCGAACTTGTAATATTCCACTCGGCCACCATCGCTCCCCACCTAACATGATAGGTAGGATCGATTTGACCGAGGACCGAGCGTAAACAATAACAAAATGAATAATTTTAGTGTTAAAGTTTTCGTGAACATGATACATAATTTTAAATATCACTACCGGCCATGACTCACGTGTACATAGTCGATGGTCCTACGAACCTAGGACCTAGGTCGATGTTTTCGACTATATACACGTGAGTCATAGCCGGTAGTGATATTTAAAATTAATAATGCTTATTCACTCAAACCTTGATATATTATATTGATAAATTGTAATGTTGGTATTTATTAATTTTAGTCAGTATTTTACAGTAATTGGAATGAGGAGCAAGGGGCATAGCTAATAAATAATACCTATCTTTACTTATAATAAAGCAGTAGGTAACAAAAAGTCTGTACAAAGAAGACAATCAAAAATAAATGGTATATGGAACTTAAAATAAGCTATACTGAACGTGAATATATAATTTTTTTAAATCGTGTCGGTCAGTCTGTTTACATATCACGATAAAACTACTAGACCGATTGTGATGTAGTGTTCATTGAAGTACGGCTTAAGTTTTAACTTAAAACTGTTGTGCTTGGTATCTCTGGTATCTCAATCCGATGAATAGAAGCCAAGAAAACGATAATAAACCAAATCAATAAAAACAGAAATTTGGTATAATATACTTTATAGGTACTTTTGATCCTGGAATAATACAGAGGTAACTTTTAACCCATAGAAATGACCATGCAGGCAAAGCCACTGGCACAGCTAGTTAAAAATAAAGGTGTTAGTTCTAGTTGTAATTGAAAAAACAATTATATATTACAGAAAAAAAGCGAGTGGGAATCTCTGGTCGTTAGTTCGTAAGCTGTTGGTCCCAGCTGCTATTGATTAATAGCAGTCCAAAATCCACGTTAGAGGCCCTCGGGCGACCTGACAAACTCTGACAACAGAGGCTACCTCATATGACAAGCAAAGCAAAGTCCGTAAGGTATATTTGTACCTAATCTGTCGATAGCATTAGATTGCTTCACTGTTCAATTTATTTGATGTGCATGAAGCGCAAAATTAAATCGCTTCTGCCGGAATTAGTAGTAATTTGCGTAAATTCTGGTAAAGGTGCCTATTGGAATTAGGAACCGGATCACGCCCCGTGCCAGTATTGTCGTTCCATTATGGAATCCTCGGGAATGATGCGGATTACTTAGCTGTAATTACAGAACGCTTGGGAATTTCATGTTTGTATGGTTCCCATGTGAGAAAATTAGAAGCAAGTTTGAATTTAGAAAATTATCTTAGTACAATTGTTTTGTTTGCGGGTTTTGGTATTCTAACACTGTTGATAATAAATAGCTAATGTTAAACTTGTATATAGTAGTCGCAGCGGATCTTTGTGGTTGTGAAATTAGGTCCTGTAAACAAATGATTGTGAAACACAATGAAAGATAACTGATACTTTTATTTTCCGCTATACTTTAATTGGTTCTAGAAATCTACACAAGTAGTAACTGTGTAACTGAATACAAATTATTATTGTTACAAACGAAACATATAAAACATCGAACAAAGCGTCACAAAAAAATTGACGCGTATTTTTTCGATATCCACGTAAATCTCGTCACGGAAATAAATCAAATTTACGGCATCGTTTTCAATAACACTCCGAGGGCGGTGTCACCCGTCGTAAAATGTAGGCGTGAGGAAGGATTAAAATTATTATCCTTTCGCACCTCCGCGCTCATTTAGGGTGTCACCCACCGAATGGGGCAAATGTAGAGCAGAGTTTTTAACAACCATTTAATTTAATTTTTTAATCTCTACCCAGATCTGAATAAATTTAATTGAATTTACTCTACCCAGCTAGCTCTCTTTCTCTAGGAGAAATTGTCTGGTACCAACCCGTAGCGAGCAAGTAGAGACATTTCAGTTTAAAGATATCGAAGAACCCAATTTCACACAGATCCGATCGCGATTCAGTGCCGCGCACGACTACTTTTCAAAGCTCTGGGATTTCACTGCATTTTGCGGACAGGAACACTCCTTACCTGACAGAAGAAAGTCCTGCTCGTTGTGTAAATTAAAAATTCATGTAAGTTAGAAAATCAAATGTTTATTGAAAACACTCTTTTTTTTGGAAAACTTCTTAGTTTAAGCCAGTTAGTCACATTTGAATTAGTTGAAAGTGCATGTAGAATTGTATACTGAATGTTTTTTATACTGTCGTGGTCACTAGCACTAAAACTATTTATTACAATAATGATAGTTACTGTTACCATGTAGGTATTTGATGTTGTAAGAGTAAGTTATAGTCAGAAAACTTACTCTTTGTGGAGTTGTCTAAGTTTTCTCGTCTCCTACACTAGAGACATAGACACATGACAACCCTACTAGGAAGAGCGCAATGTAACTTTTAAACTTCCACGATTCGCACAACTACCTAATATCGGACTGTAACGAAACTTAAACGTGTTTAGAACATTACTTTTAATCTTCTCGTCTTCTCGTGGTAATACAATCAAACTTTATTGAAACGTAATAATCAATGTATTAAGTGCAATTAGATTAGTCCTGTTTTAATAAGGATGCGATCAATTTGACACCACTATTTTAGTGAATAACAAGCTTTAGGAACACCCACTTCAATAAAATTGGATGAACTCGAGTCTCACCGTCCGTCGGACTGTAATATATAAGAGAGGGGACAAAAGTTTTGTAGAAAAACGTTTAAAACTTTCGCGGGTTAAGCGGAAGTCAATTTATAAAGGAGCGGCGTACATAAGTGCCATGATGAGAAGTGACCAATAAAGACGATAATAAGTAACTTAATATGCCATTGCAACGCTTTCTTAAATAGTGGCTTCACAAATAAACCACAAATAAGCCTTTATCGCATATAATAGAATCACAAATACCTCTTCAATTTTAGTCAACTTTCTTCCTCTTCTTCTTACAGTCGATTTTAGCTGTATGTGTGTGTGTGTGTGTGTGTGTGCGTGTGTGTGTTTGTGTGTGTGTGTGTGTTAGGGTTCCAAAATTAGTAATTATTTATTTATTTGTTAAGAAGCATTATAGCATCTTCACAGTATACGCACCAATGCGATGTTATAAGTAACTAACAAAACTCTATGTTTCCGTGCAATTTCTGTTAATAACGCCAGGCTGCAGTTAATGACATAAAATTCCTGCGTAATTTTATTTAAAAGACGTTTGGCGAGTGCATGACAAGTATTTGACATCAAGTTAGTCTAAAGGTGGTAGTAATAGTTAGATAACTCTAAAAAGTCGCATAATAGCTGCAAATGCTCTTTAAAAGAACTTTGTATAGCTAGTTATCACATTAAACCAGTTTCATTTCACTAAAACAAGTCATAAGTTCAGAAAACTAAAACCCAACTACGGTCAAGTAAAAAATAGCGTTTGACACTCTTGCAATGAAGACAAATGCTGACATGTCAAAATTTTTAGTTTGAACACATAATCCATCCTTTGCTTCGAAGTAGTCGGGTAAAAGCTAGCCCATGCCACTCTTTAAATGAAGACGAATCAATTAATACCTCGCTTGTCAAAATCGGATCAAATTTTTAGTGTGAACACATAATCCTTCCTTTGCTTCGCCAAAGTAGGGTAAAATAGCCTATAACACTCTTTTAATGAAGACGAATCGACTGATTCGTCAATAAACTGAAAAGACAATAAGAATTTATTTAAAAAAATGGTAGCATGATACGCCACTAAGGTTTTAACTCTGATATCTTGAGGAACCCTAAAAAGCATGTTGGCAAGAAGCTGTAAATCAGCGATATATCAGTGACTGAAACACGTATTGGCCATATTGTGGTGACTTCAAAATAATTTGATTATATAAATAATGATTATTTGATCACATATTAAAATTTTTAGGGAGGCATGAAAAAACACTTCTAATACAGTATTATATCAACAATACAATTTCAAGCGCAACAAATTATACGTTATAATACGCTCATGTCAGTGTGATACAGCGAGGTACAAATATTTATTTACTAACTGTTTGTTATTCCTTAAAAATGTATGAAATAAGTAATAAACCTTCAAACACACACACACACACACACACACACACACACGCGCGCACTCACCCTCACACACGCACATGCACACAGGTAATGTGATAAAACAGAATCATAATCACCAAAATCACAACAAGTAACTACATATCAGCGTCTCGGTAGCTATTATATCGTCATTGAGTGATATTATAATATGTGATCAGGATATCTACGAGTTTAAGTAATTATAATAAAACTGTAACAGGTCCAATTCTGTACATTGAAGATATCTAGTAATATTTTTTTGGAGGCTGTTCTACATTTGATACTGAAGCTAAAACTGTTATTTTTTATTTTTGTCTTTCTGTCTGTCTGTCTGTCAGTCTGTATCTTGGCCGAGCATCACGCCGAAAGAAAAACGAAAACAAATAAAAAAAATGCTCTAGGGTACTTATAATAAGCTAGAGAACAAGTATTTTTTTAAATTCCTGTCTTTCTGTTTGTCTGTATTTTTGTTCGCGCATCAATAAAATCTACTGGACCGATTGCTATGCGGTTTTTACTTTTGAATAGCTTAGGGTTTGGGTTTGGTGTAATTGTTATCTCAATCTGGCGAGTAGAAGCCGAGCAATTGATAACAATATTTGCGACGGCTAAATAAATTTTGATCAAATGTTGGTATATTGGTATTTTAGGTCCTGAAGCACATTATGGTACTTTTAACTAAAGAAATGACCACGCGTGCGAAGCCGCGGGTAAACTGCGGGTACTTAATATAACACCAAACAGATAATGGAAGAACTGTACAGCGTAGTCTATATTATCGCACAAGCTCCTAGCTTCTTCTAATTGTCTAAGGATCCTCAGAAGCCAGGTTAGCCTAGCCTAGCCTAATGGAAATCGTTGTCTATTAGATCTATCCTCAAGATGGTTTAAAAAAATACGGAGTCTATACTGCCCAATAAACGAGTGAATCATAGTAAATGGCAGTTGCGTATGTGTGTTTAAGTGGATAATATGTCGTTGATACACAAATTCCCACAATTTCATACAACTGCATTGTTTTCGATTTTCCGTGAGAACTAGACGTAATTTACACGACGCAGAAAGATCTCGATCTTCTTAAGTCGATCTCGCTGTGATGTGGCGGCCGATTGGCATAACGCGGTGTGGTGTGTGTGCGTCAGGCTTGAGCGTACGAGCGGATCGGATATCTTGGGAGCTTTACTTTCGATTTGGCGATGTGGAATCCGTCCTTTTGTAAACATTCTTGCCTACCCTATTATTATTCCAAGACTTGATTCTGTATCCGATTCGGTCTAAGTAAGTGATTCTACTTAGAAAAATTGGCTGCTACATAAAGGTAATGCTACGTTCCGAACCACCAGGTATTTACTTAGTTCAAAGTATTATTGAAACAAAGTACTACATCTTAAACATTAACATTTAGGTTCATAAAGCCTCTCATATTTACTATAGAAGAGGGTCATAAAGTTAGCCCGTCATTTAATATAAGATATTTTCTGCACAAAAGATTTCTATTTTATGGTTATTGTACGGCTCGTAAAATCGGAAAATGTCGTATCCTAAAACTATTAAAAGTTCATTTTCGAGAAATCGTTTATTTTAACTTTCAATGCCCAAATCAGTGACTTTTGAATCCCCCTGTAACGCCAACTAATGAACACTTTAGTCAGTTTAGTGCACTTTTCAAAGTAATAATGGGACTTTAAGAACTTTTCCTCTAAAAATTCTTGAATTTGGGGTTTTTTCGCCGAGGGTCGTCGCCACAGGGAATCTTACTAGATATTTTTAACCTCGCATAAAAATTATAATTATATATCTGACTAGCTGTGGACCACGCCGCGGCTTTGCCCACGTTGTCATTTCTCTAGGTTAAAAATAACTTATGTGTTACTCTAGTACTAAAACTACCTAAGTATAAATACAATATAAAACATTGCATCAACAAAAAAAACCGCCGAAAAGTTTTTATCGATGTCTCGGTTTCTAACCATTGGATAAAAATACCAAGTACACCAATTTTTAGAGTCAAAACCTAAGCTATTCAACAGGTTGGTTCGGTAATTTAAGTGGTGCGCGAACAGACAAACATACATTTGTTACTGAACAAATTAAATAAATTAAAATTATGTTATTATCATTCGTCCCACTCCACAGTAAAATAAATTATAAGTGGTAGGCGTTTGAAAAAACTTTATACTATACTTTTTTTCTATACTCATAACAAAAAGTCTGTACAAAGAAGATAATTTAAAAAATGGTCTAGGGGCTTAAAATAAGCTCAGTAGCTTATTTTATATTCATTTGATAACATCAAAGTTTTTTCAAACGCCTATCACTTAGAATTTATTTTACTGTGGAGTGGGACGAATGATAATAACATAATTTTATTAGGTACACATTATAAAATAATAAAATGACTCTTTATTGAATTTAATAGAAATTAATGTAATTAATATATTAATTAATTAAATAATCTGCAGAGCCTCCTAGGCAAGAGTAGGGAAGTTTTCAGATATTCAACCGCCAAGCTTGATTTCTGTGTTTCGGTATGAAGAGCAATAATATATTTCCAGTGAAATTACGGGGCAGTGAGACGGCAGAGACCCCGAGACAACCAATGTCTCAGGGTGACGAGCGCAGTGCAGTGACGCGCGAGATTTTGCTACCAAAGTTCTGGGAGGCGCTTTTGGGCAGGTTTCGCCATTTATCATCAGACGAGCGATCTGCTTGAATCGTCACTCAATGGAATAAAAAATACATACAATAAGTCTTTCCAAACTGGATTCAACGCGGTCTTATCGTTATTAGCGATTTCATTTGGGCACAAATCGACGAGATAGAAAAGCAAGACTGTAGAACTGGCAGTATCAACATCAGGTCAATACTACACCTCCTTACAATGTTTAGCTATGTAGGTTTTGTAGTGGTAGGCCTCTTACGCATGAGGCCGCCTGGGTAACCTTTTCGACACCTTTGTCAGATATTCAACCGCCAAGTAGTAGTGTGTAAATATTTCTGAATTTCGGTTTAAAGGGCAATGTTTCTAGCGAAATTACTGGGAAGTGAGACTTAACAACCAATGTCTCGGGCAACTGTTATGGGCAAGCGTGATTAACATTCGGCGCGCGTATGCCTGACACGTCATACAAAGCAAAAAAAACTAAGATGTGTCAACAGTAAACTTGTGCTTTTTTCTTTATTAAAGGCGGTACCTGTGGTTACCAAAACTCAGTAAAAAAAACGGTTCATGCGCGCGCTCGTATTGAGCCTTTTAAACAAAGAACAAAGCCTTGTGATTGTAGTTATAGATACGCATTATTTACTACACTACCCTATCCTAAGGGCAACATTTTTTTTCGTTATTTTCCTTAACCCTTATCGTAACGACATCGATAGGGGTAGTTACAATTTGATCAGAGAAATATTTCGTTACATGAAAAGATTTATGAAGTATATGTCGCCAGAGACACAGTAAATGGCCCAGCGAGATTTTTAATAGTAAAACCATCAGCATCATTATTATGTTCATTGTCCGTAGCCCATTTATTGCCACTCTCTCCCAAACCGCCCTTAACAACCGTCCTTGGCTGAATCTTAGCGAAGGTAATAAAAAATTGGACGGTTATATCAAGAACTATTGAGAAATTAGTGTAAAATTTATCTACCTAAAGATATTACTGTCAATAAATAATTTACGGCAAGCGCGAAAGTACTCATTTGACGTACAGAAGTAGGTCACCACATTATAGTAAGCATTGATGTACCTACTATGTTACTATCGTAACTTAGTATCGTACTATCGTAACATAGTAGGTACATAAGTCTCCGTTGAGTGGAATCAATACAGCACGTTTATACAGCTTCTCTGTATAATGAAGGTATGCGGTAGTGGTCGTATGATCGCAATCATTTATTATTTCACAGATCAAAGAGAAATCGTCCTTTCATTGATATGTGAGTGGACGGTCCAAACGGAATAAATCTAGGCGGTATGTGGCATATAATAAATGGCTTAGAAACTCTTCGCTCCGTGCTTCGTATGAGGTCTTAATTTGTTTGAAATGCAACATGAAGAGTTTCAGAATTAAACACCATTATATAAAAGTGAAACGTTGTGTTTCTTTGTTTGTTTTGGGGAGTTTTAATACGATAACGGATGGACGGATTTTAATGAAACTTTGTAAGTAGGTACTGTACAATATAGAGACCAACATAGGATTATTTTTATCCCGGAAAATTACAAAAAAAGCCACGGGAAAACTGGATAATGACGATTACTCGCTGTAAGGAACGGTTGCCATGGAAACGAAATAAAAAAACTGTCAAAAAGCATCAAGAGCGTTGGTGCTTTACTTTTTCATTGGATTTTAATATCATAGAACATAGAATGCTTTTTTCACGATAATCAGTAGTCCGCGCGAACGAAGTCGCGGGCGAAAGCTAGTTATAAAAAATTACTCCAATTATAGGAAGGTGGTTAGTTACACTTGGTTTATCTTCCCAGATAACTTGAATCTATTTATTACTAGCTGATGTCCGTGGTTTCGCTCGCTTGGTCATTTCTCTAGGTTAAAAGTACTATATTATGTGCGATTCCAGGACCTAAAATACCAATATATCAACATTTGATCAAAATTCCTTCTGCCGTCAAAGTTATTTTTATCGATTGCTCAGCTTCTATTCATCGGGTTAAGATACCAAGTACCCCAGTTTTTAATTCAAACCCTAAGCTATCCAACAGTGAAACCCGCATCACAATCGGTCCAGTAGTTTTTACGTGAACAAACAAACAAACACGAACGAACGTTTAACAAACAGACTGACACGAATTTTAAAAATGTTATAATATTGTTCAGTTGCTTATTTTAAGTAACCTAGACCTTTTTTTTTAATTTCTTCTTTGTACAGACTATTTCGTTCTTATTGCTTTATTATAAGTATAGATACCTGCATACCGCTCAGACTTTTGTCTGTTTGACTGGATGTTCTACAATTGTAGAACATCCAATTGTAGAACATCCAATTGTAGAACATCCAATAAAAATGAGAAAAGACAAATTTCTTCGTTCTTTGCCCTGATAATGTCATTTAGCCCTATCTCTGGTTTCCATAAGCAAACGGTCTCAGTTTTTATTTCCATGGTAATGTACTAGGGAGTAATGCCGGGTCCCGGCCGTTAGGGAGCACTCAGAAGCCGCGATGCGATATCGTACAACCGTAGAGTATCTTACAATACATTTTCATAAATTTTACTATATAGCTTGTTCGTGTTTGAGTGCAATTTGAGGCCATTTAACTACATATCAAATGAAAGGCTTGTCTGGTGTATGAGAGGTAAGATTACAAAATTTGTAATAATAAATTAATAATAATGCGAACGTACCTACGTTAATAACTTATTTTTTTCAGTTATTGTTCCTGAATTCAATACATAATCCATACCAATATATAAAAGTGAAACGTTGTCTGTTTGTTTGTTTGGGGAGCTTTCACGCGATAACGGCTTGGCAAATTTTGATGAAATTTAGAATGGCGATAGCTTATAACCCTGGAATAAAACATAGGATACTTTTTATCCTGTGAAATTGAAAGTTTCCATGGAAAAACTGGAAAACTGGAAAAATGTTGATTACTCGCTATAAAAAACGGTTGCCATGGAAACGAAATAACAAGTATGTCAAAAAACATCACGAGTATTGGTGCTATACCTACTTTTGCATTGGTTTTTAATATCCTAAAAGAACATAGGATGTTTTTTTTTCGCGATAAACAGAATTCCGCGCGGCGAAGTCGCGGGCGGTAAAACTAGTATTAATTATAATAATTATCATGTAAATAAAATTGCATTAACGGAATGCTGGTATTAGGAATAATAGTAGTTTATGAAATGGTTGCATAATGAGGGCTATTAAAACACGAGAGTGAGCTAAAAAAACTAGCCGTAGTTGAATTTTTCAGTATTATAACTTAACTAGTTATGTGTCGTTTCATACACTACTTTATTTACATTCATGCAATTAGAAACTTACATTTAATGAAAAAAAAAAAAAATGTCGTAATATTTTCTTGATTTTTCTGGTAAAAGCTCATTCGTCATGCTTGTTGCTGTTTCCGTGATGTCAGGTGGAGTCAAATTCTCCTTACTAATACTATTATCGGTCATTTTTTAACAGGATAGAAAAATCCAACAAATACACATTAAATTGGTTAGGTACTAGTGTAAAATAAGGCGCCAACATCAAGTGCCACAGCGAATTCACGCGCATACGGTCTAGCACTCACCGCCATAGATAATAAATGGCGAAAACCCTCGTTGGACGAATCCAAACCATGTTTTTATGTGAAAAAATATATTATAACATTGTTTAGTTAATTAAAAACAGTGTTAATAATGTTTGATGTAATGACATACTTTTTGAGTTCATAATCCAGATTTTACGATATGAGTGTAGATAAAGAAAACAACGAACCTTCAGTCCTCCATTCTTTTAGCATTTTTAAGATCGACACCAATATATCGTTTATCGAAACTTGTGGTAGACATTCAGTGTCATTTACAACCTTAAATATAACATACCATCTGGACAAGTTCTGAAGTTTTTCACAACAGCCATGACACCGCAACGTCTGAATGCCCCGCGAGTCTGGGAGGAATGTAGCACAGATCGAAACGAGGGAATTTATATTAATGCGGTTCAACCGCGGAGTAAAGCTTTGGAGATGATGCGACCATCAACGCCATGTTGGATGAATATCGGCATACATTGGTGTATCTGGAGCTTCTTGATAGGTATGTGCTACTGTGAAAGAAAATGATGCTTACTTATAATAAAGTAGTAGGTACCAAAAAAACTGTACAGTGAAGACATTTAAAATAAAAAGTGTCCGTCACTACAGCTGGCCATTTGTTTGTATGCAGCCCAAAACTTCCCAAACTGTAGTGCTCTCAAGTGCTCTGTAGTGCCCAAATAAGGCCATTTGTTCTCGATTAGTTTACGAGATATTTCAATTCAAAAGGTAGCCTGCCGGGGTGACGCTGCGTTCAGCGCGTTGATATCGTCGAGGCAAATCCAGCGAACAGATTTAAATGAAACATAGCTTAGTTTTTAGTTCTCGAAATAATAAGCGAAATTGTCAGACAAAATTACAATCTTAAAGGGGTGGTCAGCCAGGATGACGCTTGCTTCAGCGCGCTAACTCTATAACAACAAAACGAGTTAATCAATATTCTTCAAATTAAGTGGAGCTGCAGTTCTTGTATTTGTGCTTTTTGTTCCCAAAAATCAGTCGTGTAAGTTCAGTAGTTTTAGCTCGTTCGAGGCTCGAAAGGTGGCTTGCTGGGGTGACGCTGGCTCTGGCGCGCTGCCCTGAAACTCGACAACGGCTATGTTTGCAGCTTTGAGACATAAACCTACAAATAGTTCCCGGTAAGATGGTCTTTGTGCCCGAGAATTGGCCATCTACATAACGAAATTTACGAGAAAAAAGCTATCATTACTTTTTGCACACCTTATCATAAGTACCTCCATTAGAAGGTCCTCGAAGCTACAGCTGTCCCTTTTTAACATGAAGCATTTGTCATTAGCGTGAATGAAAGTGCATTGGGCACGGATATTACATTTAGCCGACGAATATTAGATGTACAATCACGTAAAAATGGATTTCACGAAAGGTGACACATATCAATATGTAGCTGCGTTTCTAATCTTCACGCGCCCCGGGCGTAGGTACCTAGACCTAAGTACAATTTATAATGTAACCAGTATGTACATTATTGAAATACAATAGATTTAGGAATAAATAAAGAACCATTGGCATAAATAATTATATACCAACATTTGATCAAAATTCCTTCAGCCGTCAAAAAGATTTGGTCGATTGCTCGGCTTCTACTTATCGGATTAAGATACCAAGTAAACAAAAGTCAAATAATAAGCTATCCAAATATGGAAACCGCATATCAATCGTTCTAGTAGTTTTTACGTGATACATGAACAAACAAACATACAGACAAGCAGATGGACAAACAGACAGACAGACATGATTTTTATGAATGGAAAAATTTACAATTATAAATAGCTTATTTTAAAAGCCCTAGACTATTGTTTTTATTATCTTTGTACAGACTTTTTCGTACATATAACTTTATTCTATAGACTTATAGATATTTATTACTTCAAAATTAACAGAACTTTGGACCCTTATTCCGTAGGAACCCTTTATTTCTCGGGATAAAAAGTATCCTCCATTTTTAATCCATCATATAAACTATGTCTGTGCCACAGAATAAATAATAGTACAAGACTGTGCCAAGTTGCATAAAGTACGTCCAATAGTCTCAGCGTGGTACGTGTGTTCTTTCAACCCCTATCCTACGGGACCCCTTTAATTTAATTTTTGGGGATAAAAGTATCATATGGCCTACCTCGTAGTATTAACATAAATCATACAAAGTTTCAATTGAATTCATTCAGTAGTTTCAGGGTGATGCTCAGCCAAGGCATAGACATACAGACAGACAAAAATGAAAAAGCAACCGTTTGGCTTCAGTATTGAATATATAAAACAAACCAAAAAAAAACCATGTAAAGAATTGGACCCGTTTTTCACTTGTTTTTTTTTTAATATCTGGGTTCCATGTCATAATCCCCACCAGGTTATTCCCACTGATGGGGATTTTAATAATATTCAAAACAGTTATCGCGAATTTGAGACTTTTGTTCGATAATCCAACAGTAAGTACTTAGACAAAGAATGCTCTGAGGGTACTATCCTATAACCTATGTACTACCCACCTGGCAACCCTAATCCCAACTTCTTTTGCTTGACAATAATGTGTGACCCAAATAATGTCCAGTATTGTACAGTCGATAATGCATGGCCAGATAATTCGTGTAAATTGATTCCAAATATTTGGCCGGCTTTTCCTAGCATTATTGCCCGTACAAAAACGGTCCGTGTTGATCGTAGAAAGACTGTATACTCGCGTCTACGGTGTTGATAATGCATGGCTAGTATTGCAAAGCCAATAATTCATTTACAGCTTAGAATATTTACGCTGCCTTAGGGTAATATTTGTAAATATTCTATTCTCCAGTGTAGTTTCACGCAAAAGGGGCCGATGATCGGCCTAGTTGCGGAAAAGAAACCCGACCACCAAGTATATCTCTAGTGTAAATATTCTAAGATTTACAGGCTTCTAAAGATTAGATGTGAAATATGAGCTCGTGACGGTTTTGTACGACCGATTATCCTAGCCCAACCATAGACAAAGATGGAATCTCTCCTTGATGCCTCGATTGTGTAGGCCACGGAATAGAAAAACAAGTGGAAGTGCAACGTGTGTGGGTGATGTGAGCCACAGTTATACACAGGGAATCATAACTTGCATACAAATATTTCAAAGGTAAAAATAAAATTTACTCCTTGAAGCAGTCGTTAACGCATTATAGGACTTTTATTTTATCTGTTTTTGGCGACATCGGTCCCAATGTACGTGGCGTTGCACTTCCACTTGTTTTTTCTATTCCGTGGTGTAGGCGAATGTCAGTAACAAACTATCACAGAACCAAATCGGCCAAGCCCGACTCCACGTGGTCTTGTCTGCCCTATCCTAGTGTTTTTATAAAGCCGGAAACTCGGAGGGAAGGCAGCCCTGTCCGCTGTAACACAGCGCAGGTACCAGCGGGAACCTGAGCGGCAGAAGCTGGTCGCTAAAGCTGCGGAGGCGAGCGCTTTGTTACGCAAGGGTGGAGGGGCTGCATATGATTCATAATGTGTTAAAGGATACTGGAACGTGCAAACTTTGTCCAAGACATTTCTATTTAGTCTGTGGAATACACGGATTATCGGCTGTACATTATCGTCAGTGCAAAAAGTGTCCGGCCCGATAGATTGCTTTCAATCAAAATTGAGCATTTTGGTAGGCCGCGAATATTTCATCCTCATTACATAAAAGTAAATGAGTACGAAGAAAACCTCAAATTTAGAGTCAGCTTAAGTTCAGCACCGCAATTTTTTTATATTTTCATAACACATATGTACTCGTCGCTCACGCCGCCATGTTTTTACAGCATAGCATTAGTAGTATCATTACAATGGCAAAAAAACATCATACCCCGAGGGATCATTTCTTATACCCCTATATCTAACCTAACAGTTATTAGACTCGGAGAGTCATATGCCCTCGAAAAAAACCAGCTTGCGTTTATAATGAAACGTGCAAATGAGGCTATGACATTTCTGTTTAATCTGTTATGTACACGGATTATTTGCCTAAGGGCCTCTCTAAATTTGTCTTATGGGGACGGTAACGCCATTTTTGGCAGCTCAGTTAAACTGAACCAAACCAACACGTGACCATACCACCACCAACCAACGTGATCCAAATTTTTCCTTTAAAAAAATACCTATTAAATAATAATATTACGTTTTGGCTAAGTAGGTGTTAATTCTTTATCATAGAACATATAGTAAAATTATACCAAATAAAGTGATATCAAGTAAAACTTTATTTAATATTTTAATACTTTGTATGAATTTTGTCTTGCGAGGATTGTAACGCCATCTATTGGTACCTCAATTGAATTAAACCAAACCACCAACTACTTACGTGATCTAATTTTTTCCTATATAAAAAAATTACATAACAAGTAGATATTATGTTCTCGCTAAATTGGCGTTGATCCTAAAATCATAAAAATATAATACGAAATAAAGTGATACATACCAATACTTCATTTAAATAAAATTTTACTAGTTATCACTTTTGAACGTGATTGTACACATTGTATTATCCGACCAAAATGGAAATCCAAACTTCCATTATAAAAAGCTAGTAGCTAATAGTTTTTTTCTCGTAAAGTTCGTTATGTAGATGCCCAATTCTCGGCACAAAGACCATCTTACCGGGAACTATTTGTAGGTTTACGTCTCAAAGCTGCAGAAACAGCCGTTGTCGAGTTTCAAAGTAGCGCGCCAGAGCCAGCGTCACCCCAACAGGCCATCTTTCGAGCCTCGAACGAGCAAAAACTATTGAACTTACACGACTCATTTTTGGGCACAAAAGGCACAAATAGAAGATCTGCAGCTCCACTTAATTTGAAAAATATTGATTCACTCGTTTTGTTGTTATAGAGTTAGAGCGATGAAGCAAGCGTCATCCTGGCTGACCCTTTTAAAATTGTTTTCTTATAAACCACTACTTCGATTGTAATTTTGTCTGACAGTTTCGCTCATTATTTCGAGAACTAAAAGCTAAGCTATGTTTCATTAAAATCTGTTCGCTAGATTCGCCTCGACGACATCGACGCGCTGAACGCAGCGTCACCCTGGCAGGCCACCTTTTGAATTGAAATATCTCGTAAACTAATCGAGAACAAATGGCCATATTTGAGCACTACAGTTTGGGAAGTTTTGGGCTGCATACAAACAAATGGCCGGCTGTAGTCACGGACACAAATAAAAATGGTCTAGGATACTTGAAATAAGCCACCGACTAGGAACTATAACATTTTTAAAAATCGTGTCTGTCTGTTTTGTATGTTAGTCTGTTTGTCTGTGTGTATGTTCACGTATCACTTAAAACCTACTGGACCGATTGCGATGCAGTTTTCATTGTTGGATAGCTCAGGGTTTGTCTTAAAAACTGGTGTACTTGGTATCTCAATCGGGTGAGTAGAAGCCGACAAAACGATAAAAAACTTTTTGACGGCTGAAGGAATTTCGATATGATTTTGGTATATTGGTATTTTAGGTCCTGGAATAGCAGATATAGTAATTTTAACCTAGAGAAATGACCATGCGTGCGAAACCGCGGGCACAGCTAGTACAGGATAATCTTCTAGAGGTCGGCTCAACATGGCTTATACATAAAACTGAGGGTGGGGCTTTTGATTCCCGCTTAGAGTAAATACTTCGTGTATCAATTAAAAACATGTAATTAACCATTTTAGCTGGCGCATTACAGACGGGATAGTTATATGGGTTTTATCACACAGAAGTCTTACCATTGACTGTTTCCTGAGAAAGTTTATATCTATTAATGTTATGGCAGGACCGACCATAGAAAACGATCATAATTAAACAGGCACTCTACAGTGAAAATATACAGTCATACAGTACCTACAGACCTTACTTATGTAAATAGCTTTATTAACTCAGGATTATACCCATCTAGAGGGTCCAGGGGTAACAGAGGTTAGGCTTAAGTACCTACAGAAGAATTAAGTCTTTAATAAAATGGAATGCTAAAATGGTTAATTTACAAATGTTTACTTATTTACGCGTTCGTCGGTCCTGGGACTGGATTTCATGCTGTTTTTTACCCAAATACTGCGAAGCAAGGGAAGGGTAATGAAATTACTAGTTTATGTATGTATGTATGTATGTATCTATGTACGTGGGTATGTGGATGTTCCACTATAGCGTCGCCCCTAATGTTCTGATTTGGACAAGCGAGATGTCAATCCATTCGTCTTCAGGTATAGTATCATAGGCCTTTCTTAACCAACTAAGGCATGCCAAAGGAAGGGTTATGTGTTCAAACTAAAAACTTGATCCGATTTTGACAAGCGAGGTATCAATCGATTCGTCTTCATCGCATTTTTTTACCCGACCATAGTCGGGGTTATAGTTTTTGTAAATATCTTCTTTTTGTGTCTTGTTTGTTTTGCTTACTCGACTCATTGTCGTGACAAAACAGGTCGAAAACGGGCCTGCGAATATACATAATTACCTAATTGTGATATCGAACACACAGAAATGTGAGTTCGGTTGTACCGTTTGGCCTAGTGGCTAGTATTCTAACTACGAACTCGAACGGTCGCGACTTCGAATCCTGCAAGGTGCAATCAGTTGTGTGATGTTTCCCATAGCATACGGTACCCTAGTTTGGGGCTAGGTAATTGGTGTGAATTGTTGAATAGCAAGTTTAACCTAGTATTTTTACCGCAGGAATTCTAAATAGCATGTTATACTTAGTATTTTTACCGCAGGAATTCTAAATAGCAAGTTGTACCTACCTAGAATTTTTACCACAAGATTTCTAGATAGCAATTTGTACTTAGTATTTTTACCGCAGGAATTCTAGATAGCAAGTTGTACCTAATATTTTTATCGCAGGAATTCTAGATAGCAAGTTGTGTCTAGTATTTTCCATCAAATAAGTAGGGGAAAATAATAACTATAATGCATTATATAGTTCTATATTTAGAATCTTATAGGTTTTAATTTGTAATTAACTAATAATTCAATGATATAATTAAATTATAAACTACATACAATGTACAAAAATGTTTTATATACACAAAATAACTATCATGCAATGTCTAAGTAGTTATCTTAACCTAATTGGTAGGTTACATAAAAATTTACAATACATTTAACATCTATTAATTAAGTATGGTGAAATCGATCATTTGAGACAATCAGAAACGCTTTAATATTAAACTCCATTAATAAACATGTTATTCATAAATATTTATATCTAACAGCTACATTTATTAATAAGTATTACATTAAGTTTGTGAACCTGTTGGCGACTTTCGCATTTAATTCAAATTGACGATTATCCATTACCTAAATTCTTATTTATACGACTTTTTTCAATCAACATCGTAAATAAAAAATGCGATTTCGATTTCTCGGAATAAAGGAGATCGTCTAAATTGTTATTCTCACGCGGCGGCGGGTTCCGCGACAGCTCGGGTAATTGTCTACCGGAACCCTCCAAATAGGCAGGGAGCGACTGGACCGTGTAGTATAACCCTTTGCGTTATTCAAATTGTCACTTGTAGGCTTAGTTTCTATTATGATAGAAATCTACACATAGAAGTGCTATCGATTTCTATAGCATGTACGAGTATCAGGGTTGAGAATCATATAATAAACGATAGAATACCTTCACAAAGGTTGTACAAATAATTAATTATCCAAGTCCACGTCCACATATATAGCAGCCATGGAGGTTGTAATAAGTGTTTCAAGCTCTACGTTATATTTTTGTTATTTAGTGTTTACATTCAAATATTCAAAAAGGCGGTTAAACGTTCATACAGGACTTTTTAGTTTAATAAACAAGTCCATGTTAAGAGATAGGACAACGCAGTAATACAGTTTGTTAGTCAAAAAAGGATACAGACTTTTAAAAACAGTTTTATAGGTTGCCAGAGATCGCAGATATTGTGATTGATTTTTATTGTTGCTGCTGTACTACAAATTAATGTTAATATGAGTGAATACTTTACCCCGTCGCTGCCTGTCTATACGCAATTTCGAGAGGAGGGTGTCAATGCAATCGAACCGTTACAATATTGGCATCCACCTCAAATAATGCGAATATGAAAAAGTAGGTACGTTCATATTTACACACACAGAAGAACGACATTTGGCACAAAGAGGCGTCTCACGCACACACGCAGGCCACTGACGATCCACTACTACATCTGAGCAAATATAGGTATGGTAGAGATATCTACAGAAACTTCGTAACTTCACCTACTAATCCTCTCTTACAATATTGGTGAGTTCTTAAACTACATATATACATCTCACAATCAGTCGTAAACGTTTTACATTTTGGCAGACAAATTTTATTTAAAACTATTTAAGTTACGGAAAAAACTTTTACAATTATATGAAACGCAAAATAACCTCGCGGGTTGACACAGTAAATTCCTTAATAGGCCGGACTAAAAGCTGCTAAAACATTATGCGAATGTAAAATCGTAAAAAGTTCTGAAATCTAATCGCGATTTTACAATGATACAATTATTTCACAACCTGTTACTGATGTTTGGTTATCGATTGGAACACTAATGAATACCTAAAGTAATGAGTATTCTAAGATCGAGGTTACAAGGAGATATTGTCAAGAGTGTTTTAAGTCTCGAATTCTAGAAGATTGAAATTCTCTCGAAAGTTCTAGAAGACTCAAAGATTCTAGAAAGTCCAAAGATTCTAGAAGGTTCTAGAAGTTGCTGTCTTATTCAGATCTTAATTGAAATTCTCTCGAAAGTTCTAGAAGACTCAAAGATTCTAGAAAGTCCAAAGATTCTAGAAGGTTCTAGAAGTTGCTGTCGTATTCAGATCTACGGCGGGAGTAATGCGAGCGTGGAGCTGGGTACTCTCCAGTGTAGCCATACACTTGTGACCCTCCTCCAGTGTGTCCATAGAGCTGCGACCCTCCGTACCTGTCAAAAAATTCTCATTAGAAAAGTATATCAACACGTCTTTATCTTATCCTGTTTGAGCCATGTAAATGTATGAATGGCTTTATGTTTACGATATTCTATATAGCTAAACTGAGGGCGTACACTATTTGCAGTTTTAAATATGACACTCGCCATTTAAACTTCAAAAGAAAATGCAGGGTTTCCTCGGCCAGACACAAAACTCCGGACAGCAAAGTAGGGTGAGAATACTTATACATATAAACCGTTAACTTTCCCCCGAAATGATGCGGTGAACATAAAATTATACCATGTAGAGTTTTGGAAATGTTCCAACAAAATTCGGATATTATTTTTGAATTCATCTTCATTAACCTCGTTTTGGAAAATATATTACAACAAAGAGCTTTATTCTGTTTCCTGAGACAACGTAAACAATTTCCTCTGTTATGTTTGAAACGTTTAAAGGGTTTGGCAAAAAGATGAAATAATGAACACAAAATGAGATTGATATGTGAAGAAGAAGTCTTTAAATCGCGTCAAATGCGATAACAGCCTCTTGCCCTGTGGCAGTGTTCAAGGATTCTGATATTCTGTAAAACAATATTACTCCAGAGATCACTAAATTAATCATTTGAGCTGATCAAAAAATCTCTAACGACAGAATTAGGACTCTTTATGACAATGATAAGAAGATATTTCTGAGTATTCGGTAAATGTTTGTAAGTCCATTGGTTTATAACTTTATGTAGGTGATTTTTGACTTGTTTAATTTAAATCTGGAAAATGAGTTCAAATGGATAACAGAACCTAAAATTAGAACCGATACCTTAGCTCGGTATTTCAGAGATATTTTAAACTAATCAGTTCACTTTAGCTCTCTGATTGTTATGAAATAACAACAGAAACCAGAAACCATTGCTGAAATCAGATTGATCACTGCCTCACACTGCTGGAGAGAAAGGATATTTATTTGCTTCTCTTTTTGCAGAAGCTTCCCATCTAGATGCTGCTGGCAAAAAAAAACTGCCTTCCTGTTTCGGGGATTTTATACCCGAAATACGCATTCGCCAGAAGGAGGTCCTCAGAACGCTTAAGCCATAGATGTGAACAAGGCCAATGGTCCTGATGGCATTCCAGCGATTGTGTTGAAAAACTGTGCGCCTGAATGGTCTCCCGTCATAACGCGTTTGTGCCACCTCTTTCTTCACTCAGGTAAAATTACGAAGAGTTGGAAGCTTGCCAATGTACAACCAGTACCTAAAAGGGTAGTCGTGCTGATCTGGCCAATTACCGTTCAATCTTTCAATCTTGTACTTTGTAAGTGTACAGAGCGTGTCATCACCTATTTACTCTTGGTATACCTTGAGGACAATGATCTCCTCAGTGATCAGCAATACTGGTTTCGCCGTAACCAGTAGGTTACGATCTTCTCGCGTATGCCACTCACATACTTAGTGAAGCCATTGAAATGCATGGTAAGGCGCTTGCCATCTCTCTTGACATATCAAAGGCCTTTGGTCGGGTCTGGCACGACGGCCTTTTAAGCAAACTTCTCTCATATGGATTACCTGTTGTATGGAGTACTGCAGCCACCTCTGGTACGGTTCTGCCAAGTATCAGCTCGAGGCTTTGGATTCAATTGAGAGACGTGCTATGAGGCGCATTGGGGATGACACTCTGGTAAAGAGTAAGCTTCAAAGTCTGGCGAATGCCGCAAGGTCGCAAGCTTGTCAGTATTTACAGATTGCACTATGGTGAGTGTGTGCAAGAACTGCACAATCTGATACCCCCATCACCTTTCCATCACCGTACGACTAGACAATCGGCAAAGCACCACCCTGTTATGGTTGAAATACCTCACATAAGAAAGAAGCATTACGCTTCTTCATTTATTATAAGAAATGCAAAGGAGTGGAATGCTCTGCCCTCGTCAGTGTTTCCGGTAAAATATAACCCAGGTGTGTTCAATTCAAGATTGAATAGGTATCTACTAGGCAAAGTGAGATCGTAGTCAAACGATTGCCTAGTCCGTAATAAAAATAATAATAGAAAAAACCTAATCATCAAGCGTAGAAGATCTGCCAAATGCCATACCCATAAGCAGGTCCGTACTGCGACCCTCGGCCCGAGTCGGGAGTATAGTGTTGCATGTACTTCTGCAGCTGTGGCGTCCATTCTGACCGCCAGGAGTCACCTGGGTTGGGATACGCCAGCTGTTCAATGAACGCCGTAGACATACGCTGGAAATATGAAAATTAATACAATGAGAAGAATAAATTATATGAGTTAAAACTAGCATGGTTCAATTGTTTACTTTTTTTACTAAGAGTTTGTAGTATTCCAAACAAATTTGTAAAAAAACAGCGTTCTATTGTTTTGGACCGCCAGGTAAATCAGGCTCAGGTTTCCACATGAGGTTCCGCAGATCCTCAAATCTAACATCATAATATTGCTTTATTAAGACCAGGCTCTACTTTTTAAGGGTTCTTTCCATAAATAAGCTGCGGCAACCACAAACCTGATAAATGTGAAACTTAACATATATGTTTTTGAGATCTTTATCTCTTTAAGACTAAGACAAAAACATGCTTAACAGAAATTTATTCGATACATTTTCTTATCAAAAATTACGTTATTTTCGGCGGTAATATTTACATTTTTCTACTCAACGGCTTATGTTTTAGCTCTAAAATAAATCTCACAGCAAGAAAATATAGTTTATTATCTAATGTTTAGGCCTTTATTTAACTTAATTATTAGCTTGTCAATAAAATAAATAACTTTTGAGACATTCGTCATTTAGTTCCAAGCTAAATTGTGTGTTCAAACAGCGCTCGCGATATTCAACCTTGTTACGCAGGCACTTCAGTGCTTATTGTGCGTAGTGGGTGGCAGTATGTAGGGGAGATGGCAGGAGAGTGGGGTGCGGGAAAATGTAACCTTGGAGCCTGGCCTTAATGGACTTGCGTAAGACTAAAAAACTTCAAGTCAATACAACGTCCCGGACGGGGTGCATCTAATGGTTTACACTTTACTCTGTTACAAAGTGACAGTACATGTTAAAAGTGAAGTTTATAAAAGTGTCATATAAAGAGAAGATCGTGGCAAATTAAAAAATTAGCTATGCATATAGTGGTTCATCGAGTTAGATTAATTATTTACGCAATTCGTATTGTATTAACTAGAAGGTTAATAGAAGACAAATGTTGCGTCTAGTTATAATATATGAAATCGTTTTTAAAGTCATTCATAACAAGGCTTATAATAGGTCTAGATATACCTAGTAATTTTTCAGAAGAGAATATAAAAGAAGGGTTCTCCTACATTTTAAAATATTTCTACTCCATAATAATCCAGAAAACCCATGCCTTACATCGTGAATCGTGACGTTACAGTAGTTTATGCAACCGCATAACAAGGGTTATTAAAACACGAGAGTGAGTTTAAGTAATACTTACGAGAGTACCAAGTTATGTGCCGTTTCATACACTACTTTATCTACACTCATGCAACAGGAAAATAAATTTTAATGAAATTAAAATAATCGTTATATTTTCTTAATTTAACTGGTGAAAAGGTCGTTCGTCATGTTTGTTGCTGTTTCCGTAATGTCAGGTGGAGTTAAATTCTCCTTAACACTGCTGTCGGAAATTTTTAATCAGAATAAAACTTTTGATCAAAAAAAAAACTCCAATATCACAACGAATTAGACCATATGTCTAACACGCGCCCCATAGATAATAAAATGACGAAAACCATTATTTTTCTTATTAGAGACGTGTCGTGCGTAAAGTTTGTCATGCCTCTATTTTTGAGTTCATAATCCGGATTTTACGATATGAGTGTAGATAAATACTATTATTTAGTAACTTACCTTGCCGGATGGTAGATACGGCAAGTCTCGTTCTTTCATCTGATGTATTTCATCGAAACCTCCCATGTGGCTCTTATCCAAGTCCCGCAGCATCTCTTCACTAAGCGGGATTGGCTGTTTTGCTTTAGAGCTTTTTTGACGGTTCACCAGCTAGAAAAGAGAAAATAACATTTAAAGAAAAATATATCATCAATTACAAATTTACAATTCAGATCACATTAGGCAACTTCTAACGAAGAAACATTTAATACTTACCACGGTAACACCGAATATGACAACAAAGAGTAGAGACGCTAAAGCTATGACTATAACAGCGATACCCCATTGAGGCAGAAACGATTCTTCTTCAGGCACCACTAGCGTTGGCTCTTCGCGTTTCGGTAAAACTGCAAATTAGTAAAAGTTAAGTTAGTCCGTGTCCATGGAGTCTCTAAGAAACATTATTTAACTATTATTTATTCTTACCGATGAATTCCGTGTACGCAGGATCCATAATGAACTTTCCCATTTCTAGTTTTCCTGAAGATTTATCAATTGTTTTCTGCATTTTTTCATTACTTTTCTTCATTCTCTCTTCATCGGGTTGATCTCCAAGCATGGCGTCTGGATCAAAATTATCTTTTATAGGTTCTTCTTCTATAGTTTCTACAACCGACCCGGGTTTGGCTTCATGAAGAGATTTGTGGAACATTTTCTTCAGATCAAGAGTGTCAATTCTGTCTTCGACTTCATTCAGTTCAATAAAATAGTCGACAAGTACAGACCCTTTGGTAAATCCATCAATTCGAATACCCTTGAACCATTTTTTAAGTGAGTCTGATTTAGAATACACAGAGTTAAGCTGCAAAATGAAAAGAAAATCATTTTTTAAATGAATTAAAACAGATGTAGGTAGTGAGAAGTAGTGGAGTCCTATTTACATACTTCTTCCTGAACATCTTCAGCCAAACGTTGCCACTCATCAGTGTGGTGATCCAGCAACTCAGGAACCCATTTGACTCCTGTAAAATTAAAATTGAAATAATAAGAACACGGACGAAGAGCTATGAATTGAAAGATAATATGAACTAGGGCAATAAATCTATCTGTATATCTATCGCTTCATTATCGATCTCAGTCAATCCCAATGATTAATAACTACACTCACAGATTAATAACTAATAGTTCTGCGAACAGTAAACCTCGCGAGCACAAACTTTATTGCATACAAATTTTCGGTTCAAAGTTTGACCACGCCATCTAGAGACCATATTGTAAATCTAACATTAATAACCAAGGTGCTCCATCAATCCCTACCAGTGGAATCAGCCTTTTACTTACTATGTAGAGACCTAAAAGTGAGCAATTTACTGCATTTTGAGGAGCTATTCTGCTCATCACGCCGAAGATCCTCAAACTAATTTAAAGTCAGTACCTTTTAAATGAAAAAATAA
Organism: Alsophila aescularia; assembly: GCA_946251855.1. Classification (NCBI taxonomy): domain Eukaryota; kingdom Metazoa; phylum Arthropoda; class Insecta; order Lepidoptera; family Geometridae; genus Alsophila; species Alsophila aescularia. The sequence goes on from OX276379.1 coordinate 46,366,930, forward strand.
TCATCGAAATTGGATCTCATAAGGTGGAAATATTCAGTAGCCCCCTTTTTTGGAAGAAGTAAAAAAGTCCTCGCTGACCAAAAAATTCAATAATTCGTTAAACCTGTATACCAAGGGTGCTTTTCGATTCACGATAATATCGATGTGAGCGATCACAGTGCTAATTTGCGTTCCGATTCAGATATTGCGCTCATGACAGTTGAGTGCTGCAGTTGATTCGGAACGCTCGTGAGCGTGATTACAAGATCACAACAACATAACCTCAAAGTTTGCTCAAAATACAAAGTATTACTCGTGGGCAAAGTAGTCTATCTAAAAATTGGTCAATTGTCTTTAGTAATATTTGGAAAAATGTAGGAAAATCACACATAACTGAATTCAAACAACAGTTTTCTTTGCAAACAACCGTCATTTTGTCACTTTGATAGTAGCGCTCACGGTGATATCGGTTTGGGGCATGGTCGATGTAATCGCAAAATGGCGGATGTAATGACGTAATCCATGACGTCACAAGGAATATCGTTGTCGTGCTCACGGTGACTCGGTACGCGTTTTAACGCGAACAAACTGACAGACGAAAGCAGATTCATTGAACCTGAAGACAACGACGTCAACACATAGAGATATTATTTTAGCTCTATTGCATTAGTGGTATTGAATCATAGCTCTGCTTTTATATCTAGGCTACCTTCATATACCTCAATTCAAGATATAGGTTTATCTAAATAAATTTATATTACAAAACGTGTATCAATTTTACCTGAAACAATCTTAATAGTGGCAGCTATATCACACTCCTTTGTACATACTCCAGGAGTGGTCGGTGGTGGTGGTGCAACCGTGCTCGTAGTCGTGGTAGTGGATCGTCTGGTTGTCACTTCAGTACTGAATTCGGGCATTGGACTTGTAGCAGTGGAATTTCTTTGAGCTTCTAAGAGCTTTTCTATTGAAAATGGAGTGGTAGATGGTGACGGCCAGCCGGTGAATTCCGTTGACGCTCTGAAAATTTGCAATAGATTGTGAAAATATATTTAAGAACTATTTATTAAAGTTAATTAAAGTTTTAATAAAGGTGACCAGTGTTTAAATTAATGGAATTAAAAGTATTACCTTGTGGGCCAGCCCCTTTGAATCTTTGGTGTAACTGGTACGGGACCTAGTGGTTTGATTGTAGTTGTCTTTCTATTTACTTTTCCACCTGGCCTTGAAGGAAACACTAGTTTAATACCACCTGGAGCTTTGGTAGTCGGACTATTCGCAGGGGTGTCATCGGTTTCGTTAAGAGTAAAACCAGGCGGTAATAAATTTGATACATCGGCTACCTTAATTTTTTTAACAATGCTTTCACCACTGTCTTTATTGGTTTCAGTAATATTCAGCTTGAAACCAGGAGGTAACAGTTCACTTATATCAACAGCTATCACTTTAGCTGGCAGTTCAGTTTTTTCTATGGGATTTGCTGTTGTCAAATTAAAGCCTTTTGGTAAAAATGCAGATATATCAACCTTTGGAACCTTATCAAGAATACTTATTTTTGTAGTTTGTTTAGTCTCTGCAATTTCGGTTGTTGCGGCTTTATAGCCAGGTGGTAAAAATTTACTTAGATCGTCTTTCGGAAGCTTTTTAATTATATCTTCTTGCGGTTTGTGTTCTTTCGGTCTATATTCTCTGGGAAGCAAAGATTTGTCATCTAGAACGATAACTTTGTTTTTAGAACTTATGCCGGAAGAACGCCCCTGAGTTTCGTTGATGATAGATATTTCACTAGAGCTTGGTGGTGCCTTTGTTGTCGTGGAAGTAGTGCTAGTTGTAGTGCTGGTGCGTTTGTCTTTATAAGAATGTCTTGGTTTGTAGCCCGGAGGAAGTAAACCTGGCGACAGATCATCCATAACAGTAACTAAAGATGGTTTCTTTCTTGGTCTTGGCGTAGTTGATGATGTTGTAATACGATGAGCAAATTTCTTAATTTGAACTGGCAAAGGCTCTGGAGAAGATTTTTCCGTAAATGATGGAGGTAATGTACTCTTTAAGGTAAAAACATTCGGGAGAGCTGTTGTAGTAGTAGTTGTTGTTGTTGTTGTTGTTGAAGTAGTAGTGCTAGTTGTAGTACTCTCTGTTGTTGATTCTGTTATCAATTCAATGTTCTTATTTTCATTATCTAATGATCCAGACAAAACGGCACTCGACAATTCAGATTGTATACTATCCAATTTATCATTTATATTTTCCGTAGATGCTAGTGAACCACCGGTGTCATGACGAGGATCTTTGGTCACAGGTTGATCAAAATCTTCTTCTTCATCTTCTTCATTTTCGTCTGTTAAGACTTGTTTCTTTTCTTCTTGCTCCACAGTCGGAAAAGGTAAAAATCGAGCTCCGGAAACACTTCTGCTAGTTTGAACCGATGCAACGAACCAGTTTTCTGTAGTCGTTGGAGTAGTTTCATTTGAATTATCTATCGCCTTAGGTGTTGGCGTATTTTCAGTGTCCATACTTATTTTAGTAGTTCTTGGTGCATAAGTAACGTCAGGTATAGATATAGTTCCATTTACAACACTTTTTGTGGTAACTACCGATACTACTTCTTTTCCGAGTATTGAATGTGTTTCAATAGAAGTGGAGTCTTCCTCAAAAGTAGATGAGTTAATATTAGGAGAATATGGATCCTTGTAATTTTTCTTGATAATCTCAGGTTGATCTATTACAGTAGTATCAATAAAATGTTTGAAGTTATCATCTTGAACCGTAGTATTTGCTTGTTTCATAACAAGCACGTCAAATGATTCAGTGAAGTTATTTTTTGGTTTTTCAGTTGATTTTTCAGGTTCTTCTGTTGAGTCGTATTCATCGTAAATATCTTCGTGCTCCGTAGAATGAGTAGGGTGAGGTTGTTGTGTTGTATATTTTTCTTCAGTACTTTCTGATTCATCGTAATATTCCACGTATTCGCCTTCACCTTCCACGTCATCTACCACTGAACCATCATCTTTAGGAGTAACTGTTGTTGTAGTCGTAGATGAAATTGACGATGTTTTTGAAGTTTCTACTGGAATTTCCTTAAGATAATTGTCAGTATTCATCGAGCTAGCATCAGGCTTACTATCATCTGTTGATTCTGAGTCCCCTGAGTTATTTGATTTAATAACTTGAACATCATCAGAGCCATGTTTATTTTTCATTAGTTCTCTAAATGAACTTATGTCACTAATGTCATCTTCAAGTAACGGTTCTATATCTAATAATGCTTTATATTCAGTGGAAGAACTTTGATATAAATTGGAATTAGGTTTTTGTTCCTTAAGGTTATTTTTAGTAAATAACTTACTTGGTGAAATTCGGAAGTCAGTTTTCTCTTCAGGTGATCCGAAATGAGATAATCTTGAACCACTAGGTTTTATGTTCAGTCTTTGTTTACTTGTATTAGGATTATAAGTGGTTACTCTATGTTGATCAAGTAGATCTTGATTGTCATTATCAATTTCATCTTCGTCATGTGGAATATGGCCAGTTTGGCCGTTACTTTTCAGACTGTTTGTATCAAAAGGTAAAGTTTTGAATCTACTATTTTGTAAGTAGTCAATATCTGGGTTGTTTAAGGTGATTTGGCCTAAAAATGTTTCCGGTTTAGATGGATCATTTTGATAAGCTACAGAATGTATTGGTGACACATCGGGCCTTTTTGTCGAGGCAGGATGAACTAATTGGTAATTATAAGGTGGAGCAGGTCTAAACCTTTGCCGCTGTGACGTAAATTCGGGCTGATTTACGTAATATTGTGCGCCAGACTGACTTCTGCCAGTAGGCAACTGAAACGGTGAAGGATTTTGATTGTAGTTGGGGCTCGGGAACCTGACATGACCATCGTTGTACAGCGGTTGCTGCGATGGTTGCGCGACCCTGAAGGTGTCTCCATTTTCAAAAAATGATGTTGGTCTGCCATTTGGGTACAAAGGTGGTTGAACTTGAGCAAAACTTCTTTCTACCGGTGTGTAATAAAAGTCGTCATCTGAAACAATACAAAAATATTCTTTAGTTCAATTTTATGTTATTTAGTTTTTTATGTGCATTTTGCTATTGATAGCTTTGAACTTCGTATTTTTTTGATTCTCATATGAATTAAGTAAATACAGCAGCAAAGACATTTAGAATTGCCTGTGTAAAGGTAAGCTAATGCATTGCGATTTGCATTCTCTCATCCATCCTGGTTGTCGTCATATTGTTTTTTTAATAATTTCATGTCTTTAGTAGCACTCGCAAGATTAAGACAAAACGTTAAAATCATCAAAATTGGTCCATGCATTTGGTCTATTTAGTGCCACATAAGAACATACATACATACATAGTTCTAAATCTATAGATATTTTCAAAATAATGATAAAGTTCCACTACATGTCCTCTCTGACTTAGAACTGTTGTCTTGAACATTGTTTGTCTTGTTACATTGAGTACTGCGTATATATGTATATATTGTATATATTTAGTCTGTTGTTTATTATTGTTTATTTATTTATGTATTTAAGTAAAATTAAATAATATTTATATATTCATATTTTTGTAAGGTATTTTTTTATTATATTTTTATTATTTGTTTTTTTTTCTGATATTATTACTTTTAAGTTGTTTAATTTGTTGTCACCACCGTCTACTCATTTTCATATTTTTTTATAGTTCATCCAAAGGTTCTCTGAAAGAAGATGCTGTAAGCGATAAGACCGCCAATAGTGTTACCGCAATTTCATATGTTTTATTAGGTTATATTATGTACAATGTACGATTACTTGTGGTATGCAATAAAGAGTTATCTATCTATCTATCTATCTATCTATCTACATAGGCTGAGAAACACATTACCAGGCCTTTGCGTTGCGCAGTCTGGTAAAAATATGGTACCTACCTAGGTATACTTATCAAAATAAACTTAATAGGTATCAAAAAATGCACATTTGAACCACAGATGATACAAATACTACATAAGTTTAGCCATGACCTTCCTATTCAAAAAATAACTAAATGACTAACAAGCATTAAAAAAAATATATAACCCCCGACACATCAGTTTTCAGACATAAAAACCGCATAAAAATCGGTCCATCCGTATGGGAGCTACGATCCTCACCCCGTCCGTCATCAACACCCGTCTCTTTGTTCGGGGGTTAAAAACCGACTATGCAACGCGGCTTCATTTTTATCCAACCGTGATCTGAACCTTAAGGCCAGGCTCCAAGGTTACATTTTCCCACTCTCCACTCCCCTGCCACCTACCCTGCACTCAACCACCCGCTACCCGCAATAAGCACTGAAGTGCCTGCGTAACAAGGTTGAATATCGCGAGCGCTGTTTCAACACACAATTTAGCTCGGAACTAAATGACGTATGTCTCAAAAGTTATTTATTTTATTGACAGGCTAATAATTTAGTTAGGTAAATTTTGTCTTAGCCTTAGATGATAAACTATATTTTCTTGCTGTGAGATTTATTTTAGAGATAAAACTTAAGCCGTTGAGTAGAAAAATGTAAACATTACTGAAAATAATGTAATTTTTGATAAGAAAATGTATCGAATGAAATTCTGTTAATCATGTTTTTGTCTTAGTCTTAGAGAGATAAAGATCTCAAAAACATGTATGTTGAGTTTCACATTTATCAGGTTTGTGGTTGACCCAGTATATTTATGGAAAAAACCCTTAAAAACCAGAGCCTGGTCTTAAACTAGCCAGACAATTCGAACTTCTTCTAACATTTCGCCCGCGAAGAATTCTCCGTAGTTTATGACGCGAGCCATCTATTGATTTCCTATTACCCTCGATGTTTCCACTCGAGTGATGAGAAGCCGCCGTTCTTAATTAGGGATATGAAGCACGAAAGTAATTTCCACGAGATTATCTCTAGAACGATATGGAGGCGGAGGGATATGACGCGGGGTGATAAAATGATATTAGCGCGGTGTGTCCTCGTCTCTTCGTTAGCGGGGAATCGACTTTCTTGAGGCAACTTAATAACAGCATAGAATAAATAGTAGTAACAAGGATAATTAAACAGTAATTAACGTGACTACTGTTTATATTGTAGCTAACTAGGTTGTGTTTAAGTCAAGGTGATATATAGTTAGTTTATATGTATTATAGTTAGGTTATATATATAGTTAGCTAACTAGGTCGAGTTTAAATTAAGGTGATATATAGTTAGTTTATTTTTTATTGCATTTTTGGGATCTTATAATGCATTATAAGATCCCAAAAATGCAATAAAAACATAAAGACCTAACGGCCACTGTGACCCTATTCCACGGATAGGGCGATATATATATATATATATATATATATATATATATATATATTATAGTTAGGTTATATATATAGTTAGCTAATTATGTTGAATTTAAGTCAAGGTGATGTACCTATTAAATCTTTATTTTCAAAATGATTTTACGTTATGGTGCACGTGCAAGAAAGCACGTCAGGTTTGCTATTAATTTGGCTATAGTGGGAACCTGACTATTCAGCGTATATTGTGACGCATACTACTGAGTAATTCAGACATTTTATTTCACACTGGATGAAGCAATAAATGACAAAACAAACGATATTTCCAGGATGCCTTGCCACGTTAACAAGACCCGTGAACGAGTATGTATGGTGATATGATAACTCCGACACGATCTAATACGCTTGACCTAAGACCCATAATATACGTTTTCGTAATATAATAGCCATAAAATCCACAAGAACATACTGGGATATATAACTGCAAGAAAAAAAACATGCTACTCCAAAAACGCACCTCAAAATATCACTACGTTTTCTCATCAATTTTATTACGCATCTTTTCTAGAGAGCACCATTGATTAACCGAGCTCACCTGATTAAAGAAATCGTCTCCGTGCCTCATTCGGCGGGCTCAATATAGTCTTTCTGATTAAGTTGGTTTCTGTAAGAAACTGAAATTTCCCCTGGGGCTCGGTCGAATTTCGCCGCTTTATCGTCCCGGTGTCAATGTTTGTCCCCGATGTTGATCTTGACTGCAGAGCTACAATGGCATATGTGGTTACGAAGTCCCTTTAAAGTGCCCTTGACGGCAATATGGGGTGTCGGGTAATGTCAAGTTTATTGTAGCATGTTACAGTGTTAGGGTAGAATGTTCGAATGTTCTACTTAGGTGAGTTTGATTTGTTAATGCTTTATCGACTGTAGAGCAAAATTGACTTCCTATTATCCCGAAAAAAAACATTAGGTAAGAGGTACTTCCCGCGGTAAAACATTTAAAGCTGCTGCAAGCCGAGGGTCGTGTTACTGTGCATCTAGTTACTAAGTCAGTTTGTTGCCAACAGCCAACACTGCCCAAATAAGTGCCAATTTAGCCGCATATGTTGGATTTCCGGACTAAATAATTTAGTACTGAATATTTTTACATCTAATGTCCACTTTGCCTTTAAATCCGGCTGCTAATATTAAAGCATGAATGTAACAAGGACCACGGGTTTAAGTAAACTCCGGACGCTAACGCTATGTAAACAAGCTTGGGTTCATTAAAACGTTTAGCCAACCAAAAAATCGTACCATAACTTGTAATTAATAATCATTAGGGTTGGAGCATATTTATGCTGTAAATCGCAGGTAATTAAGCCGGCTCGTGTACCCGGCTGGGCTGCACGTGACGTGTGAGGATTAAAAGCACTCGGTTATGGCAGCTGTTTTCACATGACATGTTCCGTCATCATTATATGGCTCAGTAAGTTAATATTGTTGATAATATAAGGTAGCAATAATAAGAAAGAAATGGCAACCTCTTTTGCATAAATAAAGAATTGATGTGATGATAACTGTTTTGACCAATCACGAAATTGACAAATTAAGCTTTTTACTTGTGTAGCATTTGACCAACCAAGTATTTGTCAAGTCTCTGCGAAACCAAATAAATAAGATAATGGTGTCGATTTTCTTGTTACCAACTAGACTAAATTTACTTTCCGACTAAATTCTAGACTATAAGTTCTAAATTTAAAAATTAGTGTTTTGGCACTGAGGGACTTTAGGGGAGGGGGTGTTGTGTTGTGCGTGGCCGGGGGTGGAGCAGGAGGGCGATGGGGATGGCGGGATTTCATTTTTTTATACCCCCTCCCCCGTAACCCACCATCCTCCTGCACCTCCTTCTCCTCGGACTCCTTCCCCACCTTACCTCCCCCACCTCCCCCACAGGCATCCCCATCCACCGTGCACAACACAACACCCCCTCCCCCCAAGTCCTATAGTTCCGTCGCACTAATGTTTACATTTAGTTGAAATGATCAAATAGTCTCGAAACCAGATTTAGTTAGAATATAATGAACAACAGAAAAGCTTTTATGCATATCTAAACTAAATTACAAACTAGATTAGTTTAGTGTAGTGAGTAGAACAAGAAAATTAGATAATTGACACCAATGTAACTCCCGGTTTGCTCCAATCATGATGAATGGCAAATATTACATTATCGTACAAACTTGCGTTATTCGGTGTAACTATTATTACCCCCACCACCAAATTCAATTCTTGCCGCCAGCGTGTAGCTCCTATTACTATTTGTTGAATCCCGAACCCGGAATACATTTATGTGTATGCCTTTACACAAAGTACTTCTGCAACCCGCTTAGCGATAAACATTTTACTTTTTGCGACCGTAAAAGGTAGGTTTTTTTTTACTATCCCGAATAAAAAAGGGCAATATGCGGATCCTTGGGCTAAATATTATCATATGGGTTACAGTATGATTATTATCACGGGCGATTTCACTGTCTTCAGGTAAATTGGGCCGTGAAATGTAAGGAAATTTGTTTCATTTTGGGACCGCATAAGTAGGTGGTTATTAGACTTATACATTTTATTTTTAACCCCCGTACAAAGAGACGGGTGTTATAAGTTTAGGGTGTGTAATCACTGTATTACAGTGTGTGTGTGTGTGCGTGCGTGCGTGCGTGCGTGCGTGCGTGCGTGCGTGCGTGCGTGGGTGCGTGGGTGCGTGGGTGCGTGGGTGCGTGGGTGCGTGGGTGCGTGGGTGCGTGGGTGCGTGGGTGCGTGGGTGCGTGGGTGCGTGCGTGCGTGCGTGCGTGCGTGCGTGCGTGCGTGCGTGCGTGCGTGCGTGCGTGTGTGTGTGTGTGTGTGTGGGTGTGTGCGTGCGTGCGTGCGTGTGTGCGCGTGTGTGTGTGTGTGTGTGTGTGTGTTTGTGTGAGTGTGTGTGTGTGTGTGGCATCGTGGCTTCCAAACGGATGGACCGTTTCTGATGTGTTTTTTTTTCTGATTGAAAGCTGATGTGATCGAGATGCTTCTTAGCTATAATGGGGGGTGGGGGCCGGGGGTAATATATTTTTTTAATTTGTGCTTGTTTCTTTTGCAATTTTGGCCGTACTGCTGGGTTTATCTAGTTTTCTCATACGTCAATGTATATGCGATTGTAATTACGTTTTTCATTTATCTTATGATTCGTGAAATAAGTTCGCCGGACAGTTCTTTAAAACTAATGGATACTGAGGGAAATGAATTTGTACCGACTCCAAACTAGACCTTATAATAGACTCAGAAGTGCGACAGTACAGAAAGTTCTCCTTGTATTATATAGGTAGGCGTTTTCGAAATAATGTTTGACGACCGATAAATTTTAAATGGTGTTGTTTGGTACCATGTGTATAACTCGGTTTTATTCCATATTGCGGTTCATATGCAACTGGGTCACTAATTTGACAACCTTCAGTGCTTGAAATGATAGACTCTTTTCAAAGAAAACCGGCTGCGAAGTAATCCGCTAACTGGATTAATCTGTTCCGTTCTTTTATCAGTGCTTCAGCCAGCGGGCTTTGAAAAGGATCAATTTTTAGCGAAGTGTAATCGCTTCACCACTCAGGCCCTAGCCGCTAGGCCTACTTTATTGATATTGTTAGCCAAGTTTTGATAAGTCTATTTTGGGATACGATAAGTTCTTCGTAGACTGAAAAGTTAAGCTATTTAAGTAATTTTTGACTAAAAGGCCGATACTGAAACACTAAATCTAAAATCCTGTTGTTTTCACCGGTACAAAGGGACAACTTCAGGTAGATCTAATAAAGCTTTGTTAAAAAGAGGCAGTAAAGAAGCAAAGTCCACAATACTTAGTATTGTATTAGTATTGGCTAGTCTAGTCATCGTGAAAAAGAATAAGAGCCTAGACAGAGTAGACAACGAGGTTGAAGTGGTCCTTTGGCAAACTAGCTCGAAGGTGTCGACATTGAAATTATCGCTGGAAAACACATTAAGTCTATGCGATTATTTTAATCTGATCTGCCTACCGCAGAGCATCAGCTGGCTCTAAAATATTTGAAACAAACATTTGAAAACAAAAAATTGGTATAATCTACCATACGAGTATCTGAATAGTTTAGATATCGAAAACGTTGAAAATATTCTCGCAAGTTTAATTACAAAATATTATGTAATAATGCACAAATTGAAAATGTATATACCCAGTCCCCTTCCCACCCTTCATTATAACTAAAAAAAAACTCGATCACATCAGCTTTTCAAACATAAAAACCGAATAAAAAACGGTACATTCGTTTGGGAGCTACGATGCCACAGACAGACACACGGACACCCACCCTAAACACCCTCTTTTTTCAAGTACGCAAAAAGTATAAAATTCCTCAGCGCTAGAATTAGCGCATGGGAATCCATCGTACAATTATTATTGACCTACTTTAAGTGGTATGCGAATGCCATAAACGGAATTCCGTGAGTGCGAAATAAGCCTCGTTTAACCCCACCACCTCCTAATAAACACTACCCATATAAATTGGGAAAAGGATCACGTTTTATATGGCATTTATCTGCGTTCCCTTATCCAGTGCGGTATTGGATGTAGGTACCTACATTTTATGTAAAGGAACCTAAAATATATTTACTACGTGGGCTTGAGCCCCATTTTTTGCGATAGGAAAAGCTCTTTGGAATAATTGCAATAAATAAGGACTACTTTGCCCAGATAAAATAGAAGACTATAAAATGGTAAGTTATTTCAGTTCACAGAAAATGTGATATTGGATTAGCTTGGTGCAACTCGTTAAGACGTTCTAACAACAAACGAGTAAGGTCGAGTAAAGAACCAATACAAACAGAGTTTATTATTTGCTCGAATGGTCAGTGAAAGTAGAGACTGGAAAATTGAGCAAAAATTTAAACAAACATGATCAGTCATCCCCATTGATCTGCATGGCTTTACTTTGCAATACTTTCGTTTGTATTGATTCAATGCGCTACCACCGAGGGTCCATGGGAATAAAGTTGATATTGTTTCATCTCCTAACATTAGTCACAGAATAAATTATAGTACAAGTACGTTAGATCCGTCGACTCTCACTACTGCCAAACTACTGCTATCAGCGCCAAAATGGCGGAAGTCAAATTCTCTCATTGCGAAGTTCGTCAAAAGCCTGTCTAGAGTACGGAATAATATGCAGTTGTCTATGGTTATACCTGTCAAATGGTATAACAACTCGTTTTGATACTTGAAAATTAACCCCTGAACTTCAAAGAGAGGGGTGTTTTAAGTTTAGGGTGTGTATCACTGTGTGTATCCGTGTGTCTGTCTGTGGCATCGTAGCTCCCAAAGGAATGGACCGATTAACGTGCGGTTTTTTATATTTGAAAGCGTAAGTGATCGAGATGCTTCTTACCTATAAGGGGTGATGGGGAGGGAGTGATAGTGGAGGGGGTTATATAATTTTTTTATTTGGGGTTGTGTTGGTATCTAATAGTATACCAAGTTATATTTATTAAGAAGTTTATCAGCTCATTAACTGTTTTTTGGAGTTTAACTGGTTTTACATCAAGTCATAAAGAATTTGCAATTATAATATTAAAAACATTTCTGAAAAATTAACGATCTTTAGAGTCACTATTTTTGGTAGCCAGAATCTACATAGGACTTGTAGTACATAGTGTTAGTTGCGATGGTATTCTTTGGAACTGATGCTCTTGTAAATTACTTACCATGACAGGTAAAAATAAAAGAGGTGACCTTACATCTTATCTATCTATACTTATAATAAAGCAATAGGAACGAAAAAGTCTGTACAAAGAAGATAACTAAAGTAAATGGTCTTAATTGTACTTTAAATAAGCTACTGAACAAGAACATAACATATTTTTAATCGTTTCCGTCTGTTTATCTGTTCGTTTGTCTGTATGTTTGTTCACGCATCACATAAAAACGGCTGGACCGATTGCAATGCGGTTTTCATTGTTGGATAACTTTGGATTCGACCTTAAATCTGGAGTACTTGGTATCTCAATCCGATGAGTAGAAGCCGAGCAATCTACAAAAACTTTTTGATGGCTGGAGGAGTTTTGATCAAATATTGGTATATTAGTATTTTAGGTCTTAGAATAGCACATAGAGTACTTTTAACCTAGAGAAATAACCACGCGTGCGAAGCCGCGGGCACCAGCTAGTTTTAATATAAAGCCGTAACCGAACCGGAGCCGGTCACTAAGTTGATAGAGGACTGCAATTCCAAAAAAATGTTAGAACACTGGTATCCAGAATATATAGAAGTCTCGCGTTTCTGAGATATTGGACCTTAAAAGATCTAGTGTATTAGTCAAAGCTATCTTTGAGGTCCAATATCTCAGAAACACAACACTTTTGGAGACTAATGTAGCAACATTACTCGTTTACATTGAAATTCTCTATAGACTTATTAAGGTTTGATCAGTGGCCGCGACTATTCAGTTTTTTCACATGTTGCTATGCCACAAAGGCCTTTTGGCACATGATCATTTCTTATGTCTACTGAAATTAAAATCAAGGTTTTCGAAAAAAGTCTATCTATATGGTTGCTTACATAGTATGCCTGTCGACTAGCTTCGCAATCATCTTTACACAGGAACCAAAAGAAAAATAAAAAAGGGAATTAACATACTTTTAATGGGATTAAATGGTCGTTTGTTTCCGTTGCACAGGACTCAAAGGTGCTCAAATAACCATTTGTTACACGAAATGGGTAAAAGGGGTAAATGAGGCTGAAATTTTAAAAAAAAGGCGAGTAACCGCCATTAGCCGGGAATGAGCGAACTGGGCGAATGTAACATTAGGTGTCCATGTTTTAGCTTAATGCTTCATTATACTTTCTTTTTCTAGCTATTAAAATAAAGGTGCTGCGGAATTTGCCCGAAAACTTTTCAATACCGTGCTAATATAAAAGTTCATAGAACGGCTGAACGCCTACCAGGCGGTCGGCTATTTTTGAAAAAAACTGTAGGTGTTCGCGACTTCAAAGGCACTAGGGAGGAAATTGACGTCAATTCTCGTTTGCGGAAATATGAAAAGGGCTTACGTGCCGTTTTTATTGGGTTATTGGAAAACGTTATAGTTCATATAGCACGTTTAGGTGTTTAGGGTTTGGGATGGTTGGCATTGAGTCACTTCATCCCTAATTAGAGTGGACCCTCACGTACGCACCTCTCCAAATGTTTGGACAAGGGACTTCGGGGAGCATATTCATGATCATAGCTATTATTATAGGAGAGAGGAGACTCAAATTGATTATTGTAAACAGCCGCAAGTTCAGATAATTGATGTATCTATCAGTATTATGTAATAGGATTCAATATGCTTGCCTAGCTTGTTTCAACAACGCGATCAACTAATTGGATTGAATAGTGCTTGCTTGTCGTATAAGGTAAAGCTGACCATAATAGAAAAGTATCTTGAAAAATGCTTTTAATGGTAAATTTATCGTTATTATAACTGTAGGGCAATATATAATTACAAATAATTAATATATATCGCATTGATTCAATGTGGTTATTATCCAATCTGAGGAAAAAATATACAGACGGTAAAGAAAATGCTAAAATCAGTAACGTGTATACAGTTACAGAATAAAAAATTACCAGTAAAAAACATGATCCACAGATGTTTTTTCCTGAAACCGAAGGAAAAAATACAAGGAAGTTCATAATAGTTTCCTCATTTTTCACGTCTAAGCTTACTTCCTTGCCATCTCGCTCAAACAAATGTTATAGAATTTGTGAAAAAATACACGTTACAAATAACGACACAAAAAACAGCACACGAACGATATTTAGACTTACTTAAACGTTGCAATAACGGAAAAATACGTCTTCAAAGTTAATGGAGTCAACCGCCTATTTCATTTCGATTTTTTCCGACTCACCAGTTCTGCACTCGATAATAAATTGTTTCTCAAGATTGTGCTCAGTGAAACTTGCTAGTAATAACATCAAACTGTTTTGTAAGGCTATGGCTCTATATTTTTTTCATTTTACAAATATTTGTTATCTAATATCACTACGCAATTCTTGTTATATTTTTCGTATTGTCGTATTCGATTTAATTTTATATTACTATAGTGAGTTGTTTTGTTCTTATTTAAATTAATACGAATAGTGTTTAAAATTAAGTTTAGTTGGCACTAGGCCACGTAACAAAAAGCGTGAAAATTCGCTACAATTCCATTGAAATTAAATTACTATTTTTACGTTTCCTTTACATTAGAATATGTCCCATCCGATCCCACAAAATCGATTCCACTGAATAATGCAGTGCAACTGATCCCACAAAATGTAATGTTAGGCATCTGTCAAGGTATGAAGTATTTAGTTTATTAATAAATGAGTGACGTAAGCTAAAGAAAAATCAAACTAATAATTTGAAAGGTTCGTAGTTCCTACACTAAACAGAACATAATTTAATTAAAAAGTCCAAACGTAACAAGCGAAAACTAAAATTAATATATGTTTACGAAACCAAAGCTAAAATGAAATGAAATAAAAATAAAACATAAGAAACTTTCAGCTTATACAATCACGATACAAAATGGCTTAGCACACAACACAAACAACGGTTACAAATATATTTCTGTTTTTTTGCAAATAGTACATTTTTATGGATCCTATGTAGATCAGATTATTTTTATTACATTATACTGTGGTAGGTATTTACAGTAGATACCCAGATGTAAAGCAATTATATCATGTTTTGGTTTTGTTTACGTATTTATGTTTGTTTAGGTTATTACGATGGAAAAGTATTTCGCTCATCGATAACGAGGGTGGAACGCGCGTTTTAATTACGGACGAGTTTAAATATTTGTTTTGCACTTCCCACTCGTATATATTTTAAATTTACATCGATTTAAATAAAAACACGAGCAGGTGAAATATCGCTCGCGTCGACTTTATTTCTGTGTTTGTTTTTTTCTGTGTGATTTGCGGTGGTTTTTTAGCCTCGTGGTCAATTTATTAGATTTCTGTTATAAAATTATCACACTGCGGCATTACAGCTGAATTGACTCAAAAAGATATCACTTGACTTTGGTACATTGTTCATCAGTGATTTGAAACACGAGTGTTTTTCTTATATTAGCGACTTGAACATGAACAAAACAATGCGTGGATAGAATAGAACGTCTGCCCGAAGCTAGTTCAGTGACATTTGGTACTATGAAGTTAGCGTGTAGTATAGCTAGCGGCACGTAAGTCTAGCGGTGAACGAAACGTGGAGGGGATCTTGGCACAGTCAAAGTTTATATAATGTGTTAAAATGTTGAATACTTTATATCCCGAAAACTGACTGTGCCACGTTTCGTTCACCGATAGACTGACGTGCCGCTATGTATACCTGAGTAAAATGTAAAGCTCTAATGATCACGGGTTACCATTCGCGCACCGTTCTTGAATAATAAATATAATTACTTATAGCAGGATCGGGCACCTGTGTATACTAATTTAAAGGAGGTTAAAAGCTATCTTCATGTTTCACTTTGTACTTTACTATCAGAATATTTTTGTTACCCGAATTCGGCGAAACAACGGAAGGTTAATGAGTTTAACAGTCTATGTATGCATATATGAGGATGTTCCACCATAGCGCCGAAGGGGCGTCCGATTTTGACCAGCAATATGTCAATTGATTTGTCTTCGGGTATAGAGTGTCGTAGGCTATTTTTTTACTCGACTACGGTGAAACAAAGGAAGGGTTCTATGTTCAAACAAAAACTAGATCCTATTTTGACAAGCGATCTATAAATCGATTCGTCTTCATTCGATCGAGTGTCACTGACTATTTTTTAGCCGACTGTAGTGGGGTTTGAGTTTCTGAACTTGTGTCTTGTTACCTCTTCTAGTTATAATCGACCTACAATAATCGTCAAGTTAGCGATATTAGCGATAAATAGATACTATGTTTCCGTAAAATAATGGTAATTTTTGCAATTATTATTTATCTGACCTTAAGCACAGAATAACTTGAAACTTACTCGTCCCTAAGGTGAACGATTATTGTATAGTTTGCCTACTTACTCGTACCGTATACTGAATAACTGGGCGCTTATTCACTATGCCGCATAAAATTCCTTGCCGAAAACGTGTGACGTCAGTACGGCAATTGCCGAACAATTCCACGAAGATATCTTAGCGCGGCGCGTTACTTGCGTGATTGGTCATAGCGAATAAGGGCCCTGTTTGTTCCTGTAACTCAGTTATCTAAATAATAATACAAGAGTTTTTAAATATGAGTTTTTTTTTCAATACGGATTTCTATGTAAGCTGCAGCTGACCCAATAGATTGAAAAATACGTAGTAAAATAATACGTTTGAAAAACTAGACGGAATTCTAATATATTTTTCTATCTTTAACATGAGTAGCTACTGTAGAGAAACCTGTGAAGAAAACACACTGATAACCAAATATGAGTTCAAGTAGAGTATACGACTGAGTTTCGAGTGCATAATAATCATGAACTCGAAACGAACTCACAAATTACAGTTTCGAGTTTAAACTCATAGTGAAAGCTCATTGCTAGGCTGGGACACTGCAAACGTGGCGTGGGCGACTCTCTTCCCACGCCGCGTCCTAGTACGGAATTTTATATCATTTTGATACGGTTTGTCTCTATTGTCACTTGATCTTGCTAGCCCATTGTGCTTGATACAAGGTCCACTGCATTTACGAGTATGTCTCTTTTGCCATATAGAAATGGGGTTTTTAAACTTTTTTACCCGACTAAAGCAAAACAAGGGAAGGGTAATGAGTTTAACAGTCTATGTATGTATATATGTACTAACTGTGTCCCGTGGTGAGGGATGATGATGTTGATGATGATGAAAAGTATCATACATATGTGTTATTCCAGGGTATAAGCTATCTGCGTTCCAAATTTCATCAAAATCCTTTCAGCCATTTGAGAGAGATGTTGATGATGATTATGATAAGATGGTATTAAGCTATCTCCATTCCAAATTTTAACAAAATCAGTTCGACCGTTTGAGAGCAAAGTATGATGATGATAGTAAAGTTGGATGAAGATGATGATGATGATGATGAAAAGTATCCTATGTGTTATTCCAGGGTTTAAGCTATCTCCATTCTAAATTTCATCAAAATCCGTTCAGCCGTTTGAGAGTGAAGTATGATGATGATGACGGTGATGATGAAAATTATAATATGTTTTATTCCAGGGTATAAGCTATCTCCATTCTAAATTTCATCAAAAACCGTCCAGCCTTTATCGCGTTAAAACTCCCCAAAAAACCAAAGACGTTTCCCTTTTATATGTTGTGGATTTTCATATACGCGTCGAAACTTCTAAAAAAAACGACAGTCACCGTAATTCCAAATCATTGGCAGCAGGGTCTCTTGACCATACATTACATTACAACTGCATTATTACTCAGCTACTTGACATACTTATTATTATTTCGTTTCCATGGCAACGTAATCTCCGTTCTTTATTTTTGGTACCTTGGGTCAAAGAGTATATAAATATGCCTTGGGTTACATTATTGCAATTTTCGAAGAAAAAAACATTTTTTTTGAAAAATAAAATCTGCCCATGTTACTCACTGATAATGTAGCTATGTATAGGCGAAATAATTTTTAAAATTCGTTGAGAATTTTTTGAGTTTATCCATTACAAACAAACAAATCTTTCCTCTTTATAATATTAGTGTCTCGTATGTATGTGGTTATGTCACAGAATACCTAATAATACTCCGTAGCTATGTGTATGTTCCACCATGGCGTCGTATTGTATAGTTCGAACTTGACAAACGAGGTGTCAATCGATTCGTCTTCAAGTATAGAGTATCATATGCTATTTTCCCCTCCGAATACGGCAAGGCAAAGTATGGGTTATGTGCTCAAACTTAAAACTTGGTCCGATTTTAACAAGCGAGGTATCAATCGATTCATCTTCATCGCAAGAGTGTCATAAGCTATTTTTTACCCAACCGTAGTCGGGTTTTAGTTTTTGAACTTATGTCTTGTTATAGTACTGTATTACGTTACAAGTTCTATCAGTTCTTGTATGGCCTGTTTTGCCTGTATCTAGAAATCTTGTATTTAGAATCACTATTGTTTTAGTAGAAACTTAGACCATCAAATTATGGTTAAAAAAACGGTTTCTTTATTATCAAAAATTTTTTTAGATAATGAACAGAATCGCTTCAAATGGATTTACTGAAAACCGTTTTCATTTTGGTGTCATTTATACACTAGAAGTGCCAAATAAATAAGAAGAAAAATCCAAAACTCTACAGAAATTCCGGAAAAATAAGTGAAATTACACACAGATAAATAATAAGTTGAAAAACTAAAACTTGACTTGGGCACAGAATAAATAATAGTACTTCGATAACGGTCTTATTGGACTAAAAAGTCGTATAAGTAGGAGTTCGATATAAATTTACCAGTATTAAAAGTAGGTAAAGCGAACTCCCACGGGTCTAAAGTTAAAACGTTTGAAATTTCTTGTTTGTGACTTTTTAGTCTTATAAGTAGTCTTGTAAGACTCTTTTTAGTAGTCGGCTATAAATTTTTGAACTTTATATGTTATATATTAGTTTTTAAATTGAACGAATAAACACATTAAACAGCTGCACCAGCGGCGTTGCACGCTTGGTCATTTCTCTAGGCTAAAAGTACTCTATGTACTTTTCCAATATCAATATACAAACATTTCATCAAAATTCCTTCAGCCTTCAAAAAGTTTTCATAGATTGCTCAGCTTCTACAAATCGGATTGAGATACCAAGTACACCAGTTCTTAAACCATATCATAAGTTATCCAACAGTGAAAACCGCATCGCATTCGGCCCAATAGTTTTGACACAATGCGCGAACAAATAAAGAAACAGACAAACATACAGACAAACGACAGACATGATTTAATAAAATGATATATTCTGGTTCAGTAGTTTATTTTAAGCATCCTTAACCATTTTTTCTTTTTCGTACAATGAGTACGAAAAAGTCTGTACAAAAGACGATAATTATAAGTATAGATGTATTTTGGGTATGTTTGGAGAGAAAATATGTTTGGCTCACATCTGAGGCGTGATTTTAGAAATTATACCCAATTTATCGGGTGCATGCAAGGAAAGCCGCGAGCAACAGCTAACAATATATATTTTTTTGAAATGTGCTAATTAAGACCTTTCATGTGATACCCAACACGGCATATATATATATATATATATATATATATATATATATATATATATATATATTTAGTTTCAGTTTCTTTCTTCATATCCTCTAGAGGGCACCATATTCAATTTAATTTGACGTCACATAGCCAGTGGAACGCCAGTGAACGTAGACGCGAGTATATCTTTCTACGCCAGTGGACAATCAAGACGCTTCAAATGATACCTCATTTGTGAAATTATTATTAGTAAGTACTTTAGAAGCTCCTAGCTTTCCCGCCCGCGACTTTGTCCGCGCTGACTACTGCTTATCGCAAAAAAAAGCATCCTATGTGATAGGATATTAAACACCAATGCAAAAGTAGGTATGCTCTTGATGTTTTTTGACAGGGTTGTTATTTCGTTTCCATGGCAACCGTTTCTTACAGCGAGTTATCAATTTTCCTGTGGAAACATTTTTCCGGGATAAAAAGTACCCTACGTTTTATTCTAGGGTATAAGCTCTATCCTTTATCTCTATTCCAAATTTCATCAAAATCCGTCAAGCCGTAATCGCGTGTAAGCTGCCCAAACAAACAAACAGGCAACGTTTCACTTTATATATTGTTATGGATGCGGGAACAGATGAACTTACATACATACATACCCGTCAAACTCATAACCCTCTTTTTTGCTTCGCCGTAGTCGGGTAAAAAGTCATTCGAATTGAGAAACTCATTGAGATATATGAGTATTTTAGATTTTACCTTAGCAACCAAAGCGCACTAGACTTCAAATTTTATGTAGCTAATGAAATATTTCTGGTAGATAAAATGATAGTGAATATTTCAATATCACAACGTATCGGGAAATTTCGTTTTATTAGAGAAAACAAATCTCCCAAGGGAAATCATAAAGTGGCGGCGCGGCGTTCACATTATATTTGTTATTGGAATCTTTATTGGTAACTAGTCCTGCAGAATTCTGGTATGTAGACTGTGCTTCTGGTATCGTTGTTTTTTTATTCGATGAATCTTATGAAATTAAGTTATTTTTGGATTCGATTAATTTCTATTACAATTATAATGTTCTCAATGCATTCATTAGCTTAATGGATGAAAGTAACAGAAGGGGTTTTACACGACTGCCCAAAAAAGGAGTGTTATGTTTTTAGGATTCATGTACGAGTATGTATGTATATATGTGAGTTTCTATATTCCACCATAACTTTAAATGCCTGAACAGGTTTAGACATATGGGGTATTGTTAGAATCCTTACATCCCCCGAGTAACACAGTTTTTTTTTTGAAAAAAATGAAAAGCTATATGTTGGCAGTATGGCTCCATTTTCACATGCAAAAAAAAAAATACTTTTTATTCGAATTTTACAATATGGGTATCTATTTGAAGGCCTTGATAAGCTCATTCCAACAGTATATAATCTATTGGCATACATTCTTTTTTTCAGGTCAGGCGTGTCTTTTTATCTTTTAAGCTAGTTATTGATTACTATTCAAAGTATTTGGAAACATTTGTCTTATATGTATTTTGTTTTAAAAGCAACCATACTGAACGTCTTTACTAAATGCTCGTCTTAGATCAACACCTGAAGCTGCTAAGCGGAAAAGAAGCATCGCCCATCCTGGTTTTAACGATTTCGGACACGTCACACCTCGCACGCAAGTCGAGACATTCTGCGGCGCCATGCGTTAAATTATTCCGTTTTACTGTACTGGTATAAAAATAATCCACGAATATGTGGTTACGCGAGAGGAAACTTTTATGCCCTACAAATTTTAACCTAATGACAGTGAAAATATGAATTTTAGATGAGCGTGCGTATACTCTTCTTTACATGCCAAGGTTAATGTAGGTTTAATGCTACATTCTTGCTCGTATATGCGTTTGTGTTATACGAGAAATATTGAAATGAGGAGCTTATGGCATAATTAATTACGAACTCGTCATGAGTTATTTTCATAATGTTTTAATTGCTATTTCGCGGTTTGCGTGAGGTCGTGTGCTCTAGATTTGTTTTATTTATAATGCAATATCGGTTTATGTGCTCTATAAATCTGTGTTGGTAGCGTCAAATTTGCAATAACAATGTTGCTGTTGTTTTTGTTCATTGTACAACATTATTTTTATGGTGAAATATTGGTTCTTTTAGTAACGCACTGTGACGGAGGCGGTGCGGCAGTGTTGGGTTTATAAACTCTTAAGTAAAATGTATTTGAATAAAATTGATAGATTTGAAGATTGATAGAACGACATGAGAGGCCGCTTGCAGTTGCAGAGAGGACACTTGGCGCTCAAACCGTTCCCCCCGTAGTAGTTGCCACAGGTGCCCAGCCACAGAAAAGGGGGAAAATTACCCGAAAACGCATCGTACCACGCCTTGATTGTGGTGGAAGAACGAGACAAAATGTGTCTGTCACTCTTTCTCGCTAGCATGGCGAATTGTTGTGTGCGACCGCTGAGCTGCTTGTAGTGTGAGTATAATACTTCGTCGATTTTGCGAATTGGCCTCATCTATCTTCTATCTATCTATTTATATACTTATAATAAAACAATATGAACGAAAAAGTCTGTACAAAGAAGATAATTTTAAAAAATGCCCTGTGGTACTTAAAGGAAGCTACTGAACAAGAATATAACATTTCTTTAAATTGTGTCTGTCTATCTGTCTGTTAGTTTGTCTGTATGTTTGTTCGCTCTTCACGCAAAAACTGCTGGACCAATTGCAATGCGGTTTTCACTGTTGGATAGCTTAGGATTTGACTTAAAACTGGTGTACTTGGTATCTCAATCCGATCAGTAGAAGCCGAGCAATCTATAAAACTTTTTGACGGCTGTAGGATTTTTTATCAAATGTTGGTATATTGGTATTTTAGGGCTTGGAATAGTACATAGAGTACTTTTAACCTAGAGAAATAACCACGCGTGCGAAGCAGCGGGCATCAGCTAGTTGTTGAATAAAGTTTGAAACCAGAATAATTGTCCTGTATTCATTGCACATGTTAAAAAAGTGTATCAAGCATCCTGATACAAAAATATTATGTGTATATTCTCAAGAAAACTCGTACTTGTGACAATATCATCAAAAAGGTCCCATTTCCCAGGTCCCAGCGTAACATTTGACTATGAAGCCTGACAAATCCGTCATTATGAAATTTTTTGCACGATGTGCAATTGTTTACACGACTGCCCAAAAATGGAGTGTAATGTTTCTAGGATTCATGTATTGTATGTATGTGAGTTTCTTTATTCCACCATAAATTTTAAATGTCTGAACATATTTAGACGTATGGGGTATCGCTAGAATCCTTACATCTCCCCGAGTAAAAGGCAATAGTTTTAAAAAAAAAACTGTTTCTCTCCGTTTTCAAATGCGAAAAAAACACTAATTTTACAATATTGGTACCAAATTGAAGGCCCTAATAAGCACATTCCAACAGTATATAATTTATTGGCATAGGTTCTTTTTTGGCAGGACAAGCGTGTTTTTTTAGCTTTTAAGCTAGTTATTATTGTATTGGAGTCCCCCATTGATTTATTAAGGTTTGGTCAGCGGCTGCGATGCAGCAATTTATTTTATAACACAGGTTATAGCGTTGCTTTTCAGCAAAAAATACTATTATTGCTAAGAAAAATATTCAGATCCTTACCTTGACTTTGCGTGTCCTTTATAATAAATAGCAGGCACGCTGCTATCGTCACGATCCTCCAACGTCTCCGCGGCATTTTGTACAATGATTTATTCTCACCGTATCATTGGATACGATTCGTCTACGTCATCAAGAACTTAAAGAGTCTATTCGAAAGTCCCATGAGTATAGAAGATCGTCATTTTTGGCAACGGAAATTGGCACAGTCGTCGATTACTACGCCATGGCGGCAACGCTGTCACATCTGTAACAAGAAGAATCAAACAGTAAATTTTCTTTGTCGTAACGTCCTATATTTTGCAGGGTATAAGCTATCTTCGTTCCAAAGTTCATTAAAATCTGTCCAGCTATTATCGCGTGAAAGCTCCCCAAACAAACAAACAAGTAATCGCAAAATAGTAGGTTAACAGCATACGTAGCGAAACGACATTAAAACGATGGTTACAAAAACATCATTATTGTTTTATTAGGCTCTAGAATGCGCAGGTAATGTGGATGTGACACTCGTATGCGAATTCAATGTTAATAAAAAAATACTATTAATTTAGTATATTGATTTAGTCATATGTAAGGTTTGCTAGTTTATAAGTGTGGCTTTTACACTCAAACGACTGAACCAATTTTGTTGAAACTTCGCGCAGTCTGAAACGTACAAAAACAAGTTGTACTTGTAGATTTGCCTTAGATAACTAATGGTCGGTTCATATATCTTAAAACAAACTGTTTTCGCTTACTGACCGTCAGCTTTTGACATAAAAGCCATACAAAAACGTCAAAAAGTAACTAGACGTTGGAAAAACGACTTGTTTAATTTTTATAGGAATGGGGTGTTAGTTATATGTCACGTCTTTGTGGAAGATTTCAAACACTATATTACAAATATTAACGCACATTTATCCTGTACTAGCTTTCCCGCCCGCGACTTGATACGCGCGGACTACTGTTTACCGCGAAAAAAAGCATCCTATTTTCTTCTAGGATATTAAAAATCAATGCATAAGTAGGTATAGCCCAATGCTCTTGATGTTTTTTGACAGATTTGTTATTTCGTTTCCATGGCAACCGTTCCTTACAATGAGTGATTAACATTTTCCGGTTTTCCCGTGGAAACTTACAATTTTCCGGGATAAAAAGAGTAAATAATAATTAGAGAGAGATTAGAGTAATAAATATTTTAGTCCAGGGTATAAGCTATCTCCATTCCAAATTTTATCAAAATCCGTCTAGCCGTTATCGCGTGAAAGCTCCCCAAACAAACAAACAAACAGACGTTTCACTTTTATTTATTGGTATGGATGACTAGACGCGCAAAAAAAAAAACAGCCAAGTGCGAGTCAGATTCGCGCACTGAGGGTTCAGTACAAACTTGATGGTATGTAAATAGTTCGTCCATCACGGGAATCGAGTTTTTTTTTTGTATTATCCTCTAATTTACGGTTTTCAGATTTTTCCCATTACTTATTAAAATTATATTAGTATTATAAGACATTGCTTCTTGCCAAATGTCATGATTCGAAGTCAACGGGAAGTACCCTATTGGTTTTGATTCCCTTGCGAGTGTCAAAATATGAGGCATAAACATCTTTTGATTGCGTTGACTATATCTTAAAACGAACCATTTTAGCTTACTGTCCGTCAGTTTTTGACATAAACGCCATACAAAAAACATCAAAAAGAAACGAGACGTTGGAAAAACGACTCGTTTTATTTTCTAGGAATGGGGGGGGGGGTAATTGTAAGGGATTACAAACTTGAATGTTTGATATTAATTTCAACTTGATACCTCCACGGCTTTCTGAGAAAAAAAGGGTCTTGACAGACAGACAGACAGACAGACAGACAGACAGACAGACAGACAGACAGACAGACAGACAGACAGACAGACAGACAGACAGACAGACAAACAGACAGACAAACACACAAAGAGACGGAAGGACGGACAACAAAGTGATCCTATATCATTTTTCCTTTTGAAATAAACTGGCGCAGATAATGTTGTACCTATGATAAAACAATTTTATTTTGTTTCAAGTTTTCAGTGATGTCGGTTCAGATGCCCTACCCTCTACAAATGCATTAATACTCATAAACATTTATTGCAAAGTTTACGCGACCCATAACGTGTTAGACACCTTGACAGGTGACGTGACGAAGCATTTGTCTCAAGAACCTGCAGACGACGTAACTAACCGACATCTGGCGTCATGTATGAGAATAATGTATAGCTACATTCATATCATAAAACACGGATTATGAACTCAAATATGGTGGAATAATGACATATATTACGCACAGCACGTCTCTAATAAGAAAAAAAACATTATAACACGGTTTTTAACTAAACAATGTTATAATATTATTTTTCCCCCATAAAAGCACCGGTTTGGCTTCGCACTACAAGGGTTTTCGCCATTTATTATCTATTGGTGGCACGTATTATACCGTATACGCGCGAATTCGCTGTAGACTGGATTTTAGCGTCATAATTTACTTAAGTACCTAACCAATCTAATGTGTTTTTGTTGATCAAATGTTTTATCCTGATTCAAAATGTGACATAGATGTGTTAAACATGTGAAAACAGTGTTTGTGAGGAGAATTTGGCTCCACCTGACATCACAGAATAGCAACGAACATCACGAACAAGCTTTTACCAGCAAAACCAACAAAATATTACTTTTTATTTAAAGTAAGTTCCTATTGCATCAGTGTAGATAAAGTAGTGTTTGAAACGGCACATAACTAGGTATTAAAACCTCATTATGCAACAGTTTCTTACACTACTATTAAAGACTTGACATATATAAAACACTTGTTATCTAAAAGTCTGCCACTTGCTAAATAGAAGCTTAACTTTGAGACTGGTTCTCTCATAATTATTTTCGCAGGCAACAAACTTTGATTAGTAAGTAACTTCGTTACCGCGCGGATCCAGGGGGGAGGGGGTCATGGGGGTCATCGGGGTCATGTCAATCATTATTTTTTAATTTCCCTTTGTTACTTTCATATGTTTTGTTATTATTTTTATTTTGTACACTGATAGAAATAACTAAAAAATTCCGCGCTCGCGCTTTTGATGGTATGTTTTCGTGTTTATGCAATTTTAAATTATGTATTAGGTTTACACTGTAGAAATGCTTCGGAGGGCACGTTAAGCTGTCGGCCCCGGCTGGCTGTCGTTAAGCCATGTCAGAGGGCCTCGGTCGGTGTCAGAGTTTTTCAGTTTGGCCTCTGGATGCCAGCACTACTTCATACGACAAACAGAAAAACTAAAGAAATAGCCAAGAACTTTCGCGCTCGCTTCCGTCGCACTCATAACCTTGCCCAGGGGCTTCCACCTTTAACTGTTTTAAAGTTTCTTCTAAACCTTACAATTTTAGCCCTCTCTTCGGTCTCGCTTATTTGAAAACTTTGCTGTTATAACGTAACGTTATCGTAATCATAACGTATTCGTTATTTTCATATTGTTTGGCAAAAAACTTAAAATTTTCGCGCTCGCTTCTTTGAATGTATGTAAATCAGTTAATTTCGTATGATTTACAATTATTCCATTTCTATACTGCAAGAAATAGCGCAATAGTATGCACGCAGCGTTTGCGTGGGTTGTTCTTATCATTGCTTATTTAAATGTAATTTGGAGTTATGTTTTTAGCACTATTTAACAGGCAGAAGTGTTCATTTGCTCTTACTTCACTCGCTTTTGGGTTTCTTTTTCATTATTTTCATGTGATTTGTTTCGTATTATGTTTTGATCTAAAAATCTATATGAAATTAATATCAATAGCTAGCTATTTATTGCGCTCGCTTCGCTGGCGCTTTTTGTTTATTTCAATCTTTGTTTTTATGATTTGGTAATATTATTTCACTTCTACATCGATCAAAATAGCTCAAAATTTCTGTGCTTGCTTCGTTCGCTTTCATTTTAGCTTTTTCATAATTGTTCAATTGATTTGTTTTTTTTTCGGTTACTAAATTGTTAGATATAGCTGTATATTCTAACAATCTCTACTCTCGAAACTTAAAATCATGTCAGAGTATATTTTTACATGGTTTGGAATGATATTTTATTATAAAACCGCATTATTTGAATTATTAGTGTTATTCATTGATAATTAAAAAAAATTGCCCACGCTGCGCTCGCGCTTTTGATATTACACTAAATGCATACTTTGTACGAATCAGAGTTTCGTTTTAATAACCATACTGACAGAAATAACTCATACTTTTCCCGCTCACTACTCTTGCGCTTATTTTGTCCTGAAATTGTATGATATAAATATCTCTATAAATTAATGGATCCGCCCTAGGGCGTTTCAGTTTCACTACGCTAGTGAAACCGCGAGGAACATCTAGTATTGTATAATTTATATTAGTGCGTGACCCCCCCCCCCCCCCCTGACTCGAAGGCTGGATCCGCCCTTGACCGTAAATAGCCGTTACCTACTCCGTCGGTAAGCTCCTTAAAGGTAATCAATAAGCCCAAAATTGAGTGTGCCCAATCTAAAAGCAGGGCGAGACGAGGTGTCAGGTAGCGGTACAACTTTACTGATTAGTTAGGGAGGCCATTGAGCTACCGATGTTCCAGATTGTATTCTAACAATGTCCTGGGTAAGTTCCGACACGGTCTATACAAACTTTATGTGACGGGCTTGAAACTTCATCCGGAGCGGTTCCTGAACCAGCAGCTGTTGTTATTAAGGTTTAACGATAACTTGGGTCTGTTCGTCTGATTTTGAGGTTATATTGGAGAAAACTGACGCACTTGATCCTCTATTATTTACGACTACAGTTTAATTATAATAAAATTGTAAATTTTATACAAAAATGAAATTAATATTGTAATTGTATGATATTAATTTAATAGATTGCGCCCGCGACTTCATCCGCGCTGACTAGAGTTTATCGCGAAAAAAGCCTAGGATATTAGAAACCAATGCAAAAGTATAGCACCAACGCTCTTGATGCTTTTTGACAGCCTTGTTATTATTTCGTTTCCACGCCAACTGTACCTTACAGCCAGTAATTGTCTTTTTCTAGTTTTCCCGTGGAAACTTACTATTTTACGGGATAAAAAGTATCATATGGTGGTTTCTATATTGTACAGTACCTATTCACAAAGTTACATCAAAATCGGATCAGCCGTTTTGGCGTGAAAGCTACAAACAGATAACGCTTCACTTGTATATATTGGTGTGTATCACGTTAAGCACTTCCATTTGACCGGACTCTATGCCTGCATTGGAGTTAGTGAAACGTGTCGTGACGTCACTGTAACGTCACAAAAACACTGCCCGTACGTGAAAGCGATGTTCCGGCCCGACGACGGGCAGTTTCTACGCATCTTGCCGCGCTCGTTTACCTGCACTATTTATGTTGTATCATATTTTTCTTTGCCTATTTGTCCAAGATTAGTTAATCAAATAAATATAAGCAATTTAATTTAATAATTAGACTTTAGACTCAAATTTAGAGTTTAGACTTAAATGCAGTACCTAGAATTCAGCTCTCAAGCAATAATTTTCTCAAACGTGTAGTCGCCACTTCTAACTTTAAAATCATAACACTATGTTTTACCTAACCCACTGTGGTTTCTGAAGGATACAATCCGAAACGAGGTAATCCGTCAGAGAACCAAAGTCACCGACTTAGCTCAAAGGATTAGCAAGCTGAAGTGGCAATGGGCTGGCCACATTTCTCGAAGGACGGACAACTGCTGGGGTAGACGTGTCCTCAAGTGGAGGACGCATTTTGGCAAACGTAGTGTGGGTCGCCCATCGGCTAGGTGGAGTGGCGACCTGCGAAAAGCGGCTGGCGGAAACTGGATGAGATGAGCCGAAGTTCGGGCTCTATGGCGTTAATTGGGAGAGGCCTTTGTCCAGCAGTGGACAAACACAGGCTGATGATGATTATGATGACGGTGGTTTCAACGACATACACTGTAGCTCAATTCTTACCTACAGACATCGTTACGTGGCAGACACGTAAATCACAGACGTAATAATATTTTTCAATTTTTGGGCGTATCACATCTTCGTAAGAGGAGCGTGTCTGCTCAGCAGATACGGGCTGCCACCGGCTCGTTATTGTTTTGTGTGTCAGTAGATATGAAAACTGTGTCTGTGCCGTGTCTGTCACGCTACATAACGGATAACGTTGGCAGATGTGCATCAAGCTTAAGAGAGCATATTTTTCTGTCAAAATCGTGGGACAATTAATTACATTTAAAAATAAAAATAAATGATTTAATCAAAATCCGACTGTAAACGTATTTAATATAAACTACTGAACTAATTTTAATGAAATACAAGAGACAACACCGGAAGTCTATAGTCTCAAATATAATCGAATTAGAAATTCGGCGAAATGAGGTAATAAAAAAAACAGTCGAATTTAGAACCTCCTCCATTTAAAAGTCGGTTACAGTGCCACAGAATTAATAATAGTACTCGCCAGTACATTGTAAATTTAACTCAACTAATTTTCATCCCAGCGCATTGCATTAATTACAATACAATTATACGGGCAATATGAAAACGCCATTAAAAGAACAATGATGATTTCAGTAAGGCCTTTAATTTGATGCCTAAATTATATTAGTCAAGGTTGCAAGTTTGTAAGAACTAAGTAATTGTACCAGCCTCAGGCTATTTAATAACTAATTGTACCAAATTAACATTGGTCAATGTTATTTCTACATAATAATGTTATTATTAGTTGGCAATGAAAAACAAACATTACGTAATTGGTATTATAACATCCTACTATAAAACAATTTAGATATTTCCTGTTTTCACCTGGCCGGATGTTATTTTTTAACTAGCTGCCCTCCGCGGCTTTCCCCGCATGCAATTTGCCATCCCCTGCTAAGTACAACTCCTAGGTTAATCAAGGAATATTTTCTCCAAATTTCTAATCTCTAGGTCCACTGGTTTAGGCTGTGGGTCGTCTGTCGGTCAGTATGTCACAGTACTGTTTTATACTATTTTTAAAAAGAGTCAGTAAGACATATTACATTAAAATAGACTAACCAACACTTCACTTTTTATACAGTTGTTAATGATATTCATGAATTTAAATGAGTAGGTAGGTGTTTTTTTTTAAATATAAATATCAACTACAGAAATAAATGTATGAAGTAAAGCACGCGGTAATTAGATTGTGAATCCCTGAACAAGATTAAATTATGTTACTAAGCAGAAACATCTCTTACTGAAATTACAAGTGGGTGGCCGCGAACTAAGACCTCGCATTGTACCATATAAAAACAGAATCCAGATTCAGAATCGGTTTAGAAATACCTGGGATATTCGGTGACATAAATGTAACATAAATAAAAACAACACTCGAATATGTTTGTCACGGCCAGGACTCGAACCTGGGACACTAAGCTTGTAAGGCAGATCCTCTACCAACTGCACCATAGTGTCATCAGAGTGATTAAAAAGACATTGTTTTTTTTTAAGATAGTATACTTTGCCACGCGGTATGACAAGTCTAGGTAGATACGAGTAGACTAAATATTTCACCTAAGAAACACTCTCACAGCCGAGTCCTATATAGGTATTACTTCTACAATGCCTGCACAATAGACTTGTTTTACTGCTAATTCCACAGGTCGTTCTTGCGTACAGTATGTTGTCTCTATCCCAAACAATGCGTTAGATCCAGTGGTTAGTACGGAGTTGGTCTGTAACGAATACTCTGTACCTAATTGCATGTGTATGGTTATTGTTTACAAAAGCGAGCTGTCTCTTGCATGCAGATTTAGACGGAGATCTGGCGACGCGGAAATTTGAGACGTTTTCGAGTTCAGCGCAGATTAACGGTACGGATAAATAAACCACAGTTCTGTGAGATTCGCAATGGTAGTTTTAATCCATATAAATTTAAGTTAGTGATTTTAATTAGAAATATTTAGCTGAAAATAGCTTTAAAAATCACGTCCAATAAAAATAATAACCATATTAGAACACACAAGAATCTAGACACTAACGATGTTATACTGTCTGCAGTTTAAATATTGCTGGCTCCTAGACTAAAAGTGTAAGTCCAAGTCTGTCTCAGGCAGATTTAAATTGCCTCTATTGTAGTGGTTACGCCACATTCTCACGGTCGAAGTGTATTGTGCCTGCTTGTACTATTGAATTATACACCTAACAAATGCCTACTTGCCTATACATAGCTTTAAACCTAATTTTGCTAACGACTTGGTTCATTATGACCATTATTGAAAATGTTGTAATGTTTTACATTTCCAACATATTGGTTAGTTTGTTGTCACTCTATTGAAACATTTAATATGGTTACCAAATAATAAATTTAACTTCTTACACGAGCCCTCCTTTATAATAATGAGTATATGTTGATAATGTTATAACTATATTCATCTCAGTATATGTATACTTGCATATGCACACTATCGTTAATTAATGTTCATGTTCTCGCTTTCTAATCTAAGGTTGCCTGGAAGAGATCGCTGCTTAGTGATAAGGCCGCTGATTGTACTATTTTAAGGTCATTGTTGATGTGCCATAATTTAAGTTTTTTTAGTGCAATAAAGAGTTATCTATCTATCTATCTATCTATCTATATATCCATATATCTATCTATAATTCGATACCAAAACAATAAAAATTGAAGACAAAACATCCCTGACAAAATAACCTTATGTTTATGACAGTTAAAATTAACATAGTTACAAATGATATCTAATTAGCCAATAAGACATATTTTGTTTATTTTAGACATAGATTTCAAGGTGTGTTAATGGCCGAATGAAGGTCCGTTTGTAACTTTACACATATTAAAGTCACTATTATATGACATTGCCTTGAATGGCTGTTGGCAATCGAATGTCAAATGTTTGGTTCCAATAGAATTAAACCCTTGGTAAATATACTTGAGGTGCCGTAGAAATGACGTTGAATTAAAATAAGATTTTGTAACGAGTTTCTAAAGAACAATTTGAGCAGGTATCTTGAAATTATAAGATAACTTTGCAGCCGTAGAAGGATTTTCAGCTCATTTTCAATACGTTAATGTCTCAGGTCATACGATATATTGTATTGAAAAGCATTAAAATTAAGAATTTATTCCCTTCTACACAGTACAAAAAATAATTATTTTCCATGATTTAGAAAGAATTTACATACATTTTCAATCGACATGGCTTTTTCCCACTGGATGACATCAGACGATGTTGACACTGATGGATATGAAGCCACAGAAAAAAAACAGTGTTTCGTCGACCACGATACTTCAAGTTTTTGAGGGGATTTACATCACCGGGAATCAGACCCATAATGAAAAACAACCTAAAATTGTTGAAATTCATAAACACCCAAGGGTACTATTTCACCAGCATTTCATAAACTCATGCAATCACCACTGCTCTGAGAATTCCGCAATAATACCTACTTTTCTATGACCTAATACAAAAACGCAATTTTCCTTCGACTGAGCGCGCACGGACACACATAACTAGAGCGTAATAAATTCTTTGATCGTTTCGTTTCATGTACTTAATGCCAATCGTGTTGTTCCAAGCAAGATATCTGTGTTCGTTGTGTAGGAGTATTGCTACCTATAAAAAAAGCTTGCGTTCTGGTATTTTCACTTCACTACACTCACGTAATTTCACTCAATGTTCTCTATAGAAGCTACTATTAATTATGATCTTAACATAATAAGTATGATAATATATAGACAAAGATTCAATTTTTAAAAACTTTTATTTAACTTTACTTGTATCTATCTATGTTTTTTTGTCTGTCCTTGCAATTCAAATTTCGAGCACTTCCCGATTAGCTATCTGACTGAAACTTTCAGAATTGCTTACAAACAGAAGAAAAGGAAAAAATGTTATAAGTGAAAAGCCAAAAAGAAAAAAAAGAAAAAAGAGGAAAAAAAATATAACTTAAAATCGTATACCTAAGTTAGCAACAAAAAAAATAACCCGTAAAAGTTTTTTTTTATTATACTTATTATTGTTCAAAAGAACTGTTCTTATGTGTACATTAAGTACATACATTTTACTACACAAAAAACACAATTAATTTACGGAATACATTCACACACTTTTATTTTATTTTAGTAAAGAAAACCAAGCGACGATTTACTTCCTACATTTCGAGTATGATCGGGCCAATCTCCGTATGATCGATTGATATTTTGAATAGAGTTCATTTGGCAAGCGCGCTCTCTCGGCTTCAAGTGGATACATAAACCGTAGCCAAGTACAAGTGGTCAAATATCCGGTATCTGGTATCGAATAATCTGCGGAAGCCAGAACGGAAATGACCGTATTTCAAAAATTAAAATATGTATTGTTTTATTTTGCGACTTACTTAGTAAGGAAGATGCGCAGAGAAGCATCGTTGTCTATGGTATTTGATGTATCAATAGGAAAATGTATATGGAGTTTTAATGCTTTTACTTGCTTGTAGTATGAGGTACATCAGAGGCCAGTGATGTCAGAGTTTGTCAGACTGCCCTAGTGTCAGAGATCCTTCTGCCTTTGACATGGCTTAAAGACTGCTTTTGATCAATTATAGCTTAACATGCTTGCCGAAGCACGTAGAGATAGCAATCCGCTTATAACTGAGAATAGTCATTGGTGCGTACCGATATCATAAGAATTCTAACGCGCACTAGCATATCGCTCGAGTACCATCGCTCTCATGTTCGTTATAATACGCGGCAAATGTCAAACTGAGTACTTTTAAACTTGCAAATTTGCTTAACTATAGAAGACAGAGTTTTGAAATAAAAAACGTTGTATAGCAAATTTCATCGACTTTCATAGTTTACTAACTTTAAAAAATATGCATTTATTAAATCGTTTCTGTCTGTTCGCGCATCTCGTTAAAACTACTGGACCGATTGCAATGCAATAGTCACTGTTGTATAGCTTAGGTTTTGACTTAAACACTGGTTTACTTGGTATCTCAATCCGATGAGTAGGAGTCAAACAAATTGATTAAAAAAAAGTGCGGTACTAAGTTTTGAAGTCTAGTTTAGTATACATAGGTACATTTCTTATTTCCGCACTAGTAAAAATAGTTGAGTATCGATAAAATCATAGTGCTAATAGCCGCACTAGTAAAAATTGCTGTGTATCGATAAAATCATAGTGCTAATTTCAGAACTAGTAAAAATTGCTAAGTATCGATATAATCATAATGCTAATTTCCACTCTAGTAAAAATTGCTGTGTATCGATAAAATCATAGTGCTAATTTCAGAACTAGTAAAAATTGCTGAGTATCGATAAAATCATAGTGCTAATTTCCGCACTAGTAAAAATTGCTGAGTATCGATAAAATCATAGCGCTGATTTAATGTCATCGCTCTAAAACGGTGAAGAAAAGACATCGTGGGGAAACTTTTATGACCAAGAACCTTAAAATTCAAGAACGTGTGACATCCACCAACCAACACTGGGCTAACGTGTTATATTATGATGGAGAGCACTACGGCAAACAAAAACAAATATAATCGAAAATAGAAACAAGTAATAACTGTCATGCTTACAGTAAAATGTACCCACGCCTGCTATTATGAAACTCGCTGTTAGTGATGACATAAAAGGAAAAGTCAAACCTTAATTAAGTGTTCACGAAAACTCGATCCCGCACGCAGAATGTACATTACTCCCGACAAAGTACACACAAGATGACAATCAAGTGTCGCCTCGACAATGGCACCATACATCACAGCGTCATTAACGCAGCTAATGCAACACGTATTACTCAACGCGATGTTTGGCACGCCTAGCGCCTGGGGCTGGTAGAGCCGGTTCGCAACCTTGCCTCACCTCCCGCTCACACCACCTCTCTGCCCCTCGATTCACTTTCACTCGCTTTGCCTCGGCCTTCCTCGGCCTCCTACACTGTGAAGACATCAAATTAAAAATAACTAGATGTTAGTAGAACCAGATAGTACTACAAGACTACATCATTAAGTCGACTTGCAATTCTGTCAAGGAAGAATGCAAGCTATTTTGCACGGGAAATTATTAAGAAATACGAAACAATGGATATTGGATAAGGAAGTAGCTGAAAATAGCGAACAGATTGTTAATTAAGTGGTATTTTTCTGACGATGATGAGCTCGTTGATGTCTTTTATTCGAACATAATGATGAAAATGTTAAGACTTGAGGTTTTTATTACCGTGATCTTTTATGCAGTTTTAGTGAATTATTCACAAATATGCATCTATTTTGCATAAGAAACCAATTATTTAGATAGGTAAGTCATAATAAATAACGATAAAAAAATAAGATAAGGTCGTTTTTAAAAGCTTTTATTTAACTTCACTTGCATCATGTATGTATTTCTGTTCTGGAATCTTTTAACTTAAATTACGAGCATTTCCCGATTAGCTATCCGGCTGAAACTTTCAGGATAGCTACGACAAAGCTTGAAAAAATCTTAAAAGTTTTTTATTTTGTAATTAATCTTATTCTTTCTTTGTCGATGATGCGCGCGTTGATGTCTTTTGAATGACTGTACTTTTATGACATCATCATGGAATTAAAGATTACTTCTTTTTTTATAAAATACATCTACGAGTACGTCTACACTAATATTATGAAGACAAAAGATTTTTTGTATGATTGTATGTTGTTTGTTTGTAATGGACAAAACTCAAAATATACAGAACCGGAAAAAAAAACACCTATAGATAGCTACATTATCGGCGAGTAACATTTCATCACGCTGTTACTGCTCGAACACACCATCTCTAAGATTCACATGAACAAATTGTCTTCGCCTTAATTAATAGAGACTAAGAAAAGATGTGGTACGATTACAGAAGATAAAAAGGATTACAAAATTCAAATATGAACTAACAGTCTGTAATAAACTAAAATGGAGATGGACATACGCTAAGAGGAAAGAAAAATAGACTTAAATTATAACAGAATGGTACCCAAGGGATAGCAAAAGAAACAGAGGTAGAAAAATAAAAATATGGAAAGATGACATTAAGAAAGTAGGGGGCCCAGAATGAACTCAAACTGCAAGGAATAGAATATGGAAATCTTTAGCCTTTGTCGAAAGGCAAGCTGTTACAGATGATTAAGGGAGAACGTTTGTCGATGTATAAAGAATGTATATAAACACATAATATAATTAATTGATAATTAGGATTTGTACATCCACTGTAAATCAATAAAGGCTTATTTATTTATTTTTAAGTAAATTGCTAATGGACACATCCGAATTCTGTCGTATATTGTATGATGGAATACTCCAATACTAAAGCTAATATTTAACTTTTTAAAGTTTTATTTCTATTCAGAATGACTTGTCCAACGTTTTCAGTATAGATAGAACTATGTGGACTTCTCGTGTCAGAGATTATCAGGCTGTCCAAGGCTTAATAATAGTTAGCAACTAGATCCGAATGTAAAACTTTAACATGAGAGCACGTCAAAGTTTTACAACAGAAAGGTGAAGCCCGAGGATCGATGGCACATAATTTAACATCACTTTTAAGTTTTAAACGTTCGCGATTCGAACATATACCTCGTTAATTATTTAAACGGGACTTAATCGCGCTGAAAACTTTCTTTATTTATCTCGAACGTTTCGATCAAGTTGTATTGATCAACACAAGAAGACTGAAGTAGCGGGTGTCAGCGTCGAGAAGGGCGAGCGTTGTCTCCAACTATCCGCATTTTATTTTATAAAAAATCCGGATTGTGACGACACAAAACACTAACGACATCTGCAGATTTCTTCTGACATTAACCGCAAAGCGAACGATTGCTTATTACGGAATTCCACGACGCAGCCATCTTGAAACCATCCTCCCGGTTGAAAATTAACGTCGAGGTTAATAAAATAACCGTTGGGGTAGACGTGTTCTTGAGTGGAGACCGCGGCTCGGTAAACGTAGTGTAGGGCACCCTCCAGTTAGATGGAGCAACGATAATAATATACGCAAAGTGGATGGCAGTAGTGGAAGAGAAGAGCCAATGGCGTGCTGATACACGGGCTGGTGATGATGTAATAAAATAACATATAATTAACTATAACATAACTTAATTTAAAAAAATGGGGCCGGGAATCTAACCCGGTGTCATTTGATTGTATTACGACCACACCCTCTCTCAAACTAGAACTTAGTTTTTTAGAAGTGAATATGCTTGTTGTACATACCTACTGCTTAAGTTACGAAGAATTAGTAAACTATACCTAGCGGCACGTAAGTCTAGCGGTGAACGGAGATCTTGGCACAGTTCGTTCACCGCTAGACTTACGTGCCACTAGCTACGTATACTTATGTATTCATTAAAGATTGAAAGGCCTTGTAACGTTTGTGCATTAGTCATTATACTATTTTAGAGCTCCAATAATCTCAAAAACGTGACACTTTAGAATACGAGCGTACTAACATGTATATTTTTCTCAATTACATATGTGTCTTCTACTCAATTTATCGGTATTATTAATTACTTGTAGGAAAGCAAGGCTGCATACCTAGTAAAATGTTATATCCCCGTTAGCTTGAACATACAATCAAACTTTCGCATTTATACCATTAAAATGGCATGATTTTCTATCATCGTTATAAATTTAATTGTTTTGGAGTGTCTTGACCCATGTGACGGGTCTCGAAAACAAAAATGGCCGCGCTGCATAAGTGGGGACCGGTTTATACAAATGGCATAGCTACCAGATATAAAACCTACGGAAGAGTCCACGTTAAATGTCACTTGTTAGCCTTCTTCGGCTCACACAAACATCTACTGGTTTGGATCATGTTCTATTAATACTAGAGACGTAGTTTTATGTTTTCGTGTGGACGCAGACATGTGTTTTGTAGGAGGGTACACGAAAATCCGTATGTTTGTCAGTCAGGGATTACAATGGGTCTATGTTTATTGACCAAGCGAGCGGGAAGCGCGAGCGAAGCGTCTCTGTTTCAGCTTCGCCAAAAATTCTTTCGTATGTCCGGATTTCCGACTGTTCTCCTCTACAGGTCGCATTTCTCAACCGATCTAGACGAAACTTGGTATATACGTTACGAGTTTTTTTTTTATTTGTCCGGGATTTTTGATTGTGAGGGGGGGGGGGTGGGTATCTTCTCCCAAACTTAGGGTAAAAAGGGGGCTACTGAATATCTCCGCCATATAAATACGATTTCGATGGTTCTTTTTTCATTTGAAAGGTAGTAATAGTAATTTGGTGAAGATCTGATGAGGATCTTTGGTGTGATGAGCTGAATAGCTCCTCGAAATGCAGTAAAATTTCTCATTTTTAGGTTTCTTCCAGTGGAATCAGCCCTCTACCTACTAGGTAGAGATTGATGGAGCACCTAGGTTATTAATGTTAGTATTACAATAAGGTTACTAGATGGCGCTACTGTGCACCGCTAGATTGTTTGTTGCAAAAAAGTTTGTACGCGCTAGGTCTACAGCTCATAGAGCCACTAGTTATAGAATAATTTGTAAAGTGACTAAACATAAGGTACTAACTCGTATTTTAAAACCATAGATGGAGACACCGGTATACACTCACGTCGAAATATGTTAACCCTCTTATCTCTTCTTCTTTGAACTCACGCAAAGTTCTCCGTATTCTATAACAAACTCTGAAATAATACTAAAATATCTTAGAAAATAAATGAGGTAGAAAGTTCTAATGTTTCATAAAAGAAAAGAACAAAACTGTTGTTACTCTCGCAGATTGGTAATATTATTATTTTGTTACCAAGAATTACAAAACTGGACAAATGCGAGTTAAATTTGCGTGGAGCGTGTTCCGATGAATATACTATCTCAAAATATTGAGAGATTTACCAAGTTTAGGACCATAGACTTCTTTTGTGTAATCTATGCGTAAATAAGTATTTCTGTATTTTTTAAAAGGTTTCTGGGATAGGTGGGTTGATGGACAATTCACTTAAATGGTCAATTCACTTAAAAATATTGATTTTATAATTATTTATTGCAAACCCTCACAATAAGCCCTTTTATTTGATATGTCACACGGTACAGTCTGCATTTTCTTTTTATTTGCTAATATGGGGTATATTCAAAATATTTTTTCTTTTGTTACGCGTCCATGTTTGGGTCATAGAAATAAATAATGTGTACCAAACTTTTACTTAATTGTTCAAGTAGATTCGGAACAAATTGAAAAACGGACAGACAAACGAGTGATCCTATAAGGCTTCTTTTTTTCATTCAAACGTTTGGAACCCTATAAATCTGTTTAGCGATGTAGATGTTGGTTTAAATCAGTTTTATCTTAAAGAGATTTGTATTTTACAAAACTCTTTAAGATAAAGCTGATTTATAGAAAGCATCCTCATCACAGTTTTACACAAAGTAACTGCTCAAAAGTTTCTTCAGGTTCATAAAACCCACAAATTATGTAAAATAGTGAAGTGGTTATCAAATTAACGTTTTCCTAGTGATTCCAATTAGTGGAACAGCCGCGGGTTTCTGCGTTCTCATTCATTGGGTACACGCCACTATGAAAGGTAACATAGTCACTGATTCTCCGCAGCTCTTACCGCTGGAAAATCAAAATAATTACTTCGTTTAAAATACAGCGCAGGATTTAATTAACTATCGTTTTACTAAACGTTATACGAAGAGCTCTATTTTATCTTAATTAAAACGTTTCTGCCCTACTAAAATATTAGTTTTAGACATATTATTTTATCTTAGACTCAAAGAAACAAACTGAAATGCGAAAGATGTAATCTCATTTTTTACCCGACTAAGGCGAAGCAAGGGAAGAATAATGAGTTTAACAGTATATGCATATATTTAGGTGTGCATATAGGTTGTGGATGTTCCACCATAGCGTTGCCCCTATTGGTCCACTTTTAACAAGCGAAGTATCAATCAATTCTTCTTCAGGTAAAAAGTGTCAAAGGTTTTTACCCGACTTCGGCGTAGCAATTGAGAAGTTACGTGTTCAAAGCTCAAACTAAATTCTTGGTCCGATTTTGAGAAGCGAGGTATCAATCGATTCGTGTTCATTGCAAAAGTGTCGTGCTATTTTTTACCCGACCGTAGTAGGGTTTTAGTTTTGAACTTACGTCTTGTTATTGTAATCTGTCTGTATTTTAAAGCTTCCAGATTTAGAAATCCAGTAACCTCAGGATCTTTTTAATGAAATCTGTAAAGAACAATATCTCAGTAATTTATTGCAGCTCGAATATTAGCTAAGTTTTAAAGTTATAGCACAGCATAACAAAAGTTTTACATCCAGCGCCCAAGTGGGTGTCGACGCCAAAAATCGTTACAAATCTTTTACCATTTGAGTAACAACGTAGAAAATATTTCTGGCCGAGTCGTTTGGACTTGCTCGAGCAAAAATGGTTTAACTTGCTAACTTTGATACGAAATAGGTAACAGCCGGTTCTTTAATAACAAAATTATACTTGCGTTCGTAAAGGTAAACTGCTAAGTTTGCGCCGTTTTATTAGAAGGTAAATGGAGGGAGAAAAATTACGCACCATCTGTCGACGAGCAGGTAAAGCGTAACACCAAAATAGTCCACAAAACTTTTGCCGGAATTTGGCACGTATTATTGACTGAATAACGAACATGACAGACAAAATTTAGGAACATTGGGAACCTTTTCATTTGCTAGTTTTTAACTGTTGTTTGTTATTTGTTTGTCGTATGAGGCAGTGCTGGCCTCTGTTGATGTCAGTTTGTCAGGCCACCCGAGGGCCTCTGACATGGCTTAAAGACTGCTATTAATCAATAACAGCTGGGACCGACAGCTTAACGTGGCCTCCGAAGTACGGAGCGATGGAAAACCGCACATAACTTAGAAAAGTCATTGGTGCGGAGCCTAGGTTTTGAACCCGGTATCGTTGGATTCTAAATTGCACTATAGAACCATTAGGCCACCATCGCAGGTATAGTAATTTAGCAATAACCATATCATTTTAGGTTTTGATGTCTACCCACAATTGATATTCGGTTAACATTTCACTTCATACATATTTATATTCATCATTCATAAGTGCTCATTACCTAAGCTAACTTGATCCTAACTTGAAAGTTGTTTAGCAAAGAAAGGACAACATAACTTAGCCAAGAATTTATTCTGTATAAGTGCTTCCGGGCTTCAAAGCCGCCTGACTTGTCTAACAACCATGTTGTCTGTGGTGTGGTGAATGTTATAACTTGTAGTAAAAACTGAGAATCATAATTACGAGACATGGAAAAAAGCATATCTAAAACAGAATAATGACTCGATGAAATATTAAAAAAACCATACTGTTTTCACTCAGCTACATTTGATGTATTTCATTCACATTAAAAAAAACCGCGACCTCTTTTCTTTGGGGTTACGAAAGTTTACTAAGTTTATAATTGATCTGAGGTAGTTAGTAGGTAAGTAATCGAAAAATAAAGAAATAATCTTCAGTAGGTTTATCAGAAAAAACTATGTACATTATAGAAATAACAGCGTATATGTTTCTCCACTCAAAAATACTAGTCAATAATTTAAAGCAATTAATTAACGTTGAAAAAAAAACAAGTGCTAGTTCAATTCGCGTGTAGAAGGTTCCGTGCCCTTAATATACAATATTGAGAGATATCACAATATTTAAAGATTTACCTGCTTATTTTAAAGACCATAGACTTTTCATAGGTTTTCCTGTATCTGCGGTTTTTTTTTTCAAAGTTTTATTCTCAGTAGTTTCGGATATAAGGTCGAAATTCAAATATTTTCTTAAATAACTTTAAAACCCTATTAAAACCATTTATTTTAAGATTTAGAAAAGTATAGTACGGTGAGTAGACGGTGAGTATTCAAATTGATAGCAAACATAAGAACAAACTGTCATTGTCAAAATCACTAGCGGAGTGTCACATCATTGGCTACGGGGCAGCCATCTTGTGATACGGACTATGATGGAGGCCCTACTCTAAGCCGTCATATATTTTAAACCCTCACAACAAGCCCTTTCATTTGATATGTCATGCGGTACAGTTTGCAAAACTTATTTGTTATTAATTTTCTATTCCCGCCTCTAAAATAACTCCCGTATTCTAAATTTAAACTATTAAATTTTGACACGTTTGGGTCACAGAAATTAATAAAATATACCAAATTTCAACTTATTCAGTAGATCCAGAGCACATTAGCTGTGACAGAAACATTCACACGAGTGATCGTATAAGGGTTCATTATTTTTAAATTTGGAGGTATGGAACCCTGAAAACGTACGCCTAAAGAACCAGCAGTTGTCGACGCAAGTGCACATAAGAGACCAGCGGCCACACTTTCAATTTTGCGACTTGGCGACCTCGGCCTGCCACGCCTCGCCAGTCACATAGCCTAGTACAGCCTAGTACGGTACTAGGCTAGTCGTGATCTAAACTTGCCAACACTTGCAAGTAACCGAAGTTGGGTACAAGTCAGCATGCGTAATGAAAGATAATGCTGTAGGACAAGACAACGCGCCTATAAGCCTAACGTAAATAAAATGAAGCGAACAGTCCTATTACCCGACTGCCCGATATGTTTTTGGGTTGTATGTATGTGGGTAATATGTTTGCATATTCCTTTGGCGCACTCTAGAGCCTGAACTGCTTCAGAACTAAAAAGAGGCAATCAAGTAGCTGATTCCACCAAAAGATAAATAAAATGCATGATTCCTTCGAGTGCATCTTATAGCTTGTTTATCTCTTTTTAGTTTTATCCGCAGTCGGATTTTTTAATTTATTTATTTAAACACATAATCGTCAGAGGTCAACCGACGAATCCAACTCGGATGGGCAGCGTTCGGGAAAATACGCCATATCTTCTCGTCGCAGATACCGCGGAGCCTCAAGACGAAAGTTTATAATCAGTGCGTGTTGCCAGTGATGACATACGGCACTGAGACGTGGTCGCTAACTATTGGTCTCATACAAAAGCTCAGAGTTGCGCAGCGTGCAATGGAGAGAGCTATGCTCGATGTTTCACTACGTGATAGAATCAGAAATGAGGAAATCCGTAGAAGAACGAAGGTTACCGACATAGCTCTCAGAGTTTGCAAATTGAAGTGGCAATGGGCAGGCCATATAGTTTGTAGAACCGACAACCGCTGGGGAATAAAGGTTCTCGAATGGCGACCACGAACAAGCAAGCGAAGTGTGGGGAGACCCCCCACACGATGGACCGACGACAGTGTAGCCATCGCAGGAAGTCGGTGGATGGAGGTGGCACAAGATCGCTCGTCATGGCGCTCTTTGGGGGAGGCCTATGTTCAGCAGTGGACTTCGAAAGGCTGACATGATGACGATGATGATGAATCATCAGATGCGAACTATCCCATCAATTTCTTACGGTTCAATTCATTCATTCAATTATTAAATCTGTATCAATCTCGTTCAACTAACAAGACCAAATTTAAAGGCGTAATAAGTACAAAATCAAGCTTGATTTCAATAAAACCCGAACCTAAATTCTCGTTTTCAATCAGCTTAAAATATAAATCTCATTACCCGATGAAAATACTTCAAAGCTTTTTAGACCGACCGAAAACATTTCCTCATAAAAATGTTTCGTACAAAGCATTATTGTAATAATTCTTAGGCTTTTCAGGGTATTATTCAAGTTGTAACAAGGTCTACAATGAAGTAGAATACCTACAAAAAATGTGGCGACTTTTATGAATTCTCGCTTCAGTGTCTACATTAATTCTTACGGAGAAAAGAAGACATGAGCGTGGGAAAATCCGTACTGTGTCCCATTACACCGAAACAAAAATAAATCGAGTATTCTGTGAAAATGAAAAAAACAAACTCGCATTTGAGAAGGTCGAATATCATAAGAGATACGAGCCCACTCTTTGTGTTATTTCTGCTGATATTTTCTCGCGTTAAACGAAGTAGCACAAATATGGTATTCTCCAAAAAAATATTTCTGTGTATGTTATACTGGAAGTAACATCTTTAGATTTACTAAGCTTGTACTTCCATCTTCTAAAATAAATAGGTATGCCTTCAAAAACTTGATCTCTTCTGTGAACCTACATAACGTACGGCAATGTGAGGCAGGTAACTCAGGTTTATATTGTTACTAATTACTAGTCAGACGTTTGGTCGTCTCAATAAGCTACTCTTTGATTTCGAAAAAGCGTGCAGTCACGCTGTCG
This sequence comes from Alsophila aescularia, assembly GCA_946251855.1. NCBI lineage: Eukaryota > Metazoa > Arthropoda > Insecta > Lepidoptera > Geometridae > Alsophila > Alsophila aescularia. The sequence goes on from OX276379.1 coordinate 46,411,164, forward strand.
ATTGCCAATGTCATTAACAAAGAAGAGCGTGTCCGGTGGTGCGGACGCCCGGCGTTGCCCAGCCGCCGCGCCGCCCGCCCGCCTTTGTGGATTCTCGATTCGTCACGGGCCACACCGGGCCTGTTCATCCGAGCCTGTGCTCCAACTAATGGGAAACGCTTCACAATGAACGAGGAAATTCCGGTGTACGATGCCACCTGCCTCTTGTCCAATTATTTTTGCAAATCACTGCACGCGGAGCCTTTGTTGCTAATTGGTGAATCCGTTTAAACGATACTCGTGTTTCTGAGTTTTACGAAGTAAAATTATATCTACATACATCTACACTAATATTAAACGAGTAAAGAGGAAATATTTGATTTTTGCATTGTATTTTTGTATGCTTGTTTGTAATGAATACTTAAACTCAAAAATACAGAACCGATTTTAAAAATTCTTTCATTTTTAGAAAGCTATATTATCAGCGAGTAATAAGGGCAGTACTTTATTTTACAACAATTTAGAGATCCTTACGAAAATTGCAATAATGTAACCCAGGGTACCAAAAAACCCGCCGGCCAGGTGGAGTGACGACTTGCGAAAAACGGCTGGCAGGAACTGGATGAGAAGAGCCGAAGATCGGGCTCAGTGGCGTTCAGTAGGAGAGGCCTACGTCCAGCTGTGAACATAGGCTGATGATGATGATGATGATGATGAAGGAACGGAATGACATGTTTCCGTGGAGACGAAACAATAACAAATCTATGAAGTACGTGAGTTATAATACAGTTGTCTATGGTCAAAAGCACTATTTTTGTTGCTGTGAATGATTTTGAATTACGCTTACAGATGTTTTTTTTTTAAAGTTACAACGGTTATAAAAATGCTAAAAGTAAGAAAAATGCCACGGTGTAAGCGCTACCCGTGCGAAGCCGTGGCGCGTCACTACTTCATAGATAAGGCTAAAAGGTAGGCAGTTTAATAAATATAGCTTTGATAAATATTGTACGTACTTATCTGTAATGGGTGCTACAAAAACAACACGCATATACAGGAATACCATAAAATAACTACAATAGTTTGAATGGATGATACGATTATATTAAATTGATTGAATATTACTTACTGAAAATATTCATAATGCTTCCAATATTTATATGTAACTTTTCCATTAGATTATAAGGTTTACCGAGTCCATTCTTTATTATTTGAAACTTGTGCGTCCTGGGTATTAGAAAAAGAAAATAAAAAGGTTTACAAGCAATTTTCTGCCAAGGAACGTTCGCATTTAGACTTGGGCAAAACAAACTAATTCAACATTTGAAACTTTAATCAACTTTCAAACTGCTAGCTTTTTAAAAGTTTATTCAGGCTGCTTGACTTTTGCCGCCTTCAACTTCAAGAAAAAGTTGATGTGAGGTAACTTTTGACAGAATTTCCCGTTTAAATATTATTATTTTCGTTTCAAAACCACTAAAACTTAAGAGCAATCGTGTTGAGCTGTATCACAGAATAAGTAGTAGCCGTCATATTACATAAAATGTAGTAAATAGGCCTTAAGCGCGGAATCATAGGCATGCCCAGTAAATGTAACAAATGGAAAGTAATCTTTCTAGCTCTACCAATGAACCACTTGAAATAATCTAAGATAATATAAGGACACCTATTATAATAGGGCAGGGCCTGCAGTCTCGACATCGTTAGAGATTGCTTTACAACCGAAGTCAGTCGCAAAGTTCGATTATAATGAAATTTCGTGGTCTCTACCAAATAGCGATGTCAGTCATGAACAATGTTAGTACAGATACCGGTGACAGTCGATAGCTTTTGACAATAACTGTCAAAGCTAACGATTTTCATCGGTTTATGTACCGATTTTGGTTGTTAGGTGTCCGGCGGACGGTGAATATTCCTTATTTATATGCAAAATAGAATTTTCGTTTATATTTCGTTTCAGGTAAGTATTTTGATAACAAAATACTGTTGGGGACCTAGATAAACTGTATCCAAATCCGAATAATATCATTTCATTGTGGAAATATGCTCCAATTACAAATTATTTTGGTATTACGTTTGTTACGAAAAATTTCCCTCCGCCGACCCTTTAAGCAATGACATAGACTTGTGTTTCAGAGAAACTCCCACCATTGCTCTCTACGTATTTCGCTGAACGACCTTAGGTCGACTAGACTGACCGTGAGTGTCCACGTTTTGGCTCCATTGTGTCATGGCTAGGTATGCATGGCATGGTAGGACGCACTGATTGAAGAATTTTGTCTCGAAGCACTGTAATATGAATGATTAGAGAACTTGACGAAGCTTGCTGATTTCTCCTCAGCTGCGCCTAACTGCATTCTGCTAATGGCTTACTTTTCAAAATTGGTCTTTCCCAAATGCAATATTTGCTCTAGGTATACATATTTTTGACAACTTCGAAAGGTACAATGATTGCAATCGGTTCCGGGTCAATCAGATCGTTAATCATGATCATATCTTGACCTATCATATCATCCGAGACCTGTCCGCCGAGACTGCTCAGCATAAATAGCCATAATGACGATTTCATAGGCAAATAGCAAGTGTGAGATGTTCTCGTCATTGACATTAATGCCGATTCCTTTCTAATAAATCGTCTTAAACATATCTTCCTGGGCATTCGTAGACAGTTTCGGGGGTATTTTTCTGTCTCACTCCCCTTCGTAGTTTGATTTGTTTAGAATGCTGGTTTTGTACTTGGACACTCATGGTCGCAGAGTCATAAAGACATCTCGGCACTTCGCCATTATAACAGAAAGTTCAATTTGTCTTGAAGTAACGATAAAATAATTCTTACTCCAAACACTTTTATGGAAAGAAACGCAAAGAATGTTGTTCAGTAGATATTTCCGCCAAAATTGCTACGTCAAGAGAAATAAATAGAATCAATTATAGTACCTATGTCAAGGTATACAATTGTTGTGTCAAATGCTTGATTACAAAATTTTAATTATGTCAATGTAAATATAACAATTTAATTAATATATACATTTTACTTTATCCTTGATCCTTAATTTTTATTTATTATTTTTATTATTATTCAGCCATGGTCATCCCACTGCAGGGCAAAGGCCTCCCTACCCTCTTTCCACTCCTCTCGCTTGAAAGATTTCTGAGGCCAATCCTTCCAATAGGCGTCTAGCTCGTCCCGCCATCTCCGTCTGGGCCTGCCGCGATGTCGTCTAACGTTGTGTGGGATCCACTCAGTGGTGAGTCTTGCCCACAGCTCGTCTGACATTCGGCAGACGTTCCATTTAAGGCTTGCGGCTTTTTGACCAACTTCAGCGATCTGCGTTTTGGAGCGTAGTATGCTATTCTTTATGCGGTCTGATAACCGGACACCTATACTGCGCTCCATAGCTCGCTGGCAGTGATCCTTAAAAGTATTTAAAAAAAAACTTTCTGTTAAACACGCCTTAAGTTTTTTCCGGAACATTCTATGAGAAAGCTCTTTGAACGACATCGCCAGTTTATTATAAACAGTGATACACTTGGAATAGCATTTTTTATGAAACAGTGCCAATGTCGGATGTTGCCTGAGAAAAAGTGTATATGTCCATTTTAAACACATCTCTAACTTTGGTGAACAGATCAAAATACTGCTATATATATCACAAACAAATAGATGTAGATTCAAGTAAGCGTTAAGATTAGAAGATCTTTAAATAATGGCTTGCAGGCCTCGTATTGTCGACACGGATATGCAATAAAGAGATATAATATGCACACCTCTAGCACAGTACATATATAGTCTATATTATGTACTGTGCGTCTAGTAGGTATATGATTTATGACAGTGATACATACTAATAACCTTGTTAATTATCTCGTTTAAGTTCTACAAACCCGCGACAGATGGCTAAACAGACAGACTGATAGACAGCCCCTTAACAGTAAGGCTCCATCGGTAAACTGTGAAAACCCTAAGCTACGGCTACACACTGATGATACCTACGCAATTCCACTCCAAGATTATCATGTAAGCTTCTCCTGCTTAGGCTTTTTCAATGAGCCAATTGCCTGTAGGTAAATAAATTTAGTTTCTTTTATATAAAACAGATGGCGTTGTAATGCTATACGACGTATTTGTAAAATTTATATTGCCCACATCTAAATAATACCTAAAGTTGGTTTTTCCTTTAGTTTTTTGAGTACATATAACATGCAAAGTGTTTCACAAATAGATCTTGTATTGTAAAACTAAGTTGTAACAAAAATTAGCAAATACAATTATTATAAACATACAAAAACCCGACTGAGAACCAAACTATTGAATACGAGCTGACCGCCCGAAAAAATAATCACGATAATATTATAAACTTAGTCGAAAGTTTGTATGTATGCATGGGTGTGTAGGTGTATTATGCCAAGCAGTATATTTGTCACTTCTTCATGGCTGAACGGATTTGCATGAAATTTGGTATGGAGCTAGCTTATACCCTGGAATAACACATAGGTTACATTTTATTCCGGAAAATGCACGATCCTAAAGGACGTGGGTGAAACCACGGAGCGCAGCTAGTATTTATATAAATTTAATGTTTCTTATTTACTTGCATATTTTACTTTAATAATCTAAAATAGTATATTTTGTAAGAAGCTTAAAAGACTTGCACTTGCAATTGATAGTTAATAAATAAAATTAATATATATATTTTTGAAATGGCATTCTAAAAACTTTCATTTTGATACCTCACTCGATACTTTTTAGTCATTTTTTGTTCCGTCGGAAATACAATATGGTAGCTGTAAGCTGCCGTGTTAGTTTTCTTTATACTTCATAATTATATCATATAGCACTCCCGTGACCAAGACGAATCCAATGATACCTCATTTATCAAAATCCAGTAATCCGTTTAGGCTGTGGGACACGCCTAAGAAACTTACCAACAAACAAACATACATACAACCCAAAAACATAACCCTCCGTGCAGTCGGGTTCATGCCGTTGTGGGGTAATACGTGTTCATGCCGTGGCTACATGTAAAAACATAGTACGCCATACATTTCCAACTGGTGTCATTATGATCACAGTGGAAGAAGTGAGAGTGAAGTGAATCTGAGAGTAAGTTCCTTGCATTTTATAGAGTACAACGCCATGTTATACTTAAGAGTTTTTTCATAAGAAAACGCCTCCTTTTATGTTTTTTTTATAGCATTTAACGCCTGCTTAGCGTAAATATATAAAATAATTTTCTAATTAAAAAAATTGTATCATGGACGAGATTCGAACTCGCATACTGTGCTTCAGCGCGGTACATGCCTTTACCAATTCGGCTACCGAGACCTATCATAAAATATAGATTTGGGAGGTGTTATCTTTCAGACACGAAGTTAATCAATATTAGCCGTGTTTGGTTGGTTAGTTCGTAATACTACCAATAGATAGCGTTACCGTCCCCATAAGATGGGTTCAAAAGAAACTAGTGGAAAGATTTGGATGACGACGCATAGTTTTCGGTATCCGAATCGTCGAAGGCACGGACGAGATTCGTACTCGCATACCTAGAGTTCGAATCTAGTCCGTGATCCAAATTTTTCCATTAGAAAATTATTAAAACGCCTCATTGTTTGAAAATCCCTTCTGTAGCACACTGTGAGCCCGAGCATTTCTCCACCGCTCCACTATATAATATGGAGCTCTTGCCTGAGTAACCAACGTGGCTCCTTGAAAGTTATTTAACTTAATTAGGCTCTAGACAACGACGATGCAACTAAACTTATGCGCAGACTGTTATTGAAATGAATTGAGACGTAGGTATTTTCTTGAATTAATTTTGCTTGCAAATGGAGGAAATTTCCAGAATGACTACATTGTAACCAATTTGATTGAACCTCGAACAAGGTATCGCGCTCTCAAGACCTGTAGCTATCGTGGTTTAGCCTAATGAATTTTCGTTTTAGTTTGTCTCTATTAAGCTTGAGAACAACATAATAAAACATATGACATGGAACATCATGTTTTATTATGTGACCCTGTACAAGGAATTTTATTTTTACCCGACTAAGGCGAAGCAAGGGAAGGATAATCAGTTTAACAGTCTATGTATGTAAATATGTGGATGTTCCACCATAGCGTCTTTTATTTATTCTGTGCTATTGGTCCGATTTTGACACGCGAGGTATCAATCGATTAATATTCAGGTATAGTGTCATTTTTTTACCCGACTAATGCAAATCAAAGGAAGGGTTATGTTATCAAACTAAAAATTTGTTTCTATTTTGACAACCGAAGTATCAATCGATTCGTCTTCATCACAAGTGTCTTAGGCTAATTTTTACCCTACCGTAGTCGGGTTTTACTTTTTGAACTTATATCTTGATATTAATGTTAAATTATGCCAAGCAGTATTGATGGATTGTAATTCGGTTTCCTGAGATGGATTTTGTGAGTGAAGTCCAGTACCATTTTAATTCTGTGGCTTTAACCAAAAATAAGATAATAAAAATATGAAAAACGTAACTATTACACGTATTTCAGTTTTTTTGCAAAACCAACCCATAGACATGACCGAGGGATGAGTAACTGTGCGGCAGCATTGAATTATTTTAATTGAGAATAGTTGTAATAACGAGAGTAGGATGAGAGTAGAAACAGGCAACGCCGTGAGGGCTTCAAATAGCAATAGATAAGACTAAGTGTGAAAATCTCGGGTAAGCAGTTTTGCACAAAGCAACAAAATGTACTTAAAAACAACCGCAAATACGAATGTTATAAGTAAATGTATAACATTCTAATCCTCAATGCGAGTATTTTCAAAGTCGACGTTAACTAAAGTAGAACAAGGTGAACTAATTAAAGCGTTGAATATTTTGGTCACACTCTACCATACCCGAACTTAGTTTAGCATTCTTAAGCAGATGACGTTACTTAACTGTTCAAGTTACATGACTCAGACGAAATATTTAAGTATTGCTTGTAGAGTTTAGTTCGGTTTTTAATAAGTTTGAAACTTGTGCTGAAACAAATAACTTAAATAGTTATTAACTTATTTCATTAACTTTATTTTGATAATGAATCAAGGAGCGCTTTTCCATGCAACAATAATAATTATCTTTTTATTTCGTGAAGGAGTTTTCGTTTCAAATGCAGTCAATTGAATTTAAAGTAAGAATAGTAAGATTACGATGTTTTTATTTAAAAAACAAACATAATGATCATAATTATTATATATGTATACAATTATATTATATGTTGATAATATAATTAATTGCTATGTTATGATAATTTCGTTGTAGCAACGGTGCATACAAAATTAAAAACACAAATTAATACAAAAAATTATTACGCTCTGTTGGAAAAAGTATCAAGTCGTGCTTGTTTGAGTTAACAAAATACAAACTACATACCCGAACAAAATACAAACTACATATCTAAATAAATACATTATGCACATAATGTCTACAATACAAAACACACAAATACAAATATTTTACTACTACGTACAAAAATCTGTTCGTTTGTCATTACATGGCCTAGTAATATGTCCAAAATAAGAGCAGAAGGTATTTTATTTTTTCGATAATTCTAAGTTGGATAACGCTAAGTCAATTGCCGAAATTGTATTTTTAAATAAAAATGCTAAAAATACGATTTTTGCTTAAGTTTCGTGTTTTTTCTTCAGGAAACGATTGTAGTTTCAGCGCTTCAATCAACTGCGCTCGTGATCAGCTGCGTCCAACCAGAGCCTCCCAGCTTGCTAGCAGTATTGCACCGTTGAATTAAAATACTGCTTCTCTACAGCAATTTAATACCAATATCAATCAGGCACTCTGACTAGAATGAATAGAATATGGTGTCTTGAAGATTATGAGCAAGGTATTGAAAAATATTGAGATTTCTCAAACTTATTGCATCATTGGAATTGAACGCAAGAATTTCAGTATTGTCTCGAGCTGCTGTCGATTTCAGCTGACGAAGTACATGCACGATATTTTCATATTATATCGATGCGGCTCGAGTGGCTCGAGCTTATATTAAAATTGAAGTAAGATTTCTCTGAGAAATACTCGCTATATTGGGAAAATCCGTGACGTCGTTCTCGACTAGCATTGTGTCATATCGGAGACACGAGATTTTTGTAGCCCACAATCAATCAATCAAATAAATTTATAAAAGTTATGTGACTCTACCATCGGATTCGGAATATAACCATACAAGACGAACCGGCAAGAATGCCGATGGCGTAATATAGGATATGAAATTTTATTTAACTATACAGTATCTGGCTTCTGACTAGTGATATTTGAATGACGTGTAAATTTGATCGAAAATTGTGTGTATTTATCTTCCATACTAGTTGTGGCCGCGGCTTTACCCGCGTGGTCATTCTCCCGGGTTAAAAGTCACCTATGTATTATTCCAGTACCTATAAAGTACAAGTACATTTCATGAAAATAAGTTAAATAGTTTTTTATCGGTTGCTCGTCTTCTACTATCGAATGAGATACACCAGATTTTAAGTCAAAACCTAATCTATCCATATCCAACAGTCAAACCGCATTTCAATCGGTCAAGTGGTTTTTACGTAATGGCGCACATACGAACAGATGGACAAACAGAGAGACAGAATTGAATTACTTTGTTACTGCTCTATTAAAAGTATACCTAGATATTACAAAAAATATAATTATAAAGGTAAATCACCTATCCAGAAATAAAAAGATTTGGGATACAATTATACATAGAAACGTATAAAACAATATGCAAGTACTTATTTTGGATACAATCATCACATAGAAACGTATAACACTATGCAAGTACTTATTTTGGATACAATCATCACATAGAAACGTATAACACTATGCAATTACTTATTTTGGATACAATCATCACATAGAAACGTATAACACTATGCAATTACTTATTTTGGATACAATCATCACATAGAAACGTATAACACTATGCAAGTACTTATTTTGGATACAATTATCACATAGAAACTTATAACACTATGCAAGTACTTATTTTGGATACAATTATCACATACAAACGTATAACACTATGCAAATACTTATTTTGGATACAATTATCACATAGAAACTTATAACACTATGCAAGTACTTATTTTGGATACAATCATCACATAGAAACGTATAAAACTATGCAAGTACTTATTTTGGATACAATTATCACATAGAAACTTATAACACTATGCAAGTACTTATTTTGGATACAATTATCACATAGAAACTTATAACACTATGCAAGTACTTATTTTGGATACAATTATCACATAGAAACCTATAAAACACTATGCAAGTACTTATTTGCTTTACAAAACTTAAGACATGGAACTGCTTTTAACTTTTTGTCTACATTCCCACTGGCAAGGCTATTTATTTCAATCTCTTAACCAGTTTGGCCTGACTCTGATATATGGAATGCATTGCAAGGAGTATCATATATAATGGAGGTGTGATATACACTGCAAGCGTGAATGATTCATGAAGTGAAGCCGCGCGCAATGGGCCGGCAAAACGAGGACTGCGATACGAACGCGACCACAGAATAAATAATAGTACTACACGCGACACAGCTTGTCGCTCCATGTCACGTCACGTCGCCCGTGTGTCGCCCGCATTAGTTTTAGCAATTCTCGTACATACAGACATTTTAAACTGGTTAATAAATATAATCTAGTTATTATAACAATTTCATAAAATTCATAAAATATCCATACCAATACATAAAAGTGAAACGTTGTCTGTTTGTTTGTTTGTTTGGGGAGCTTTCACGCGATAACGGCTGGATGGAATTTGATGAAATTTAGAATGGATTTTTATACCCTAGAATAAAACATAGGATACTTTTTATCCCGAAAAATTGAAAGTTTCCGTGAGAAAACTGGAAAATGTTGATTTCTCACTGTAAGGAACGTTCGCCATCACATAATGGTCTGTAGTTGCCATGGAAACGAAATAAGTCTGTCAAAAAACATCAAGCATTGGGTGCTATACCTACTTTTGCATTTGTTTTTAATATCCTAGAAGAAAATATGATGCTTTTTTTCGCGATAAACAGTAATCCGCGCGGACGAAGTCGCGGGCGGGAAAACTAGTATCAAATAAAAATGTAATAAGGACGACACCGCGCGCCGCCGAGTCCGGCTTAGGAAGAAGTGGCGTTTTGACCTAAACACGTACCATGAGGGCAAGAGGTGGCGCAGGAAAGAGACATTTGGAAGGACTTGTGGAGGTCTTTGCCCAGCAGTGAGACAGCATAAGCTAACAAAAAACAATGATAATAACCTGTGACTTGAGATGAGACAACACCTCAAGTGACACGTTTACAGCGTTACCCGACTACGGCAAAGCAAAAAGGGGGGGTATGAATTTAACCGGTATGCATGTATGTATGTATGTATGTGGGTGGGTATGTAGGTATGTTAAGCTGTTCCCTCATAACTTCTAAACTAGGTACTTATCATAATAATGAGATATGTGACGTCAAATTAAATTTAAAATGGCGCCTTCTAGAGGATAAAATGACGTAAACTAACAAAAAGACTACTAAAATATATATTTTTCAATGGTCCCTTGTTTGGTATCAACTTAAAGGGCTAAATTAGCACATTTCTTAAATATATATATTAAAACCCCAAAATTAAGTAAATAAAAATATAACTTCAAAAACTAAAACCCGACTACGGTCTTAGTGGGCTAAAAAAACACAAACAAGAATATTCAAACGTTTTAGAAATTTAAAAGGCCGCAGGAGTGCGATATAAATTTATCAGTATTTAACCAAGTAGGTAAAACGCACTCCCCCGGATCTAAAGTTTTAAACTTCAAACGTTTGAATATTCTTGTTTGTGATTTTGTAGCCCATTATGATCGTAGTCGGGTTTTAGTTTTTGAACTTATATTTTTAATTGATGATAATTTTCAATAACCAAAGCTAAGGGATGGCGCAATATGCAATCATATGGCAGAACACAAATGCTAGCGTATCTACCTATCCTTACTATCAAGCCACAAAATTAATGCACTTCTTCAGAGAACATTTTACTGCATAATCGTCTTGGTATAACATTAACGTTTAATTTTATTTGTACTTGAAATTTTATTTGTTGCAAGTATCTTAAATGTGCAAAGCAGATTCGTGCGTGAGTTTCACTTGATGTACAGTATGATAGCAGCACAAGTACGGCATTCCACTGCGGTCGGATTCCGAGCATGCCGCCCGTCCGGTCCTCCCGGCGCGGGGCGTCGGCGCGGCGCCCGTCCGGCGAACGACCCGGAAAACCGACACAGGCAATTTGTTAAAAATTCACTCTTTACCCTTATCTGAACCTGATCCATTTCTAAGTACACGATCCTTCGACCGAATTCACGAAAGTAAATTCTATTTTTAATTGGATTTACATATACGATGTATCTATGTATAATTTTTCTATGTAATAATAGTAGTTTATGAAACGGTTGCATAATGAGGGGAATTAAAACATGAGAGTGAGTTTCATAAACTACTTTATCTACACTCATGCAATAGGAACTTACTTTTAAAGGAAAAAAATAAAGTCGTAATCTTTTCTTGATTTTGCTGGTAAAAGCTTGTTCGCCATGTTCGTCGCTGTTCCGTGATGACAGGTGGAGTCAAATTCTCCTCACGAACACTGTTTTCACATGCTTAACACATCTTTGTCACATTTTTAATCAGGGTTTTATCAACATAATAAATCACATAAAATTGGTTAGGTACTAATGTAAAGTAAATTATGGCGCCAGAATCCAGTCCACAGCGAATTCGCGCGCTTGCGGTCTAACACGCGCCGCCATAGATAATAAATGACGAAGATCCTCGGAAGTGCGGAGCCTTAATGGTGCTTTAATGGTAAAAAATATATATTATAACATCGTTTAGTTCAAATAACAGTGTTATAATTTATTTATTTTTCTTATTAGAGACGTGCCGTGCGTAATGTATATCATTATGCCACCATTTTTGAGTTCATAATCCGGATTTTATGATATGAGTGTAGATAAAGATTTTAATTTAATATTATTCATTTTCGCTAGTTCAGCTGGCGGAACACCCCGCAAGGGGAATAGCACAATATTTCCTGCTTGTGTGGTAACTAAAGACTACACCAGGTGGTTTTTAACGGTATTTTCCTTCATCGAAAACTCGTGGTGCTTGTTGTTCGAACCCAGGAACTATAGCGCGGCGTTAGACCACAAACCCATTATTCACTTCAAAACACAACAATTATAAATACCGTGAGTTTTTTTAAGTTGCATCACTATATTAAGTAAAATGCATGAACAACATTATTCCGCACTAACATTCCATCCCTGTCCGAATGGCCTCCATCCCTGGCCGGCGTTCGGTCCCGGACATCGTGTTAAAAATTCAAACTACCCTCTCTAATTGCTTTATTTGGCCATTTGCATAATTGTATCACATTCTATTACCGCCCGCGAAAAGCTCTGCGAAAATTGTTTACTTTGACTGAACGGTGAAATTCATAAAAATATTCTTTGAGTTGTAAAATATTTCTATGACGCGTTTTTATTTGATGTCTGTAGCAAGTTCATATACCTATTTAAAATACAATAATATATGTAGGTATACATACCAGTAATAGTTATGATAGACTTGATTGATATATCTATCTATACGTATAATAAAGCAATATAAACGAAAAAGTCTGCACAAAGAAGTTTAAAAAAAAACTAGGGTTCTTAAAATAAGCTATTGAATAAGAATATAACATTTTTTAAATCGTGTCTGCCTGTTTGTCTGTTTCTTTGTTCGCGTATCACGTAAAAACTACTGGATCGATTACGATGTGGTTTTCCCTATTGGATAGCCTAACGTTTGACTTAAAAACTGGTATACCTACTTGGTATCTCAATCCGATGAGTAGAAGCCGATCAATCGATAAAAAACTATTTGACAGCTGAAGGAATTTTGAGTATTGGTATTTTAGGTCCTGGAATAGCACTTAAGGTAATCATAACCCAGAGAATGGACCACGCGGGAGAAACGCCGCGGGCACATCTAGTCTAAATATAAAGTGATTCATATTCATCACATCATCAACTGCCTGTATTAGTCCACTGCTGGACATAGGCCTCTCCTAATGCGCGCCACTGAGATTTTCTCATGTAATTGCTGCCAGCTACTTTGCATAAATCGTCACTCCATCTACTCTAGTATAGGACGCACTACGTTTGCATATTCGTGATCTCCACTCAAAAACTCGCCTACCCTACCGTTTATCGGTTCAACACTTATGTGACCAGCCCATTGCCACTTCAGTTTGCTAATTCTTTGAGCTATGTCGGTGACTTTCGTTCTCTGCCGGATCACCTCGTTCCGGATGCGATCCCATAGAGAAACCCCGAACATAGCCCGTTCCATATCTCGCTGAGCGACCTTAAATTTGTTGACCAGTTTCACAGTAAGTGTCCGCGTGAACCACATTGATTTAGCTATATTTTAACAAAATATAGCTCCAGATAAAACCTTGAAGCCTTATAGTACGAACATAAAAATAGCAATGGAAGTAGGTAACGTTTAACAGCTTGTAGTTAAGTGAAGGTTCCATTACCATTGCGTAAAACCACATTCAAAAACATGAAAGTTCCCACATTTTGTTTTAAAACTTCCATGTTGTCGTTTCGAAACAAACACAGCATTTTGGTGGTCATAAAAAATTGCAAAAGTTTTAATTGATCACGCTTGTTAGATTTAATTTCGTAATTTGTTGTAACATTTACTGTGGAAATTCTAAACACACCTTATTGTTTTACCCGTACTTGGTGAAAATATAAGACCATACATACATCTTTAGGTATACTCGTATATTCCATCGGGTATTGTGCTTGCAGGGTGTCATGCAACTTGTTGTTAAATACTTTGAAGCTTGGGCTGGATTGTCTTATTGTACTTATCAAGGTTTGAGCAAAAAATATGTGATATCAAAATACTATCCGATAATTAATATAATTATGTAAATCGAATAGTTATATCATATTTAGAATCAGACGCAAGCACAAAAACAGTTGTAAAAGGAAGACTTAATTTAAAGTAGCTTTTTCTACCAGACAACCTGAACTTGTTAGAAAAATGGTGACCCAGTGCAGTCATTAAATACTCTCCGAAATAGAATACCTCACATTATTAATAATAATAATACTTATAATAAAGCAAAAAGAACGAAAAAGTATGTACAATCACAGAATATATAATAGTATATATATATATATATATATATGAAGATAATTAAGAAAAAAATGGTAATGGTACTTAAAATAAGCTACTGAACAAGAATTTTTAAAATTCGTATCTATCTGTTTGTTAGTTTTTCCGTATGTTTGTCTGCGCATCAGTAAAAACTACTGGATCGATTACGATGCGGTTTTCACTGTTGGATAGCTGAGGGTTTTACTTAGAAACTGGGGTAGGTACTTGTTATCTCAATCCGATGAGTAGAAGCCGAGCAGTCGATAAAAATAATTTTGACGGCTGAAGTAATTTTGATCAAATGTTGGTATATTGGTATTTTAGGTCCTGGAATAGCACATATACATAGAGTACTTATAACCTCGAGAAATGAACACGCGTGCAAAGCCGTGGGCATCAGCTATTCTAATATAAATTAAAAAATCTTTATGGATAATTAATGCAAAAATAGTTCGCAAAAAAACACTTACAAGGCGCATTGTCACCAGACACTGTATACACATTTGTAGTAAATGTAACCTATCATTAACGTAACCTAACACGCAAATGACACAAAAACCTGTTCATGCGTTGTTTCCAAATAATTATATAACAATTTATGCAACAACGTGCAAATTGTTTTAGGGCTTCGCCCAAATCATGGTGGTGAAAGCGAGGCGACAGGTTAGAAAGTATTTGTTTGCCATGCTGATATTTGCATTAGAAATCTGTTAAATACAAGTGATACTTTCCCATGCGGAGATTCATCGCGTCACTTAGCGTAGCTGTATACTTCTTTGCTTTGATTATCGCTATTTCACATGTATATTGTTTAGTATATATGTTCGATTCAGATAATATAAAGGTGCAGACAGGATGAAACGGGTTCTGGGAGGTAGTGATGGCGATCCGTTCAAGCAAAACTCCTTAGCTTCTTGAATTTCTTGACTTTGTCTTGGTACGAAGTCAAAATTAATTATTTTCGTTCTGTGATAACAAATGAAACAAAATTAAGTCTGTCAGAGTATTGTTGTACAAGTTCTTCATATTAAATGATTCTAATTTGAATACTCTAACCGGCACCTGTGTTCAAATATGATTAAATTGAGAAATTTATACATATCTGAGAGGATGATGATGATGAAAAATATTGTATGTTTTATTACATGGTCTAAGCTATCTCTATTCAAAATTTCATCATAATCCGTTCAGCCGTTCAGGGTGAAGACTGGACAAACATACACACACGCTCACTCACTCACAAACTTTCGCATTCAGAATATAGTGTGATGAAAATTAGACCACAATCATTGCATGAATAGAAAACCAACGAGATTAAAATTCCAATATGCAATAACTGCATTTATCGACAGACATATGTTATTTACACGCATATGTTACAAATACAAATCATTTTAATTGAAACATTAAACGCATGATTCCGGCATTGAAATGCTAGATACGTTCCATTAAATAGGTTTCCTCGCCTTTGCCGTTTATAACTGATGGGTATTGTTTCCGAGTCCGATTTCACAGTTGAAAATCCATACCAATTTATAAAAGTGAAAAGTTGTCTATTTGTTTGTTTGGGAAGCTTTCACGCAATAACGGCAGAACGGATTTAGATGAAATTTGGAATAGAGATAGCTTATAGCCTGGAATAAAACTAGGATACATTTTATTCGAGAAAATTGTAAGTTTCCACGGAAAAAAAGGAAAAATATTGATTACTCGCTGTAAGAATCGGTTGCCATGGAACGAAATAATAAGTATGTCAAAAAACATCAAGAGCATTGGTGCTATACCTACTTTTGCATTGGCTTTTAATATCCTAGAAGAACATAGGATATTTTTTTTCACGATAAACTGTAGCCCGCGCGCACGAAGTCGCGGGCGGGAAATCTAGTACATAATATTTATTGATTAATCTTACGGTCATCTGCCCTAAAATCTATAGGTAGGTATTTAAGAACGTATTTATAAGCCTGTTCTTACTTTTTCACATATAAACAAGCAGGAGCCAGGAATACGATAAAAAACTATTTCCGGCTGATCTGAATACTTTAACCCGGAAAAAAATATGACGCAGTGCAGGCAAAGCCGCGGCACAGCTATAGGTAGCTATTACTTCAATAATAACCTCATTTTCCTTTAGGACATGAATAGGTGATTCCTTCCTTCAGCTGGCAAAATTGAAAATATTATATACGTTAGGAAAAGATAAAATGTAGGTAGGTGGTATGAAAATAGATCAACAAACTCACTCCAAATGAACTGACCTCAGAAACGTCTCCTTTCAATACACGGACCCGAAAAGAGAACTTAGTTAATGTTTTCTGAGCCAAGTTTTATCCCGAACACGGCGAATTGATGTCCCAAGGGCGTCACGCGACGTCACAAACAAAACAGAAGATTTAAGAGACTCAAGGAAGTGTCCTCACGCACCGACTGCCTCTGAGTTCATACTATCAACATTTGTTTTATGCCTTTGCGGTTTGCAATCGGTATTTAAAATTCATCTCTCGTTTAATCCGTTTTCGACTGCTAAAAGTTTTGTTCATGAAAGTATTTGTTTTGTTTTGTTTGAAGAATTTCTAATGCTACAGGCTTATTTGAGTTGTTGCTGCGTAACTTCCTAACAGTCTAAATTTGTTATCAACTTTTCTTCTTGTATCACGTTGAATTATGTTTTATCGTACCTACTCTGTGTACCTACTCTTAGCTTTTATCTGTATCCTGTTATCGTTTTTTTTTATGTTACAAATGCGTTTTTTTTAGTCTGTGTTTTTTATTACTTCTTCACGCTGAAACGGTTGAACGAACTTTGATGAAATTTGGAACGAATATAGCTTATACTCTGGAATAACAGGATACTTTTCATGATCATCCACGCTAGTATCTTAATATTTATATATATTTATATACGTTGAAATAGTAGGTGTATGTATAGCAACAGATTTGTGAATTATATTTATATCAGTACATACTACAATACTTCGAAAAATCTACTAACAAACCCGACATGTAACGAGGTATATCCACACCAATATATAAAAGTGAAACGTTGTGTATTTGTTTAAATTTAGATGAAATTTGAAATGGAGATAGCTTATATGATGGAATAAAACATAGAATAATTTTTACCCCCGGAAAATGGGAAGTTTCTACGGGAAAACTGGAAAATATTAATTATTTGCTGTAAGGAACGGTTGCCATGGAAAACAAATAATAACAAGTCTGTCAAAAAACATCAAGAGCGTTGGTGCTATACTTTTGCATTGGTTTTTCATATCCTAGAAGAACTTAGAATGCTTTGCGAAAACGCGATAAACCGTAGGCGCAGGCGAAAGCTGTTATTACCTAGTATTATAAGGTATACTAGATATTAGTGTTTTTAATCACATGTAAATGTAATTATCTACACGAAGTATGACAAAGTCAAAATATTTTGTTGTACCTAAGTAGTTAAAATAACAGCACTATCACAAGTCAAAATTTGCATCTCATGAACAAGGAGATAAACAAAATATTGTAAATAAATCAAATCTATAATATTTCGGAAAACTTAGTATGCTTTGAGTTTGAAAATAAAAATTCCCTTTCATGTGCCGACTGAGTTGAATCTCACACGGACAAAGGAAATACCCTTCAGACTCTACCGCTGCTTCGGAAATACACCCGTTTGAGAAGAGATCACTAATAAACTCTACGAGGATATCATTTGTTCCATTTACGACAAAACTTATAAAAAACTTAAATTATAATTAAACATATTTAAATGACAAAATATATAAAAGATAAAAGTGACAATCAGATGTCCCACAATCATCAAACAATCAAAATAGGAAAAAATATATATTTGAAACTAGGCTGGCCCCATAAGCAGAATTCGTTCACGAGTATGACTTGTGTACCAGCAATCACCTCCGTCAACCATTTAAGAAGGTAACCCGGTACACGGAGCCGCTGCAAGTCAAAACATCTTAGTGAACAACATTAGTTATCAATACTTTGTATCAGCTTAAAATTTAAACTCATCCTTATTCTAGAAACAGCCTTTACACAGAAAACCCAAAAAAAGAACGGCAATTTCTGCCAAGTCTCTAGAGAACGGCGTCGGTTATCCTACGAGTAAAATACGACTTTAAAATAAATTGAACCCTAGAAAACTCGCGGCGAAGAAATTAAAGAAAAAAGTGTACTCCACTGTCTTCCGCAAATAAATGAGCTTTGCTTTCAAGTGGCGTTTATAGCCTTATCTCAAGGAGAATGATAGCATTAGACTCAAAACCACCGAGACTAAGGTTCTCAAGAACAGCATAAACTATATAGCATAACCTACAAGATAATAAATAAATATAACAATTTAAAAAATGGTATCCGTTCGTTTGTTCGCGCATCACGTAAAAACTACTGAACCTATTGTAATGCAGTTTTCATTGAAGGATAACTCAGGGTTTGACTTAAAAATTGTCGTATTTGGTATCTCAGTCTGATGAGTAGAAGTTGAGGAATCGATAAAAAACTATTTGATGTCTGATCGAAATTTGGTATTATGTACTTTTGGTCCTAGAATATCATGTAGGACACTTTTAACCCAGAAAAATTACCGTGAACAGCTAGTAATGCTGGAAATACAAAAGTTTGTGAGGATGTGTGTGTGTGTGGATCTTTGTTACTTCTTCACGCTGAAACGGCTCAACAGGTTTTGATGAAATTTGGTTAGCAGATACTTTAGATCCTGGTTTAACTCAAAGAATACTTCTCATTATCATCATCATCATTATTATCTCGGTGGGGTGCAGCTAGTATTTAATAAAATGTAAATCAACTGTTTTAATTTAGATAAAGATTTTAACAAATGTAATCTATCATAAATAAACCATGATTTAAATTTCGGTGTTGCGTCACTTTACACGCTTGGTGGCTATTGGGTCTTAAGCCCTGGGCAAAAAACTTGTCTCATGTCTTTGAACCTTGGCAAGATATCTTGGCTCCCCGCCAATTTCGCAGCGTGAGGCCGAGGCCTTGTAAAAAAACGATCAAAGAATTTAAAGTTTTTATTGTTTAGTTACTTTTAATTACAAATATAAATATAACTGGCATCGGTTATTGTTTCTACATATTAGTTAGTTCATGGTAGAAAATGCACGCAACGTTTTGCAAAGTACTTGCACAGATTCTTGAGTTGCTTTATAGATTAAAAATAAAAACGATTTCAGTAAGTTCGGTTTTCATGCCTTTAAGACCAGGCTCTGCTTTTTGAGATCGTAATCTTTCTAAGACTTAGTCAAAAGCATGATTAACAGAATTTCATTCGATACATTTTCTTATCAAAAAATACGTTATTTTCGGTAATATTTTTATTTTTCTACTCTACGGCTTAAGTTTTATCTGTATAATAACTTTCACAGCAAGAAAATATAGTTTATAATCTAATGCTAGACAAAATTCACCTAACTAAATTATTAACCTGCCAATAAAATAAATAACTTTTGAGACATATACCATTTAGTTCCGAACTAAATTGTGTGTTCAAACAGCGCTTGCGATATTCAACCTTGTTACGCAGGCACTTCAGTGCTTATTGCGGGTAGCAGGTGGTGGAGTGTAGGGGAGGTGGCAGGGAAGTGGGGAGTGGGAAAATGTAACCTTGGAGCCTGGCCTTAATCAGAAATCAATACTTACTTTACAATTACAAATACGCTGAACAAGACAAGACAGCACAGGAAGTTTCACTAATGATAATAACAATTTAATCATTGAGCTAACCCAGAAAATGTCACAGACTTTATAATTTTTCTTGCATTTATGTAACTACAATAACATTAATTGCATAAGTCACAGTGTTATTGTACACTCGACAACTTCATAAAACTTACTTAAACCATCTTAAAAATTATGAAATCATTTACTGTTACAAGTTATGCTCTACTTTATTTTTAAGGTATGAATTATTACGAAAAATACACGTTTTGCAAATTGATCTATCCATATTAAAGAGTTATACGTTATTTAAATTACAAGTGACTCGTTAATTTACTAAGTTAAATGTAGATAGGTGCTTTTAACAACCTATCTTCTTTATGGATAAAAGTCCTAAAAGCGGACTTTTATCCATAAAGAAGATAGGTGCTTTTAATTAGAGTTATTATTACAAGTATTCTTGTTGCCTACTTACTACTTACTTACTTTTTTTATTAAATTGCTCAGCTTCTATTTATTGGTCTGAGATACCAAGTACAACAGTTTTTAAGTCTACACCTAATATATCTAACAGTGAAAATTGCATCGCAATATGTGCAGTAGTTTTAACGTATACTTAGTACGAAACTTTTAATTTTTTTTTTTTTTTTATTGAATTGCTTGGCTCCTATTTATCGAATTGAGATACCAAGTACACCAGTTTTTAAGTCAAAACCTAACAGTGAAATTCGCATCTCAATCGCTCCAGGTTTAAACGTGATTCGCGAACAGACAGAAAACTGTTGTATTGTTTTTATCTTTATCGTCGTTAAACACGACATTAATGTAACTATGATTTCAAGAAAGATGATGAAATTTGCTATAAAATGTTTTTTATTTCAAAACTCTGACTTGTATAGTTTAGGAAAATTTGCAATTTAAAAAGTGTGGTACTGGGTTTTCAATGCCAGTGTAGGTACCCATTGTATGATTGAGGCAATCGCTTTCGCCTCCTCAACACCAAGCACCGTGCATGTTCTATATTTCCACACAGACTGCAATCAAGTTATCGGCCTCATATAGT
Source organism: Alsophila aescularia (assembly GCA_946251855.1). NCBI lineage: Eukaryota > Metazoa > Arthropoda > Insecta > Lepidoptera > Geometridae > Alsophila > Alsophila aescularia. The sequence continues at coordinate 46,432,121 of OX276379.1, forward strand.
ACGAAGTAATAATTAATAATATTCGTGTCACACGCCGGTCCTTCGGTACTATTCACTCACTGAAAGTGGCTCACGTAACAAAGGAACGGTAACCTAATACGTGACGAGAAATATGATGTGTTAGTCGCCGTACTATTGTGGTGGATGTGGACCCATTTGCAGACTAATTGGTTCCGACGGATCCCGAGGTATTCGTAACTTTCGTGACGCGCCGCAGGTGAAATCGCTGATCCGCTCCGTTGGCGGTGCATGCGTAGAAAAATGGAGCACTGGTAATAACAGCGAATACTTCTACGAGCCTGCCCGTGCGTGTCTACTTGTCTACTCTAACAATCCACCCATGAACATTAACATCATCATCATCAGCCTATATTTGTCCACTGCTGGACCTCTCCTAATGCACGCCACTGAGCTTGGTCTTCAGATCCTCTCATCCATTTTCTTCCAGCCACTTTTCACAGGTCGCCACTCCACCTGGCCATAGGGCGTCCAACACTACGTTTGTCTAAACGCGGTCTCCATTCGAGAACTGGTCTACCCCAACCTTATCGGTTCTTCGGTAAATGTGACCAGCCCACTGCCACTCTGGCTTGCTTATCCTTAGTAGTCCACTCATCAACATCTCGTCAACTAGCAATCAATGAACAAAATCAATAGCCCTGCAAATATTTCAATGAAGGTGTGGAATTACATCTAGGTCTTAATTTTGGGATGAAAATTAATCTATTCTTTATTTATTTGAGCGCAACACGATCTGAACAAAGTCATGTAATACAAACATTAAAAAATATGGCTAGGAACATTATTGAAATTTGATTGTAATAAAGGCAATTGACACATAATTTCCCTATAGCTACTATCATCATAATCATCGTCAGCTTCTTTCCACCCACTGCTGGGTATAAGTCTCCTCTCCCTTGTGCCAGTCGTCTCTGAACTGTGCCGACCTCATCCAGGTCTTTCCTTTGACCACCTCGATGTCTCTGACTTATCTAACAGGTGGTCTGCCAACTCCTCTTTTATTTGCTCTTGGCAGCCATTCCGTGAGGGCTCTACTCCACCTGCCATCTCCACGCCTCGCTAAGTGACCTGCCCAACTCCACTTGAGTCTAATAATACGGTCTCCAACGTCTGGAACTTTGGTCCTTCGTCAGATTAACGTATTTCGGACTCGGTCTTTGAGGCTTATGGCACGCTCCATGTCTCTCTGTGCAACTCGCATTCGATGCAATGTCTCCTTGGTGTGCGTCCATGCTCTTAAATGCTACTATACTCGGAGCATTTCGACACAAACACCAGAACCTTAGAACGTTGTTTCAATAAACTATTCGTTATAATAACTTAGGATAATATTGTATCTACGCTTCGAAGTTCTACAGTTTGAACTTCGCTTCTGTCTATAGAGCATACCAATATAACGAGCAATCTGCTCTGCATGTTGCACAAACAGTTCCGCATCACGCCGCTGAGCGAGCAGACTGCAAATGGTTAAACGGCCATACATTGATAAAGTAAACTCGACAAATTGAGATATGCATTCACCGAGGACGATGGTTAACCACGTGGAGAGCAATTTGTTAGAGCTGTAGCGAAAATCCTCGCTTCAGAGGGACGTCACGAGTTTACTTAGACACCTATTGAGTACGTTAGTAAAAGTTTATGTCTTTGAATATCCATAGGACGTAGAAATAGTTATTTTTTTATGCGAATGCAAAAATATTTTCCACATAACGAGATATTTTGTTTAATAACGGGCTAACTTGCACGTTTTTAAAACAAAAGCAGTTTAAAACTAAAACAGTTTATTAAATCTGATTAGTTAAATATTATTGTATAGAAACAGAATAGAGACAATGGAATACAATTACAAGGCGGTAATTGGATGTCCTTATCATGCAATATTAATTAATTAAGAGTTGTGTATATAGTCGTTACAAAAGCAAGTTGTGCTACCTACCAGAATTAATCCGAAATGATTTTTTGATTGAACCTTCTAAGATCTCATACATTTCGCTTCAGTCCTGTCTAGAATTCAATCAGTCTCTTCTTCATCTATAAATTTAATTCGGTTTGATCCTCGTTCACGTGCGTATATCGTACAGCAATGTGTGTAAGACAAAACAGGTCACTTCTCTCCATACTTTATATTAAAAGCTGTTGACTCTACTCGAGCTCCCGATCCACTTATGTCACTTACACAAAGCAGTGTAACGTGAAACTCGGTGAGAGCTCGTGTTTTCTTCAGCTTACAACTTGAAGCTTTTTATAGATATTGGGTATGCGTGAGTGAATTTTATAGATATCGTAAAATGTCCAACTTTTTGATCTATTACTTATAGTCTGTGGATTTAGGGTTGTAGGTTTACGCCTAGCTGTGTTTTATCTGTTTGTTTTGAGCGTAGTCCTCTTTGACGCCGTAAAAATATGAAAATTGAACTTCAATCACTGTCATAATATGAATTATAGACTATATATATATTACTAAGTGCTATATAGATAGTTTGCTAAGTGCATTGCTAAGTATATAGCTATCTGTCGAAGTAAAATGATTTGATCTGAGCCTTTGATAGTCCGAATTATACATGTAGTATATGAAGTTTAAGATTACGAAAGCTATAGGTACATACCTAGATACTGTATGTATGTAGGCTAATAGAGCAATATTTTTTTCAAACTTATACTCTACCTGTTTTCCCGCCCGCGACTTCGTACGGGCGGACTACTGTTTATCGCGAAAAAAAGCATCCTATTTTCTTCTAGGATATTAAAAACCAATACAAAAGTAGGTATAGCACCAATGCTATTGATGTTTTATGACACACTTGTTATTTCGTTTCTATGGCAACCACCAGGCCATTCTGTGGTGGCAACCGTTTCTTACAGGCGAGTAATCAACATTTTCCAGTGGAAACTTACGATTTTCCGGAATAAAAAGTATACTATGTTTTATTCCAGAGTACAAGCTATCTCCATTCCAAATTTCATCAAAAATCATCCAGCCACTATCGCGTTAATCCTCCCCAAACAAACAAACAAACAAACAGAACGTTTCACTTTTATATATTAGTATGGATTATTTCATCATCATCATCATTAGCCTATATCTGTCCACAGCTGGACGTAGGCCTCTCCTAATGCATGCCACTAAGCTCGGTATTCAGCTCTCCTCATCCATTCTCTTCCGGCCGCCTTTCGCAGGTCGTCCTACACTACCTTGCCTAAACATGGTCTCCACTCGTTAGCTCGACTACCCCAACGGTTATCGGTTCTTCTGGAAATGTGACCAGCTCACTGCCACTTCAGCTTGCTTATCCTTTGAGCTATGTCAATTACCTTGGTTCTCCGTCGGATATCTTCATTACGAATCTTGTCCTTCAGAGAAACTCCAAGCATAGCTTTCTCCATAGCTCGCACTCTTTCATACTATTATTTATTATGTGCTGAACTACGAAGCAAAGGCTCAGTATTAAAATTTTGGTTAGATAATTTTTATGTAATATGTATTTGCATATAATAAATTCGTTTCCTCATTTTATGGCTCCCGAAATTAAATAATGTTGTCTGACCGTACAAATAAGTATTCAAAAAACCGGACAGTATCCTTAAATCCGAATTTTCATAATTATAAGCATTGTTTAATAAGTTGTTAATCCATCCTGCGTTGGCCAGTTTAAATTGTAAGCCACTTTGACCCAAAACGATAGACCTTTTATAAAAGTTATTCTACCTAGAGAATAAGCCGTTGCTTACTTCGAAATGAGCTTCAATTCGACTAAATAGGCGAAAATTTATGTAACTTCAAAACTAATTTGCAATTTAGACTGACGACATTTACTATCGGGAATACCAATTTTCCTTTTGAATAACTATCTGTTAAATTCAATTAGAGTTTTAACAAAGTTTCTCTTTGACATTATTTACAGACTGTCAAAATCAAGTGATTTTATGAATTTCACTAATTTCTAAATCGATTTATGCAATGATATTATATATATTATGCAAATGTTTCAGGTATTTCGCGGTAGCTAGTGGAACCGCGCCGTCATTCTCGCAGCGGGAGTTCACATTTAAAACACTGAGAAAAATATGAGAAATGGTCAGTTCTTTTTAACTTTGCCTGCATCTTGCACCATTAGTACTAAGAACTAGAGTGACTTTTTATTTACAACGGAGTATATTAAGTTATTCCATGGTACAACTTCTTGTTCGTTGTTGCGCAGAGAATTCCCACCCGACAACATTCGGTGTACTAAGCGCGAGCCAAGTTTAAACATAAATAGTGTTGTCAACCGTGACACGTACCTTAAAAGTTATCTACATAATACCGTTAAATACCCTCTCTCACATTAAATCAGCATCCAAATACGTGATGCGAAAACGTTATCGGGTGTTATAGCCGTTGTCCCGTAATATTTTCTTTAGCGTCACGGTTGTCCGTAAAATACCGTATTTTCCGCGTGATATTTTTCCTGATGAAACTATAGAGGAGTGGGGGGAATACAAGGGTTACCAACATTGTTACGTGTATTTACACAGTGTTGTTGTATGGGAGCTAGTAATCGTTTTCTTAGTTTTTTTAAAAGCTTTTCAATAACTTCACTTGTGTATATGTATGTATCTATGTATTTCTGTCTGTCCTGGAATCTTGCAACTCAAATTTCGAGCGCTTCGCGATTAGCTATCCGGCTGAAACTTTCAGGGTAGCTAACAACTTGATGACAAAGCATTTAAAAATAAGAATAAAGAAAATCACATCTTTTATACCTTTGGCTGATGATGTTTTTAATTGGTTTGAATCACGGTTGAAGTCGGTTGTGTAGTCGGTCGCCACGTCCTAAGGCGTGGGTTCGAAACAAATTACCCGTGCAAGTGCCAGTGTAAACTTTTAGGGCAATTTTTTTTCTGGCCTACCCTCAAGCAGAAAATCTGTTGGCTAACTCCTGACAGGGAGCTAGTACAGGGCCTGCAGTCTTGACACATAGATAGTGAATGCTTTACAACCGAAATCGGTACATACCGATGACAATCGTTAGCTTTGACAGTTATAGTCAAAAGCTTTCGATTGTCATCGGTATCTCTACTGACATTGATCATGATTGACAGCGATATTTGGTAGAGAATACCATATATAGTTGTAATCGGAATTTTGCGTTTGATTGTAAAACAACCGCTGTCAATGTCGAGACTGCAGACCCTGGGCTTGAGTGCCAGTTCCATTATTGGAATAGCCTGTTTAACATCCTCGAGCACATCGTGACTTAGCACCAAAAACTTATCTTTGACGTTGCAAAAAGACGTCTTCTTGACGATGCAAAGAGAACTATTTGACCTTATCCTTTTCAATGCCATCTAATTTAAGCTTATGCGAGCATTGAATAGCATATAACCAAGCATTAACATAGACCTTGGAACTAATTGGCATTTCTAACCTTCAGGTGTTAGATGACATTTCTCCTCGATGCGTCAGTTATTTCTTAAAACTAGGCCAATGTCTCGTATGTCACTTACATGACGTCGTTTAACTGAGATGTATTCGTATCACCAAAAATGACTAGGCCTGACAGGTATTTTCATAATATTCAGTGGCCTTACCCTTTATGACGTCATAAAGGCAGTAGCGAGATATCGTTACGTCACCACCAGCTAGAGATAATTCTGGTTGCGTCATCACCAAAACAAAAATTGACACTACGTGCAATAGAAGGCGGATACAGCTCGACCTCGATGAGTTTCCAAGTGACTCATAGAGCATTATACGATCAAAGTACATATCTGCCCACAGCTGAGCACGAGGAGCTGAGCAGGTCCAATGGCAAACGGTATACTTAATCCAAGATCGTTAGTTACAAGAACAAACAAGTGGTCGTACCTTTTCCTTTAAGATAATTAACTGATCTTTATTTGTATTAATATAAACACCCAAAGATAATTATGATATCAGTGAATTTATATTTGTTAATATTGGTAATTTAGATAAAAAAGTTTTAAGATTGGCGATGGTATTTTATGCATGGTTATATCTTCCGAAAAGCTGATGAAGCTGAAATGTATTTGATTTATCTATACTTATAAAAAACAATAAGAACGAAAAAACAGTGCAAAGAAGATAATAAAAAAATGATCTAGGATACTTAAAATAAGCTTATTTTAAGTATCCTAGATCATATCCTATCCAATTTTTTTAAACGTGTTTGTCTTATTGTTTGTTAGTTTGTCTGTATGTTTATGCGTGAATCACGTAAAAACTTCTGGACCGATTGCGATGTGGTTTTCACTGTTGGATAGCTTAGGCTTTGATTAAAAAACTGATGTACTTGGTATCACAATTCGATTAGTAGAAGGCGAGCAATCGATAAAAACTTTTTACTGCTGAAGGAATTTTGATCAAATGTTGGTATATTGGTATTTGAGGTCTTGTAATAGTAAATAGAGTACTTTTAACCTAGAGATTCGTGTTTTAAGAATTAGCCTCAATTATTAAAAACAGACCAAAACAAAACACCTAGACAAGGCTATAACGCACAAAAACTGGTTGGTAAAATACCTAAATTATCGTGATCAAGCGGCGATCGAGAGATCGGCACAAAAACTTTTAAATCGTGATCGCTCGGTTTTAGAAATCGGGCGTAGATAAACAACAATGTATTTTTAAAACACTGACAAGGTGAATATAATTCTCGTTGGACCCGGATTTCAAAAACTTACTACAAAACAGGTTGGTGTGCTATTTAGCAGCGGCACTGCTAGAATATCGATGATAGATATTTGTGACTAAATCGATAAATGAAGAAATATGTATATTTGACCAATGAAGTAGGTATATTTCTGAGGATAACATACAGTGGGAATAGAGTAGTCTAATAATGTAATGTATGTATGGAGAGACGACTTGCACATAATATTCTGGCAGCAGAGCTGAAGATCGGTTTCAAGAGAGGCCAGTCTAACAGTGAACCAATGCAGACTATTGATGATCATTATTTCTGGAATCTATGTATCTATCTATGTCTATACTTATAATAAAGCAATATGAACGAAAAAGTCTGTACAAAGGAGGTAATTAAAAAAAAATGTTCTAGGGTACTTAAAATAAGCTACTTTTAAAATTCGTGTCTGTCTGTTTGTTTGTCTGTTTGTCCTTATGTTTGTTCATGCATCACGTAAAAAGTACTGGACCGATTGCGATGGAGTTTTCACTGATGAAAAGCTTGGGGTTTGACTTAAAAAGTGGTGTACTTGGTATCTCAATCGAATGAGTAAAAGCCGAGCAATCAATAAAAACTTTAAGACGGCTGAAGGAATTTTAAACAAATGTTGGTATATTGGTATTTTAGGTCTTGGAATAAATAGTACATGGAGTACTTATAACGTAGAGATTTGATCACGCGTGCAAAGCCGCGGGTACAGCTAGTTTATAATGAAGCAATTAGAACCAAAAAATCTGTACAATAAAGTTTTTTTTTTTTTATCTAGGCTACGTTTTTGTCCGTATGTCTGTATGTTTAATCGCGCATCACGTAAAAACTACAGGACCGATTGCGATTCGGTTTTCACTGTTGGATAGCTTAGGGTTTGCCTGAAAAACTTGGATACGTGGTATCTTAATTAGGTGCCGAGCAATTGATGAAAATCTATTTGAATAATTTTGAAGAAATGTAGTATATTGTACTTTATAGGTACTTTTGGTCCTGGAATAATACGTATGGGCTACTCACGCGGGCAAAGTCGCGGGCGAATCAAGTAATTAATAACACCAAAGTAAGTGCCTTCACATCTGCTGCAGACGACTGTAGCAGTGTATGTTGAAGTGGGAGAGGCACACCACAAGCTGATGTCTATATAGAACAAAACATAACGTAAAAGCGTAGCTATTTATTGCAGCACAGTACAGGCTCAATGCCCCGCGGCTGCGGCGGCAGCCAAAACTCAGTACCAAAACCGGTTTACGCACGCGCGTGCACCTACTAGTTATCACGTAATAAATAAAAGTTCCACACTATATAAACGATGTCTTCAGAATTGCTCCCTATAAAACAAAATTTTAGGTTGAGGAGTACAGAAGATCAAATCAACTTTAATGTGATTGATTCCTCTGAGCAGTGTTACATAGTTAAATGCAAGTATAGAGTCCGCAGTCCGTTTTATGGGTAGAATAGAGCTCTGTAGAGTAAGTATGGTACCTATAACTTAGACTAAATACACTGGCTTTGACAACTTAATACCACACTTTTATAATTGCAAAATTTTCTTAAACTCAGAGTCAGAGTTTTGAAATATATAAAATATAATTTGTTTTTATAATAAATTGCATTAACTTGTTTGAAATTATAGTTTATTATACAACAGTACTTAAAAAAATATGCATTTTTAAATCGTGTCTGTCTGTTCGTGCATAACGTTAAAACTACTGGACTAGTTGCGACGAGATTTTCACTGTTGGATAATTTAGGTTTTGACTTAAAAACTGCTGTACTTGGTATATCAATCCGATGAGTAGGACCCAAGCAAAATATAAAAAAATCTAACTCAGTTTTTAAGACCACTTTAGTTGAAGAAAAGTATATTTGTACTTCTACGTCTTCATCTACCGACTCATGACAATTGTATTCATGTCGCATCTTGTAGAATAATATGCGTTCTGGGCCCTATTTCATAAAGCGACAAGTCATAATAAAGCGACAAATCATAATAAACCAACAAATTTCGAATACGCCAAACCTGCGTTTCATACAACAAAAATGTACTACATTTCGATAGTTTGACTGACAAATTGTCGGTTCGATTGACAATTGTCAGTGTACTATAGTTTTATGAAATAGGGCCCAGGTATACATTCTCAGTTCCTCATTGACATTTAGTCGGGGAAACCTGCATGTGTGTTTCCCGATAGATTATTTTACTGGTAACTGGTAATCTTCATTACGAAAATGATCAAGACTCTTTTCAGCAAGCGCACTATATCTCCGATCAAGTATAATTCAACCCCTTTCTCGATTATCTCCGCTCATAAATGAACTATGTGTTAAATAATCAGTCTTTTCCACGAAATTAGGCAGACATTCCGACAACCTGTGCAAGTGATTGCCCACTTATGAGCCATAAAGTCGTGACGCTCGATCATTACGGATTACGAAACACGATGATGGATTAGGTTCATTTCTGCTTTTTAAAAACGGCCCGGACATCTGTTACGCAATAATAAACAAATAATCGTGTAGAAGTTAAAGTGTAGAAATCGATTCCGCAGCAGGAGCGGGGAAGCTGATAAACAATTGAAGTGTTATGTAACGTATTCATATTTAATAGTCTTCTTAAAAGAGGCGCTTCTCAATTCGACTGTATTTTTTTGTTTCGCAATGGGCAAGGGTCGTCGCGGGTGCCTTACCCGGGGCGACATCGCCGAGGCAGACCCAGTAAGCGATAGCGTGATAGCCTCGATGCCTGCCAGGAGGGATGGTCAAAGATTGCACGGGAAGATATCTGGAGGAAAATTGGAGGATACCTTTGCCCAGCAGTTGGACAAGGCCTTCCAGGAGCTATGGACTAGATTGCATGGGAAGGAGATGTCTAGAAAGAAGGTGGGGAAAACCTTTGCACAGCAGTAAGTAGGTAATAGTAGTACAAGTTCATTCATAATCTCTGGGATATATGAACCGATATGGGCATTTGTTTTATTGGGTAAGTTTAACCCTCAGTGTGGGTAAAATATAAATTTCATCAAAATTCAGTAATTCAGTAGTTTTCGTAATAAATCCATTTCTAAGCCGGTTTCCTTTTAATTAAAACTTACATTACAACGTCAGTAATTGTGGGTGACTGATTTCTAAATAGTTTAACACTGTTAAAACTAATTCCACTACCGAACTAAAAGAGTTCGGTAGTGGAAATAGTTTTCGATAAATGTGGTAGTTTTTAGTTTAATCTATAGACACGTAGGTTGAGGTTGTGTCCAAGTTTTTCAGCACCAGGCTCTACATTTTTTTTTATAAAGTTCTAAGTTTTCAATATTCTGGCAAGGCACAAGCAACAACCATATAAAATAACTCATTGATTTTTGTTGCATCCGGTTCGAAGGCAGGAGGCGCGACGTGAGGTCACATTCCATACACATGAGACTTCGCGGTGTGCAATAGAGGTTGCAGTGCATACCGACTTGCGTACTGGCGTAATCTATCACTGAATAGAAATTTTAATAGTAAATTGCGTTGGTGAATGGGTAATTTAATGTCTAATCATGAAAGTACTTATTGAATGGAAATTAGTTTCCATAATAGCAACTGAAGATAATACATTATTGTATCAGAGTAAAACTCTTATAATTAACTCGGAAGAAATGCATTACTACCACTGATGATAGGTTAGTACCTCTATAATTATGCTTGTTCTGCTCCTTATTAATTATCCACAACTTAACTTCTAATCCAAAGCCCTAAAAGTGGAATTGTTATTTTAGGCCAATATCTGATTTAGGTTCTTAAACTACAAGCAGATATTATTATTTTGGTAGCATCTAATTAGTACTAAAATGTATACTTTAGTGGCCGAAATACGGCCACTAAATTAATAATTCCTTTAGTGGCAGTAGTTCGGTTGATAGTCCGGTGACCGAACTAGTGCAACTTTTCAGTGGCAATAGTCCGGTTGATACAAAGCACCGAACTATTAATTATATACCAATGTAGATATTACAGGCAACTTTTTTAAGTATTTCCGAACCAAAATTAATTCTCCCTGGAATTTGCTGGCTTATGATATGAATATTAAACTTATATCTTGATGATGGCGCTCTTCAAGCTTAAAATACGATATAGCAGATTGTATCAGCTAACCAAGCAAACAGGAAAATACATTACATATTCTCAGGATAAGGCGAGAGCTTAAAACATGTTACATAAGCCACTTTTTTACCTTAAAGAAAGTAGTGAGTAAACATGAGAATACCTACATTTTTATGTTGCCAATCAAATAGGCAGGTGTAACTTTTTTGGCATTGAACAAAATTAAAATAAATTCCAAAAATACATGCAAATAAAGCAGGGTGCAAAAAACGCTATTAGATCGATATAGATATATTGTAAAATTAGATGAACTGCAAGATTTCTACATAGTCAATAAATAAAGCGCAAAAATTCCTGGAAACAGTTTTTTTTATAGGAAATTAGTTAAGCGAAACATGTTGAAGCCAAAACAACACGTGAACTTAGTACTCACCAAAAACTTAGGGACAATCCAATCAGACGTAAATAAATCACAAACAGAAACACAGAACGGGGTTAATACAGTCAACACCACGGGGGAAGGTTACAAAATAATGTAATAAAATAAAATCACCAGGGTCAAACAGGATCGCACAAATTCAAACAAAACGCGAACGGCGGAACATGCACAGGGCCGGTCCAGGGATAAGCTGGGAACAGTGCTACGGCGGCGGCGGCTACAGACGTTTCATAATCAATGCGTGAGTGTTGTAATATTTACGTAATTTTTTTTTCAGGCTGTCAGGCTGTCCGCGCGATTAAGTGACACAGCAATCGAGTGTACTGCTCCCGGTGAAGGCACGGGCCGCACTGCTTGTCCGTAACGGCAAAAGGTCGTTCGTTACCCACATTCTCTTTCCGCGCAAGCCTTCTCAAGTTAGAATGAAACAAAATACTCAAAGCTCCACCGAAATATGCGAGAGGAAAGGGGATGGAAACAACACAGCCTCGCAGAAAAACCCGAACTCGTACTTGATAGTTCTTCTAACTTAAGACCGTGCTTTGCCTTTGTGAATTATTTGAAAGGTATATACTTCGTTGCACAAGTATTTTATTATGTGTAAACGAAAAAGACAAAAACCTTTTAATAGTCGTATGAATGGATTGAGCATGGCTTGTGCAAGGTAAAATGCCGGCTGACACGCCATGCATACTTATATGTACGTACACTTTAAATCAAAATACGAGTAGAATTGATTAATATGCCTGTTTATATATTCATTTCATTGCGTATTTCCCTAATGTTTCCGGTTTTGAACGTTGAATACGAATTGTGTCTAATGATGCTATAATATCCCTAAAAGCATAGATAAATCATATTATTTATCTGTGCTAAAATTGAAATGTTATTTCATCCGTTTATAAGAATTCCCGTAATAATAACAACAACAAGTATCTGCCAGCGTGAATGATGAATAAATTAAAGCATTTATAATGAAGCAGGCTCCGCTTATCTTCACTCGGTATTTAGTCACATATTCAAATCCCCAATTTGATATTTTGGGTAAACAAGCGGATCCCGAATCATTAATTTCAACTCGCCCATGCGAGTTACTATTATCCCAACGAGCTACTCGGAATTCTCGATTAGAATTCATTTGAAAAGATTATTTAAAGCTATTGTAGACCTTTTTTTTATTGTTTAAATCTTGTTTGTGACTGTTTTAGTACCTGTTTTTCTACACTACCGGTTATAATGACCGAAAATAATGTAGACTGGTAGATGATAAAAATGTAGGATTATCTTCAGTTATTAGTTTGCGGGTCATTTCAACCTTGAAAATTTTAAAAAGTCTATCGATGTTTAGAACTGCTTCCGTTCCTTTATATAATCTTAAAAGGAATAATAATCAATAATTAAGTTCGGCAGAGAGTGGCATGGCATTCCAGCGGCATTGCTTATTCAGTGTAGCGTACAACGCCTATTGCTACAAATAATTAATGTAAATGGTAGCCGCCCTGCATTGCTCTCATTAGGCCGTCGCTACGGCGACGTAAGGATGGAAATCTATTTTCACGTGATACATTAGATGTAACAACACTCCGCACTCAGCTGGAAATAAAGCTAAAAATAAAGGCGATGTAACGGAATGTGGTAACCACAGGGGTATCAAGTTAACATCACATATATAAAAAATCTGGGAAAGAGTAATAAATAACCGAATATCTCATTTAACTTGCATGAGCCCTAATCAAATCGGTTTTACCCCCTCAAAATCTATACAGGCTGTTAGGGTTGTGACAGAGAAGCATCGGCTCAATAAAGAAGATCTGCACCTCGTCTTCATAGACTTAGAAAAGGCGTTTGATAGTGTACCACGCAGACTAGTGTGGCAAGCTTTGAGGACCCAACATCAGCCAGATTTATACATAAAACCAGTTCAAGATACGTACACTGACGTTCGTACTAGAGTCAAAAGTGCTGCAGGGCTGACAGACGAGTTCGAGGTTGGGGTAGGAGTGAACTACTAAGGCTAAGCGGGCTAAGGCCCGCTGCTTTTCAACTTAGTAATGGACTTCACTACAAAATATATCCAAGCGCCACGCCCTGGAGTCTCCTGTACGCAGATGACATCGTTCTAATGGCCAGATCAACAACCGAGTTACAGACCACCTTGATCACATTGATTACAGCTCTAGACTCTGCATGTCTTAAAGTAAGTAGAGCAAAGACTGAACATTTACAATGCCAGCTTAATAAAAGCAGTAGCCCAGCCACAATCTACTATCCTGATCGTACGCCTGTGCCGAAAATAAATAAATGCAAATAGCTAGGCTCGGTTATCACAAACTAAGGAGACGTGACGCCGACGTAGCAGGATCATTCTACCGAAACACAAAAATTTGGTTCGCATGAAATATGTCATAGAGCTCGGTAAACTTTAACTACTTTTAAAACCATTTTTTTCAAGTTCATGGCCATTTAATATATCGATAAACAATTTTCACATTTATTATCAAATTTACTTTAATTTCAGCAGGGAAGAACGTGATAACTCACGTCCTGTAGAATGTTCGCGACACAGGTTATGACATTGACATGTCTCTAAAAAATATTTAGAAATATTTTAGGCGTATATCAAATTAATTAATGTGTAAAGTATATGACAAAAGAACAACTAGTAAAAAAACAAAAAACTACTCGTAATATTTTCTAAGTTTAAGTTATTTAACATTCTACAATGTTCGTGAAAAATAATCACACCTGTAGAAATAAATTATCCAAATGGTAGACTTTTTATTTTTCAATAAACAACAATATTTTCTATCTCTGGCAACCCTTTACTATGTCATGTCTTGGTATTGTCGGCCAGATTTTCGCAAGTAATTGCGGGTCAGGGAATAAAAAAGTTACAAAAGCGTTCTACACCAGTGTCAAAGCTCATTCGTCATTCCTGTACTCAACAATAAAAAATAAGCTAACAATTTAAGAATATCTTGCTTGTGGCCTCGTTAATAAGTTGGTTAATTATCGAAATCAAGTGAATCTGAATAACAAAACCTTAAATTTTGCACTGTTCACGAATTTTTATGTTGAAACTTCACTTCTGTAGAACTCGCTCCTGTTGGTATAGCTTTCTACAGAAGTGATGTTTTTCTACAGAAGTGTTTTTTTTGTGATATTTACCTTTTACCTACGAGTATACGTATAGTAAACCTGTAATAGGTCCAATACTGTTTTTTTTTTAATTTATTTTACTATATATTCGATACTGAAACCAACACTGTTTTTTTTTTCAATTTTGCCTGTCTGTCTATATCTTGATCACGCATCACATCGAAACTACTGAATGAATTCAAATGAAACTTGGTATGATTTGTGTTCATACTACGAGGTAGGATATAGGATACTTTTCATCCCGAAAAGTTAAAGGGTTCCCGCAGGATACACAAATCGCTTCTTTTTGCTTAGATACAGAAATAGCTTCAAGTTTTTTTTTTAATTGCAAAATATTTAAGCAGGGAACTTGGTGTTGAAAATATTATATGGCACTATAGTGAAACCGGGCATGGGAAGGGGGCTCCTGATGGGATTGGAGGATGCGTCAAAAGAACAGCAGATGCATTTGTAGCAAAAAGTGGAATTATCCCAGATTTTGAAGCATTGGCGGATTGCTTACGAGAAAAATGTAAGGGTATTATTATTCTACCAATCGACGACACTCATGTTGATAACATCTCAAATATACTGAGTTCTGGCACTACTAGACCATTTACTGGCACTTTATCAATTCATCAACTTACAAGGAAGAAGACTAGTCCTGATATCATGCATGCAAGAAGATTATGTTGCAATGTTTGTAAAACGGATCAGATTTGCGCACATTACAAAATTGGGCTTATTTACCTGACTCATAAAAAACAGCAAGATGATGTTCGACCTGATTTGATGAAACCAACTCATTCATAGCCAGTATCACCAGAACCAATCCATGACATATACAGGAACCCAATAGCGGCAACCTCACGTCCCTCTGTTGATTTTTATCGAAAATGCTATGGATCTGATAGTTCTTTCTGAAGATGAGACGTTTCAAATAAAGAATAGAAAATATAACTAATATAAAACGTTCAGATATATATTTTTTATCTTCGTCTGACGTGAAAATCAAATTGTTTAATGTTTCTGGTTTAATCTACAGGAACAATTTAATTACGTCATTTCTGTAGATTTTTTTGTCGTTTTTTTTTCAGTACTTTTTAATTATGTTTTATTATTTGCATTGACATATTAAGATGGTTAACACCAAAAGCAATTAAGACTGATTATTATTTTTTGTACGCTTACCTAATTTAATAGTTTTATGTTTTTTTTTGTCACTTATGACGAAATTCATATCACTCCTGTCGATGTGATAAAACCAAAATGAGCAATTGTTTCATTTTATTATTGTGATTGATCTCTGATTCTATTTTTAGATGATTATTAGATTAAAAGTTATTAATATAAGAAAATAAAAAGTTAATTTTGATAAAAGTTTAGTTTATTATTTATTTTTTATTGTTCGGTAGAATGACCCAGCACACAGGGTGAACGTGGCATGGCTGAAGTGGTGGTCACTAACTGGAGTCTTATGCGATGCTCGTATGACAATAATAAGAACTAACAGCAAAATCTACAGAACAGCGCTGATGTACGAAGCGGAATGCTGGCCTTTGAAAAAGACGCATATTAAACGCCGGCGTTTGTGTTTACGCCCGTGATGACATTTGCTGTCTGCGTCTCCGAAATCTTGAGCACCCTAACTTCTCGGTGATTTGGGTGCTGTTGGACATGGGCATAGAGAAAATTCTTTATGCCTGTATGTACCGTTCTCACAGCGGAGATCGGTGGACGACTTTATTGGTGGATATCTAAGGCTTCTGATCGGGTCTGGCACGATGGCCTTTTAAACAAGCTTCCCTCGTATGGATTATGGCTTTTGCAATTGGATGGCTGATTTTTTGAGGGAACGATCTATTCGAGTAGTCCTAGAGGGCTGCTCGTCTGATCAAATGGCCATCAATGCAGGTGTACCTCAAGGATCGGTTCTCTCGGCTACACTGTTTTTACTGCACATTAATGACCTTTTGAAGCCCGGTACCTTTGGGTATGCAGATGACAATACTGTGGTTGAGAGACAGTTCCAATGCTCAAGCCAGTTGCGACGCTGTCCAGCTTCAGAGAGAGGCTATGGTGGACCGTTTGAATTTAGCCTTAGAAGCCATGTCCGATTGCGGCGATGCTAACCTGGTTAAGTTGAATGCTACTAAAACGCAGGCGTGTTTGTTCTCTGCTAAAAAGAGTCCTCTTAACTGATCTCCGTCTTTCCATAGCGTAACAATACTATTAGGCAACCTTCTGGAGCTTTTGGGTGTCGAACTCACATCGAACCTGAATTTTGAGTCTTACATTGAATCCAAAGCCAAGGTAAATGCAAAGAAACTTGGTATTTTCTAAGGTTAGGCGGTGCTTCTCACCGGGACAGCTTTTGAATCTTTATCAAGCACAGGTCCGATCTTGTATGGAGTACTGCTGCCACCTCTGGGAGGGTTCTGCCAAGTATCAGCTCGAGGCTTTGGATTCAATTAAGAGACGTGCTATGAGGCTCATTGAAGATGAAACTCTGGTAAAACGTAAGCTTCAAAGTCTAGCGCATCGACCTGAGGTCGCAAGCCTGTTGGTATTCTACAGATTGCACTATGGAGAGCGTGCACAAGAACTGCACAATCTGATTCCCCCATCACCTTTCCATTACCGTACGACTAGACGATCGGCAAAGCGCCATCCTTTTATGGTTGAAATACCTCTCACAAGAACGAAGCATTACGCTTCTTCATTTATTACAAGAATTTCTAAGGAGTGGAATGCCCTGCCCTCGTCATTATTTCCGGTAAAATATAACCCTAGTGTGTTCAAGTCGAGAGTGAATAGGTATCAACTAGGCAAGCGTGCTACACCTTCAACCACATCATCGCTTTCCATCAGGTGAGATCGTGGTTAAACGATTGCCTTGACAGTGATAAAAAAAACTAAAAGAATAAAAATAAAATAAAAATGACAAAAACATAAAATGAAATTTCTACAAAATATCTCTATCAAATCGATTCAGTAAAAAACTAAAGAAGAAAAAGAAAAATAAAACAATGTCATCTATAATCTAAAAATTCCTTGACAGAGTAGAAGCATTTTTCCAGTAACAAAGGCATTACTTTTTTTTTAGAGTATAAGCGTTGTAAATAGTTTTAAAAGAGACAGGTAGCTTGTTGTACAAACTAACAACCTGAACTCTAGTGCAGTGAAAAACCACTACTAAACTGGGGAAGAAGCTTGTTTTCAAATCTTTCCTTCGTGTCTGTTCTCTCAAACTCCTGTCCTCATCTGTTTCAAAACTACTCAAATTCTTGACCTCTTGATTTCTCTTATTATAGTAAGTATACAGGTGGATTTTTGAGACGGGACAGTACGGGCAGGTACCTTAACCGTTATAGTTACAGGAAAACGTTCCTAGGAGACCTTCCATAATTTTTTAAGATAGTCGGAACTGCATTCACAGATTTTGGAAAAAATGTACAGTTAGCAAGAAAATGGTAATTTTTCACAAAAACTTTTATGATGCCAATTGATCCTGTTTCTTATAGGGATCAAAAGTCTCTATTCGACCGACTGAGGTTTGAGTACTAGAAAGGTCAGAAATTTTCATCCGTCTCAAAAATCCACCTGTGTATAGACTGGGAGCAGTTAGTAAGTGTTCCTAGCTGTTTAAAATATTGTCCGCAAGATTTCGTCTGGGGAATACGTCCCATTGTTCTGATTGCTCGCTTTTGAATGATAAATGCAGCTTGCATTTTATAACCATAACTATTACCCCAAAACATAATGCTGTAGCGAAGCTTAGAGCTATTAATGCAAAATAAACCTGCTTGAGTCGTTCTGTTTTATAGTAACCTCGTCTCTTACACTTCTTATTGCATAGCATGTTGAGCTTATACTCGATTCCATAGCCTTGAGTTCATCTTTCCAATTAAGATAGGCATCAATATGAAGTGATAAGGAGTGGAATGTCCTGCCCTCGTCAGTGTTTCCGGTAAATTACAACCCCGGTGTGTTCAAGTCAAGAGTGAATAGGTATCTACTAGGCAAGCGTGCTACACCTTCGACCACATCATCGCTTTCCATCAGGTGAGATCGTGGTCAAACAATTGCCTAGTCAGTAATAAAAATTAAAAAAAAACCCTAGAAATTTAACCATCTCTACGTTAGATCTCGACGTACATGGGTTGTTCATCTCTCAATGGTTAGATGGTTAGATGGTTTTTGCTAGGTACATACCTCATACCACCAAATAGACCGATAAATCGCCTAATGCGCAGCCTAACCGCCAGCGTTCTTGTTACATGACGCGACCTACACTTCCCGCTGACCTAGAATCAAGAAATTTGGCAAGAAGCAATTTCTTATAGCACAAGTAAAAAAGCGCTTATTTTTTTAAAATCTTTTATACTCTATTCCCGTGATGGACGAACTACAAGTTTGTACGAAACCCTCAGTGCGCGAGTCCGATCGCACTTGGCCGTTATTTTTTAAATGGTGTCTGTATGTTGGTTCGCGCATCACTGTTGGATAGCTGAGGGTTCAACTTAAAAACTGGTGTACTTGGTACTTCCGGTGAGTAGAAGTGCAAAAAAACTTTTTTCTAAACAAAGTTTGATGATATTGGTACTCTTGGTTCTGTGCTCTTGGTTCTTGAATAACACCAGGCCGGTCTCACTCTAATTTTTTAGGTACAAAATTTAAGCGCCCCAGGGCAGGGCAGTCGCACTCCGCAACAACTACAAATAAATTCGAGGACCCAATATTCGGGTCCGTTCAGTCGAGTAACAAGCGTGCGCTCGATGAGTGGCGCGCCTTGTACTTAGCGATAGAGCACCTACTTTCGTAAAGTTATTGACTAACTTTATTCGTGTTTTAATTATGAGTACCAAGAAAAAAGCTCGAAAGTACTGCATAGCATTCGGCTGTTTGAATAGTGATAGAAATGAATTGTCATTCTTTACGCTTCCAAAGGATATTGAAAGGTAACAAATTGTAATACCTATAATAGGTCCTAGTTATGTAGTTAGATATTGATATTTTTTTATTACGTAGGTTCCTATAGTTTTATGTTATTTAATTTGTGTTCCATACCGAAGCTACGCATATTTAAGGTTTTTCCGCGCAGAAATAAAGTCGTTTATTAAATCGATCAACGTAATTTTATAATTGATTATAGTAGGTATTGTTGATCGGAAAATGAATTACTGTGCTGACTTAGTAAGTAGCCTACATACTTTTAATACCTTTTATTACGTAGGTAGCAATTTATTATTCACTCAATATAAAGCATGGAATTCAGACAGGCACCTTTATTCATCAAAGTGCAATACCTATAGGATATAATCATAATCAACCAACGATACGTAGGTAGGTATCTCACTAAAATTATCGGCGTTCTGAAAACGGGATAGGTAGGTAGTAAAAATGAGGTAGTCGGTCTATTCTGATAAGAATGTCATTGTATGTAAAAGAACTATTTTAATTTATAATAATAAGTAATAACATAATACATTATTACTTATTTATTCTGTTACAATATCTAAGTCATAACATATCACAGAATAATTAGTAGTACAAGTACCTAGTCATATCTTAATACAACCCTACCGAGCGAAAAAGGGACAGAGCGATTCTGAAACGGTTAGAGCAATGGAAGTTCTCGCGCGTTGTGATACGGTGCATTCTAGCCTGCACGCGGTGGGCGAGCGCCTTCTAGGTAAATATAATTGAAAGTTCGCAGCGCCGTTCGAGTTAAATTGCACTTTATAGCGTTGTAGCGAGATTCGCTATTTATTTAAATGACTTTACTCAGTTAGCCTTCTGTACTAGTACTATTATTTATTCTGTGCCCAGGGCTAAATTCAGTCGGTAGCTGCAATTTAATGAATATACGAGTATTAAAATCATGCACCAGAACGACACGATTGATTTAACTTAGCGTATACTTATCTTAAAACATAACTTCCAGATAAGTTAAATATAAATTATTAAGAGTGTGTGAGATTTATATACATATGTATAAATAATTATACGTACTGTTAAGATTATCAAAACCTAAGTTTTGTAATGTTAGCCTTCGGTTGGTCAGGTTTGTCGAATAGACAATAAAACTTAACTGCACCTAGTAATAAAAGCAAGTTGCTTATCGTATAGCTGGTATCTGTAGTACCTAGTAGCTACAGCTACAGAATAAATAACCTAAGGAATATTTAATAAAAGCTTGAAAATTACTGAGCAGTTTAGTACCTACCTAATGTGTACTAAAAAAGGGTATAATCTAAGGATTATTCATAGAAACAAGGAAATAGAATTGTTATATTTTTTATTGATTCGGAAATAGAATTGTTATATTTTTTATTGATTCTACCACCAGATTCGGAAGAACTGGCCACCATAGAAGAACTGGCAAGAAACTACGGGGCGAATGTATTTTTTCATCATCAGTTTTACAATTATCATTAACATAGGTATCATACACTAAATACCTAACATACTAACAACCTCTATGTGATACTAGGTCATAATGACACTTTATTATCGTTTTACAATCACAATAGTTACACCAGGCACAAAATAAAATCATTTTACATGAACAAAGTGATCCTAATCATTTCTAACACAGTCACGTTGGTTATGATAACCAATATGGGAAAAACCATAGAACCGACAATATCTATTTGCAAAATAACAGTTATACACATTGAATATGGGACAAAGAAACAGTAGCAGAATAACAGTGTAGGTAATATTAATGTACTTAACTTTTGGTGTCTTGTTGATGCAACGACGACAGAAAACGAACAGAGAGGGCTGCTCAGCCCAGAGGCTACTTTTTATAGAGATTCTACCCGCCAAAGTCACGTAGTCATTGCAACAGCAGGAATGAGCTTGCAGATGGCGCCGAAGTGACGGAAATGTACATATTTTATTACATTGAAACTATTTAATAATTGTTAACTTGGTATTGTTTACACATTGTTAATCATTTAAATAATTAAGACGTTTATATACATATTTTTCAGAATGTTAACTAATATTAAAAGTCAGAACAGTATTCTTATATGATTCTCATAAATTACAATTTTTAGCGGGAGAAGTTGTATTTTTACTACAATTATAGGTTTAAATGTACAGAGCTGATTAAGTAATAATACATTAATATTAATCGGGTAAGTACTTAGTTTTAAGCATTTCTATCAATATCGTAAGTTTACATGATTTTAAATCATTCTAATTTGAACGGAAATATAAATACAGATGTTTCATAGTTATAATACAATGACTCAGTAATTGTACTTAAAATTAAAGGATAATTGTACTACGCATTTTAAACACCATTATATAAATCTATAATTATCAATTGTAAACTATTACTTAATAAGTTGTGGAACATAATTTGTTATTATCACAGATTATAAACTCGCCACAGATCTAAGAAATTACATAATTATTTACAAAAAGATTCAATCGGTAGTCACTTTTGTCTTGAAGTGCAATATTTTATAAATACATTATAATATCGTCAGTGGTGAGGTGATTCAGTGAGAATATTCATTACATTGTTAAATACGTAAAACGTAACTACCAAGTTGTATTATCTCGTCCAGTACCGCAACTGAATATCGTCAGCTCTTACATTGTTATAAAAATGTCTGGTACTAGATAGATTACACATATCAATAAGTTATAACCTGAGAATATTCATTTCATTGTGAAATACGTTAAATGTAAGTACCAAGTTGTAATGTCTTGTCCAGTACTGCAACTGAACATCGTCAACTCGTACATTGTTATTCTATTGTTGTAAAAATGGTTGTTACTAGACAGATTAAACATATCAATATGTTATAACCTAACACGGCCATACTGACTGTGCTTCGTCCTCGAAGTACTTTATCGTTTTGTCATTAGATATAGATTTCATAGCCTTTCCATGAATATTGTAGATTAATTCATTAGGAATACATTTCATTGGCTTTTTTATAAATATTGTAAATACAATTAATTTTTCTTTTTCTTTTTTCCACTATATCATTTGTTATGTTTTTATTTAATAATTTTGTCAATATTCATTAATAAAAGTCATAGTTGTAAATTTATTGTGTCACTTTTCAGCAGTAAATTTAGTATAACATTGATTTTTTAAATTTTCTGTCATACTCTATTGCTACTTGCATAGACATGGAAGTTCATCAACCGCTGCTATTGACTTTTGAACTTGCACCAAACAAGTAACCGACCAGCGGATAGAGATTAAAAAAATATTTAATTTTTTCCTCTATTGCTACTTGCATAGACATGTAAGTCCGTCAACCGCTGCTACTAACTTTGAACTTACACCAAACAAGTAACCGACCAGCGGATAGAGATACTCTATTGCTACTTGCATAGACATGTTGGTTGTTTCAACCGCTGCAATTGACCTTAGACCAACACCAAACAAGTAACCGTCCAGCGGATAGAGTTGCTACTTGCATAGACATGTTGGTAGCTTCAACCGCTGTAATTGATCTTAGACCAACACCAAACAAGTAAGCGCCCAGCGTATCAAAATTGTCATAGTCACTGACACAGTCACAAGTCATAGTCATTCATTGAGTTTGGTATCCAGGTCAAATTTAGCCTTGTAAATAATAATAATTTCTATTACAATAACTTCTATTACATATTTTTAACTTAAAATACCAAACCTTAGAGCATAGCGATAACGAGGGTTCTTTAAATGTTTTTACCAGTAAACTACTACTTAAATCTAAGAAAGCGTTTTATCATTATATTTTGAAGTTTCAAACAATAGTTTAGATATGATTAATTCTAATTATCAAACGTTGCAAGATTTTATTAAACATTGGTGTAACTGACTTTAACCCGCTTGGCCAATCTTGACATTTTACATATAATACTTGGATCAACTATTGTAATAATTGTGTATCTCAGTTAATATACCGAGTAATTAATGGTATTTTACGACATGGAAAATTCACCGATAAACAATTTAGAATTTATTTAACATAAAATTATTTTAAGAGGAGATTAAATCTTTGTATATATTTATCAATCACAAGAAGGATTTAACTAATACTGATGTCCCTTTTGTCTTTAATCATAAAAGGTTATATAATGAAAAGGTCCACCAATTGACTCTTTTAGATTCATTATTTTATTAGAAGTACTTATATTATTTTATGATCAATTTATTGTTATTAAAACCTTCAATAATCCTATATCAAATAAAATCATAATTAATAATGATATAGGAATGAGCAAAAATATCATAGGGATGAAACAAAGTTAAATTCATAATTCTTTAAGGGCGTTAAAAACAATGGCCTAAATATGCAACTCAAAAATAATTATTTATCTTCAACAAAGACCTCTAACAAGCAAAATAAATTGAAAATGTTATTAATATTATGGACCGCCAAATTAAGTAATGTAATGAGTTTACATGATCGATAATTTCATAAAATTACGTATCCATTTATTTTTGGATGATTATCACAAAGATAAATAAAAGCTTGCTTGTTTTTCACCAGCTGAATGAGTATTTAGATAACTAGTTTCATAGCAATTTATTTTAACTGAAAGGTTTTTTTTGATACTATATTTTCATCTACTTAGGTTACTGTACGCCTGAAATGAGCAACACCGCCTACACTACTACTACTACTACTACCATAATTATAAATAATACCTTACATACACAATGTAAACATATGTAAGTTGTTCGTAATTGTGTACGTCACGTACAAAATCTACTCGTATACTAACATTATACAAAGGCAAAGTATTTTTATTGCTGTATGTTTGTTTGTTACGATTAACAGGAAGCTGTACAAGTTTTCGTGTGGTAACGGGAAAACTCAGGGCGAAGCCACAGGGCAGAGCCGTTAGTAAATAATAATGCAGATTTAGATTTCAATACCAGGTAAGCTAAGTGCCAACATTTGCCCGAAGTATGTACTGACCTTTTATATAAAAGCTAAGGTGTATTCTAGATTTCAAAACCAGGAAAGCTATAAGCTATGATATGTTTGAAATATTATGTAGCTTTTATCTACAGGCCAAGGTATTAATGCATTTCATTTACTCAAATAAAATAAAAACGCCGAAACGAACCATAACCGAAATAGGGTTATATTTTCTTATTTTCTAAAAATATAAATATTTTAGAGTATTCACTTCACTAGTACAGTTTTATCTTCGCTAATTTACTCACTTTAATTTTCATGAACACTAATATTTTATAGAAGAAAGATTTGATTTCTTGTATGTTTGTATTTTTGTATGTTTGTTATGGATAATCTCAAAAAATACTGTATCGTTTTCTAAAATTCTTTCACCTAAAGAACTATACATTATCAGTGACTAATCATGAGCAGAATTTATTCTTCAAAAATTGAGATTCTGTATTCGCTGTAAGTAACGGAATTACGTTTCCGTGGAAACGGAATAATAACAAGTCTGAAAAGTACGTGAGTAATAATGCAGTTGTCTATGGCCAAAAAGCATCACGAAAGTTGCTGCCAAATATTTTGAATCTTGCTTACTTATGTTTTTGTTTTTCTTTTAGACGTTACTACGGGTATAAAAATGTTAAAAGTATGAAAAATTTCGCGGTGTGAGCGATACCCGCGTGAAACCGGGGCAAGGCACTAGTAATGGCAATAAAATAAGTCAATTACAAGTTAACAAGTAAACTTAACCTTTCACCAGAATCATTAGCGAGTAATACTTTAAAGGAGGCAAAACTTGCAAGTGTCTCAGTGAGTTATTTAGTTGAATGAGCAGAATTATTTTTATATCTAACGTTCTTCATGAGATTATGTTTAACGTTCGAAGCTATACGCTTGGCAATTCCGTCTAAGTTTTTTTAGCATATTTGAACTTTACTCATCGATCGCTGTGCTCCAAGGATCAAATTTATGATTACATGAGTCAGTCTATTTGGATTGGACGTAGGTACATAACATAGCTTGGAAAAGTATCTTTCACTATAATAGAACACAAATTTTCAGGTGTTTACTATAGAAACGCAGAACCTTTCAGGGACTTTACCTGCCGTAGTGAAAGTTGTGACACTGTTCCTGGAACATCTTCCGTGAGGATCTCCAGGTTGGTGTAACACAATGCGCCACCATCGTTGATACACCGAGATGTCAGCATTTAGCCGCTTACGCCATTTGTAGCTGGTAACAGTGCGATGTCAGCATTTCCCGCCATCGTGGAACTTCGTGAATGAGAAACCTCGAGGCGTGGAGCAGCCGGATAAACTGAAAAAGACATCGTATTAGAATCTATTTTCACGTGGAAACGATCCCACTTCTGATGCGAGATTTATATACATATGTATAAATAATTATACGTACTGTTAAGATTATCAAAACCTAAGTTTTGTAATGTTAGCCTTCGGTTGGTCAGGTTTGTCGAATAGAAAATAAAACTTAACTGCACCTAGTAATAAAAGCAAGTTGCTTATCGTATAGCTGGTATCTGTAGTACCTAGTAGCTACAGCTACAGAATAAATAACCTAAGGAATATTTAATAAAAGCTTGAAAATTACTGAGCAGTTTAGTACCTACCTAATGTGTACTAAAAAAGGGTATAATCTAAGGATTATTCATAGAAACAAGGAAATAGAATTGTTATATTTTTTATTGATTCGGAAATAGAATTGTTATATTTTTTATTGATTCTACCACCAGATTCGGAAGAACTGGCCACCATAGAAGAACTGGCAAGAAACTACGGGGCGAATGTATTTTTTCATCATCAGTTTTACAAATGTGATACTAGGTCATAATGACACTTTATTATCGTTTTACAATCACCATAGTTACACCAGGCACAAAATAAAATCATTTTACATGAACAAAGTGATCCTAATCATTTCTAACACAGTCACATTGGTTATGATAACCAATATGGGAAAAACCATAGAACCGACAATATCTATTTGCAAAATAACAGTTATACACATTGAATATGGGACAAAGAAACAGTAGCAGAATAACAGTGTAGGTAATATTAATGTACTTAACTTTTGGTGTCTTGTTGATGCAACGACGACAGAAAACGAACAGAGAGGGCTGCTCAGCCCAGAGGCTACTTTTTATAGAGATTC